>OW121744.1:19167417-19519917 GCA_933228675.1 Stomorhina lunata
CCCATTTTAATAGGAAATTTTCAAAATTTCCCATTTTAATAGGAAATTTTCAAAATTTCCCATTTTAATAGGAAATTTTCAAAATTTCCCATTTTAATAGGAAATTTTCAAAATTTCTTATTTTTATAGGAAATCTTCAAAATTTCCCATTTTTATAGGAAATCTTCAAAATTTCCCATTTTTATAGGAAATTTTCAAAATTTCTCATTTTTATAGGAATTTTTCAAAATTTCCCATTTTTATAGGAAATTTTCAAAATTTCCCATTTTTATAGGGAATTCTCAAAATTTATATAGGAAATTTTTTTCTTGTTATTGCCATTTTTATAGGAAATTTTTAAAATTTCCCATTTTTATGAAATATATTAAAAATTTCCCATTTTTAAAGTAAATTTTCAAAAATTTCCCATTTTTATAAGAAATTTTCAAAATTTCCCATTTTTATAGAAAATTTTCGAAATGTTCCATTTTTATAGGAAATTTTCAAAATTTACCATTTTTATAGGAAATTTTCAAAAGTTTAAATTTTTATAAGAAAATTTTCAAAATTTCCCATGTTTATAGGAAATTTTCAAAATTTCCCATTTTTATAGGAAATTTTCAAAATTTTCCATTTTTATAGGAAATTTTCAAAATTTCCCATTTTTATAGGAAATTTTCAAAAATTCCAAATTTTTATAGGAAATTTTCAAAAATTTCCCATTTTTATAGGAAATTTTCAAAATTTTCCATTTTTATAGGAAATTTTCAAAATTTTCCATTTTTATAGGAAATTTTCAAAATTCCCCATTTTTATGAAAAATTTTCAAAATTTCCCATTTTTATAGAAAATTTTTAAAACTTTCCATTTTTATAGGAAATTTTTAAAATTTCCCATTTTTATAGAAAATTTTCAAAATTTCTCATTGTTATGAAAAATTTTAAAAATTTCCCATTTTCATAGGAAATTTTCAAAATTTCATATTTTTATGAAAAATTTTCACAATTTCCCATTTTTATAGAAAATTTTCAAAATTTCCCATTTTTATAAAAAAATTTCAAAATTTCCCATTTTTATAGAAAATTTTCAAAATTTCCCATTTTTATAGAAAATTTTCAAAAGTTTTTAAATTTTTATAAGAAAATTTTCAAAATTTCCCATGTTTATAGGAAATTTTCAAAATTTCCCATTTTTATAGGAAATTTTCAAAATTTCCCATTTTTATAGGAAATTTTCAAAAATTTCCCATTTTTATAGGAAATTTTCAAAAATTCCCCATTTTTATAGGAAATTTTCAAAAATTTCCCATTTTTATAGGAAATTTTCAAAATTTCCCATTTTTATAGAAAATTTTTAAAACTTTCCATTTTTATAGGAAATTTTTAAAATTTCCCATTTTTATAGAAAATTTTCAAAATTTCTCATTGTTTTAAAAATTTTCCCATTTTCATAGGAAATTTTCAAAATTTCATATTTTTATGAAAAATTTTTACAATTTCCCATTTTCAAAATTTTCTATTTTTATAGAAAATTTTTAAAACTTCCCATTTTTATAGTTAATTTTCAAAATTTCCCATTTTTATAGGAAATTTTCAAAATTTCCCATTTTTTAAAGAAATTATCAAATTTCCCTTTTTTAAAGTTTGCAGAAGTCTTGAATTTAAAATTAGGTTTTCATTCCGAGTATTGGGGTAAAGCTCTTACCCACTCGCCTCTTTGACCCATCCGTGTATAACTCAAGAAGACCATCCTTAGAGTCATTTGGAGTTCCCAAAAAAGCCAAAAAGTGGAGTATGAATCCGTTAGTCAATATCATTGAGGAAAATGTTTAATTTATCAAAAATATTATAAAGGAGACCAAACTCCAATGATACTAAACTTGGTGGCTGAGTTAAGGGCTAATTTTGTACCATTAATTTAGCCGCGAGCTAATCAAGCATGGCTGAAATGCTTTGGAGAGCTTAGTTATCATTTGAAGATTTAAACAAAGCAGCCTCGCTAATTAACCTTACGAAGTGCAGGTCATCAATCAAGAGCACTATACATCTTAATAAAATTTGGTATCTATAACTTTTATATTACCGAGACTCGGTGCATAAGCGATGTTAAATGAAAAGAACATCTTTGAATAAAGATGTACATTAATGTACATTAAAAACAAGTAAGAAAGTTCTATAGTCGGCCAAGTCCGACCATACAATACCCTTCACCACTAAGGTTAAAGGTCTTCCTTCTCCTGTATAAAGACAAATATTTGGTAAATTTTGCCATAATACAAACATTTTCTCAAAACTTATTTATTTAAAATGTTTCCATCATTTGGAGTTATATGAGAGCTAGGGTCAAATGTGGACCGATCATCTCGAAATTTTTCAAATTGATTACAGTTTTTACAAAAATTATGTATGCAAAAAATTAATTGAAAATTGTCAATATCTTCAGATTTATAAGCGTTTTTAGAGATTTTTGTGGAAAATATATCAATTCCGGAAAGTGGGACCTATGGGAGGTACCATAAATAATGAACCGATTTTGGCGAATTTCAATAGCCATGGTCCCATTATCAAAGAAATGATCTATGCCAAATTATCTCGACCTGTACTTTGATTATATGGTTTACATGGGGGTCCAGCCAGCCAGCCTTCCAGACGGACGGACTGACATCGCTTAATCGACTCAGAAAGTGATTCTAAGTCTATTGGTATACTAAAAGGTGGGTCTTAGAAAAATATTTCTATGCGTTACATACATCAGCACAAACTTATAATACCATTACCACCTATGGTGGTGAAGGGTATAAAAACACCTGTGTGTAGATAGGAATTACATGTGTATAAACACCTAAAGGATTTGTGTCCACAAGATTACACTAAAGGGGCTCGTTTTCTTGTTATTGCCTCTTAAATATAGATTTTTAACATTGTTATCGGCACTACGTGTGTTTTATAAATGCAATTCATTCAAGAATATTTCAAGAGTCTTACGAAAAGATTTACAAAACGTTTCCTTCTTAACTAAATGTATGTTTAATATTATGTTCAACTATGCGCCCCTTTCCCTCATTTACAGTAATTAAATTGAAAATTCTAACTCAAACGAAATTTTAAATTAAAGATGGATATCAATACTTCACTTTAAGAAAAATCTGATTTTTAAAAGTGAAAAACTTTTTATTTAATAAAAATAAGAACAAATTATGAGTTAATCATTTTGACAAATTATAAAGAATAAATTAGACATAAAATGTAAATAGTCCTCCTCTACAAATTGTATATAGGATAAAGGACTATACTTAGGTTCTTCGGGTGGGAAAAGTGTGATTTCTTCTTCTCCTTCTTCATTTATGGGTTCAATTTCAGAAACTTCTTCCGCTATGTGCACCCTTTTGATAGTATCACCGCTGCTAGTTTCTCCTGGTCTACGTAGAGCCGGTCGGGCTAAATTAGGTGTAGAAGCTGATGGTTGATGACTTGTTTGTGACTGTTGCTGTTGATTCTTTGAGTTTATGGGACTTATTATATGAGACATTTCAAAGCTACCCGTTGGTGTCGAGGCTCTTTGCTGTTGCAAATGCAAACGTCTTACCACATTAACCCTTAAGTCCGTAGAGGGCCTTTTATTCAGATCCACATTTGAACGTTGAGCTGACATGGTAGAAGTTGTGGGCAAATCGGTCTCCTCTACTTGGGACATTAAGACCTGACCATGCTTACGTCTATGCCAAATTTTATTGTGCTCTCTATATTCCACCAAAACTTTACGACGCACAAACTCATGATACGACAATAATTCACTGGATATTTCACGTTTTATAAGTTGTTTCTCTCTTATAGGTAATAGGGAATTTTTCAAAGCCAACATACTCTGTGAAGCCGCCAAGGTGAGTATATGCTCCAAAGCCATGAGACACAATTCACCATCTAAATTTGAGAGTAATTCATTGGGTGGACAATTTACCGATGAAACTGAAGCCACCGACAAAGACTTGGAGAAAGGTCTTGGTGTTGTATTGTGGGTCTGAGGAGATTTAGTATTATTTGTAGAGGCATTTGTAGAATCTTTTGTAACAATTTCGGGTAAGACATTTAGCGGTACCTCATGAAAGCCATAATTTTGCTTTACGCATAGAATAAAATATTTTAGGAGTTTGGAGGAATTTTAAGAAAATTATTTTTAGACTTACCAAATTAAGAACTTTTGTATAAACTCCCACTATACTTAGCACCGTTCCAAATGTTAGATGTATGGCATTTTCACTGATCTTTGGCGCTCCAAAACGTATTTCAAATATGGGCTCCCATTTGCTGGCTAAAAACTCCGGCTCACAGATTAAATCTACTAGATTTGGTGAAAAGGCTTGCAAGCATTTAACGCACAAAATGATGACCTCGGTTAGACTGAAAAAAGGAAGTAACATTTTTTGCGATCAAAATATTTCTAAAAAGTTTTACTGTAGTGTATTGCACTTAGATCCCAATTTATTACAATTATTTATTACAATTATTTATTACAATTATTTATTACAATTATTTATTCCAAACAAATATAATGAGATATAATGTGTGGTTTTCGCTCTGTTTAGAATTAGAGATAATCCTCCTGAAGAGATGGCCTACCCAACCATCGAAACGCGTCGAGGAAAGGTTTCCCACCAAAACATTTTTTGGTTTTATCAAAAAACTATTTATTAAAATAATAAATAATTGTAATAAATTGGGATCTTAGTGCAATACACTACAGTAAAACTTTTTAATTAAATGTTTGATGTCCCAAAATTTTTGATAGACATTTTTAAAAAATATTTTTAATTGAAAATTTTTTGATAGACCTTTTTTATAGAAAATTTTACAATATAAAAATATAAAATATTTCGAAAATATAGCTTCTACCTCGACGCGTTTCGATGGTTGGTTAGGCCATCTCTTCAGAAGGAGTATCCCTACTTTTATACAGACCGAAAGCCTCACATTATTAACTATTTAATCTGAGTTTTTACCTTTGGTTTACAAACATAATTCGTAATCATTGTGTTTGTAAAAGAGGTAAAAATTCGAGCTTTTCAACCTGTCTCCTCCTGAAATTGATGGCCTAACCAACAATCGAAACGCGTTGAGGAATTGGTCGTCCCTAAAAACATTTTTCGGTTATGATCAATAAATTGTCTTTTATATTAATAAATGTAACAGATTATTTTCTTTTTGGATGTTTTTTTATAATAAAATTTGGAAGTCATTTTTGTTTTTACTTTTTTGGTTTTTAAAACATTATAATTCGTATTTACTCGAAAATAAACTTACTCATTAAATGTAGTTATAACTTCATCGACCATACCAGCTGTTTCGATATCTCTCAAAATATCTATTTGAGAACGACGGCCAGCTAGCAAAAGTTTCAAATTCTTCGGCTGATGAAACATGGAAATAGAATGGCCTAAAAGCATTTGTACAGAACGCTGGAAAAAGAAGAGACGATCATTTAATTTTTGGTATTCATCTTTTGACTACAAATGTTTTGTAATATAAAACATAATTTTACTGAAAATCTCAACATAAAACTTACCATCAAATTAAACAAAGACTGTGAATGCTCCAGACGCCATTGCTTTTCAAACTGAACCAAATTGACCAGCAAGGCTACAGTACTCTTTATCAAATACATAGCAGCCGGTTCCAAAGACTGTTTGCCCAACAATAAAGAATCGACTAAATATTCCTCATGGATACCAACAAATTGTAAAGCCTCCTTAAGAAAATAATACGTATGTTTGTAAAATAAAATGCAAACCAATTCTATGCCACGTGCGTATATTGGCCACCATTTCTGGACCGTCCATTCAGAATCTTTAGGCTGTTGAAGGGCATAATTGGCCTCCAGCAATTCTTTGGGTGGCAAAAGTTTTAGCCACAGATAGTCTCCCACATCACAATGTAAAAACTCGGCGGAACAGTTGCCTTTAGCGAATACTATTAAAACGTCAAGAAGTTCTACCGATAGCTGTTGTTTGCTGTTCAATTGTAAAATGGCTCCGGTGCAGCTTAATAAACGTTGAAATACCTTGTTGCTGATAAAAGGTAAATCCCAATTGGCGAAACCTTCATTATGGAAAATTCCAGCCACTGTTTTCAATAAATTTAAACATAAAACCAAAGAGTTGGAAGAAAGTCTTTTGGCATCTTCTGAAGCTGGCTTTTTAGTTTGTATTTCCATTTTGACACAGTTTTCTAGATTTTGCAATTCCGAGCATATTATATGCACAACAGAATGCAAAAAAGACAAAGATAAAGAGGAGTCCTCAGTCAGCTCTTCTGACAGTAAATCAGCCGATTTTATCGCTATTGAGAGGCAAGCTTCTTTAGCCCGTACATGCAAGTCTGTGTAACAGGAGGCAACTCTACTGAGTAGATGATTTAATTGCTTCAACATTTGTTTATGCTCTTCAGGAGTTTCGGTGTAGGCATGTTTAAAACTCAAGATGATAAAAAGATATAGTTCTGAGAGTATGATTAATGGCCTTAAATCATCCACATATTCCGAACGTTCTACTAAAATTTTTAGGCATTTCTCGGCCAATTGTTTAAATTGTTTGGGTGGTATTTCCATAAAGATGGGCTGTTTTTTCAAGAGAATTAGCAGAAAACTCTTAAAAGCCTGTAAGCGGCACAACCATTCCGGCATTTCTTCGGGATTAAACTCCTGTAATTTGTTAACCGAAGTCTTGGGCAAATCGAAAACAAAATCTAACCATTTTTCAAAATATTGGGGTTCAAAGAATTTGTTTAGAACCTGTTTCAAATTATTGTTGCTTTTCGAATTGGTACAGAAAATTTCTATGGCCAAAATATTAAGCAGTTGAGTGTAAGCCTTGACATTGCCTTTAAATGTTCCAAATAATGGTTGGCAAAATTTTTCCCAAAATTTAGGTTTCTGCAGCAAAGAATCCATTAAGAGTTGCATGTTTTGTTTCCACAGCATATGATACAAATTCATTATTTTGCTGGGTATTATCTGTTCCACAATGTGAGGGTCTTTTGAAACGGCTTCCAAATAATCTTCCATATATGTGACAATGCTATCGGATATTTGAGCATCCTGCTCCTTACCAAATATGCGTTTTTCATTGTTGTAATTTACTTTGAAGAAGGCCTCGGTGACACCGGGTTGTTTTTCGATACAAGACTCTATTAGTTCTAATATGGCAATTTTAATAGAATCACTTTCCAATTCATCGGGTAATTTCTGCAAAAAAGTTAATCTTATCTGATCCGGTTCCATATCCAAACAGGCCAACAGAGACATGTTAAATTCCAAGGCTATACGTTTCAACAAGCGACACGATAAAATTGGTAACCATCTATCGAAAATATTGCTCATATAACTTGTGACTACTGGTATTATGCGCAAAGTATCCCTTTGTTTGGGCTGGGTATAAATCATGGCTTCTAAAGGTGACAGTTCAGAGGTTTTGAATATATTGCTTTTCAGTTTTAAGACCTGCATTAGAATTCTCATGGACAACCGTACCAACAACACCAGTCCATGGGATTGTTGAACAATCCAATTTGATTCCATTTCCATGCAATGTTGCAAATAGGCATTACCCAAAGCTACAAATCTCAATAAAATCTGACCATTTTCATTAGACAACAATGAATACACACAAATGTCTCTTAGCAAAAAATGATTCTTAGGAACTTGTGTATCCTTTTCCAGAGAAGTAAACTCGTCCAGAATGTCGCATATGAATCCCATAATTTCAGCATAAATTTTGTGTTTTTGAACTTGGCACTGGAACCTCCAAACATGCAAATGAGGAAAAACATCACGCAAGAGAAATATCAAACCGGGAATTTCTACTTGGAAATACTTTTTTCTTTGCAGTTTAGTATAGCAACGCAAGAAACTGATGTAGGCCTGTAAGAAATCAAATTTCTCCTTTTTCTTTTCCACATCTACCAAATAGGTGCCCACCAAATTCGAATCAAAACAAGAACCTTGAGCATACTTTTTGTAATCATCTAAGGAATCGTTTGTTATAACAGGCAGTATAGCTAGATTTATCACCCTTATAAAGATCTCAGCATCCGCTAAAGGCAACAGAGCTGTGCAGACATTCAAACAATTGGCCATTAATTCCACAGGTGGTTGTTGTACTGCTTTAAATTTGTTCAGCAAATCTATACACATTTCAGTTGGGTGTACCATTTCCACGCTAATGTTGGCCAATGTTTTTGTTTTCTTTAAAGCTTCATGAAGATATTTTAAGCCCTCATTGACACGTTTAACTCTTTCAATATTTTCATATTCTCCATAATATTGTTGAGTTTCAGCCAGCAAACAATTGATTTCATGATGTAAAACATTGAAATAATTCACGGGTAATCGGAAATGTACACAATAGCCTTCGGGTCGACCCAAAACAGCAGTGGATGTTCCTTCTGGTATATAAAAATCTATACGAGAAAATGGCTTAACGGTCTGTGTCAGGACAAATTCATCATCTCCCATCGATTTAAGGAAGTATTTGTTTTCGTCGTAGAAATCTGAGAGTATTGGTAATGATTCCATTTGAGTTTTGATCTAAAATGAGCGTTAATGTGTGTATAATTTTATTGATGTCAATTTTTAAAACTCTTTCTAAATTAACTTACATAATTTCCCATGCCTGCCTTAGTTAAGGAACAAGCCAACATAGATATATGCTGAAAATCTATGGGAAATATCTCTAGTAGAGTATTGTACAGAGAGCGAACACCAACGTCTAGAAAAAAAGATTTCAGAACCAAATTAGAACTTTAAATTAGTACAAAAGTTACAAGTCAATAAGTAATACACGTTAAATTTAGAGATATGTATAATATACACTAGCTTGTTGTACCCAGCGTTGCACGGGTAGTGACGAAATATTTTCTTCTTGGTTTTCCACAATTCTTCTTGCTACCTAACATTGATTTTGTCTAATGCATCAAATATTAGCCTGTTTATTCATCTCTAAAGTTCTCGAGGACGCATGCCGTTAGCTGTTCCGAATACGTCGTAAATTGGTTTCGTACACCGTCTCCGCTGCTATTGAGCTGTTGTTCTTCTGATAGTCGCATATTTCTCTTCGATCTCATGAGCTCTCAAATTAGGCTAACTTTCTTTTTGAGCAATACGTCGTATATTGGTTGCCGTTTTGACGATATTAGAATATTTTTATGATCTTTGGTCTTATGAGACCTCAAAGTAGACTGACTTTCTCTTTGGGTAGTACGTAGTGAATTGGTTTCATCCTTCGCCTTCACAGCTATTGAAGCTAGCTGCCTCCGCTTTTCTCCCGATAGTCGAATATTTCTATAATCTTCGGTCTTATGAGCCCTTACACTGTATGTTTGCCCCATCTTCCATTTCTACTGCTCTCAAGCTTGTGTGCGTCGTAAAATGGATTCTCCACTTTTTCTACTGTTCTCGTGGAACTTGTAGGTATAACTTTATCTACGTTTCAAATTTAATCAAAATTGGTTCACAAAGTTCTAGGTATTGTATTTGAAACGGGAAAGGGCCCTGCTCCGACCCTTTTCATTTTTTTCTGAAGTACGGCCATGAATTTACTTTTATGAAGTTTGAAGTATCTAACTTTTATAGTTTATCATATATTCCATTATAAATATTAAATTTTGCGCTATTTAGCCTATTTGGACCCTGTTCCTGGACCAGGGTTTTAAACAAAATATATCTCTAATAACCTTAGTGAAAGCTCTATCTACATTCAATTTCATCAAAATCGGTTATGCCGTTAAGAAGTTATTCAATATCGAACAAAATAATAAATTATCGACTAAAAAAGTAACGTTCTAGAACGATTAAAATGCAATATATAATATTTTTTAGAACAAAAACCTCATACCTTCATTGCTACAGAACTCTTTAGCAAGACTGGGACAGCTTATAAGTTCACACAGAAGTTCATAAATTTTAGGATGCCTGGAACACGAGCCATCTCCATCGAAAAAGTCACACAAATAAGACAACAAATCATAAATAGTCTTACGCACAATACGTGATACCAAAGAATCATCCTGAAAAAAGAAAACATACACATCTAAAAATCTACAATGAAAATTATTTGCATAAACTTACCTTAAACAAAGGACTCGATATTAAACTATTCATATAGCTAAAACAATTTAAATCGACCGCTCGTTTACCCATTTGTTGACAACGCAAAAATTGTTCATGATTCTCCGAAGCATTGCAGCAACGTATCTGCATCATCATCCAAGACAAAAGTATTGGTCCATTCTCTTGATGATGGCACATACGCATTAAATCCTTATCTAAGTTGTCGTACAAATCTTGGCAAACTTTTGCCGATGATTCAGCATCCTTAACATCTAGGCATTTAAGAAAAATAGCCACTTCTGAATAGGCTAAACGTGAAAATAACTCAGAATGCAAAGAATTCGAAGAACTTAAATACTGTTGTTGGCGACCAAAGGAATGTTGCTTGAAGCAGTTAAATAAACGTTTTATTTCCGCTACGCTCAAATGTTTATGATCGCAAAGTATAATAAGAATTTGTATGACTTCAATGATTTCCCGGGCATTTCTCTCGGACCAATTAACCAATTTGGCTTGATAGTTGAAAAATTCTCTAGCGGTAAGTTTTTGTGGTGGTTGCTCATTGATCAAGTGTTCCAATTGATTCATATATGATTCTCTAAACTTGTCCAAACCAATTTTATCAACAATCTCCCGGTACTCCTTGTGATAGGGATGATTTTGTACCTTGTAGAATATTAATAGATTTTTGACGATTTTCAAAACAATCATACGTTCCAAAGTGTAATAACCCCAAATATCATCTAATAACTGGGTCATATTGTTTTCGGTTGAAATTAAGCTGGTAAGAGAACTGGCCGATCCGCGGTATTCATTGGCCAAGTAATAACACAAGATCTCCCAGCATTGCAAGGATTCGAGGTCCTACAATTGAAAGTATTAAACATTAAAATGAATTTAAAAATTCACTAAAATGAATTAAAAAATTACCAACAACTCCTGCAATCTCAGAGTAAAAGGCAATAATTTATCCTGTTTCTTTTCGCTTAATAACTTTTCCAAATTATTTTTGGTGGACTTGGCAGTTTTGAACTGCAATAATCCATCTTGCAGCTCCTTGGATACATTTAATAACTCTTCCTTTACAGTAGCCTCCGGTGTCTCGTGGTGTATGCCAGACACCAGTTGCCACAAACGTTTCCAATCCGTTCTAAAAATTTTAAAACATTTAGATACAATTTCTTTGGTTTATTATTAAAAACAATTTTCTTACATAACATTATTTGTTGCAGTGGACATTTTTTGTTTAATTTTTTCTTTTTATTTTAATTTTCATTAAAAAATTTGTTATTTACAAAATTTAATACCGAAGAAGCCGCTTTGGCTTGTTTTGATTTTGCACACTTTTTGAACTAGTGTTGTAAAAGTACTAAGTACTTGAGTACTTATTTACTAAAACTTTTAATGCTGGCAATAATTTACATATGGAATGTCTGAGATGCATTTTTCATGCAATTAGAAGACATCGAAAGTAAAACTTTTTTGTTTGTAATATAATTTTGTAATAGAAATATTATTCAATAAACAATTTGTTTAAATGTAAATTTTGTAGAAAATTTCCATTGTTAAAAATCACATATAAAATTTTTCGGTTAAAAAATCTTTGTAGAACATTTTTTCGGTCTCAATAAAAATTAAAGAATTTTTTGGCATAAAAAATTTTTGTAAAAATTTTTTTGGTGTAAAAAAATGTCTATAAAAGATTTATAATTAAAAAATTTTAATAGAAAAATTTTCGGTGAAAAATTTATACCTAAAATTTTTTGGCGTAAAAATTCTAAAGACAATTTTTCTGTTCAAAAATTATGATCGAAAATTGTTTGTGTAAGAATATACATATATAGAACATGTTTCAGTGTAAAAATTTATATGAAAATATTTTCTGTATAATAACTTTTATGGACAATTTTTTGGATTTTTTTTTTTTTGTCTAAAAATTTTAATAGAAAAATTTTCGGTGAAAAAATTTGTATCAAAAAATTTTTTTTTGTGTAAAAATTATAGAAATTTTTTTGCATAAAATATTTCGGAGAATGAAATGCTTATAAAACAAATTTCGATGCAAAAATATTTTTCGATAAAAATTTGTAAAAATGTAGATTTTGAAAAGAATGTTCGTTGTTAAAAATCGTATATAAAATTTTTAGGTTAAAAAAATCATTGTAGAAAATTATTTTGTGTAAAAAAAAAATTATAAAATTTTGCATGTAAAAATTTCTATAATTTTTTTTTTTTTGGTGTAAAAAGAGTCCATAAAAGATTTTTTATTAAAAAATTTTAATAGAAAAATTTTCGGTGTAAAAATTTATATGAGAAATTTTTTGGTGTAAAAATTTCTAGAAAAATTTTTTTGGTATAAAGAATTTCTATAAAGATTTTTTTGGTGTAAAAAAATGTTCATTTAAAAATTTTAATAGAAAAATATTCAGTGTAAAAATATATATCAAAAATTTGTTGGTGTAAAAATAGAAAATTTTTCTGTTCAAAAATTTAAATAGCAAATTGTTTATTCAAAAATTTAGATAAAAAATTTTTCGGTGTAAAAATTTTTATAAAAATTTTTTCGGTGTAAACATTTGTATGGAAATTTTTTCGGTGTAAAAATTTGTATGGAAATTTTTTTGATGTAAAAATTTTTAAGGAACATTATTCGCTATAAATTTGTCAAAAGTGCTTTTAGTGAAAAATTTTTATAGAAAATTTTTCGGTGTAAACCATTTTTTAAAGAATAACTTTGTCTTTTAACAGTTTTCAACTTTTCAAAAATATGAAAAACATTTTTTTTTTTTAATTTTCGGTGCAAAGTGTAAAAATTTGTTACAGAAAATTATTAGTGTAAGAACTTTTTATTTTCGTACAAAATTTTTCTATAGATTCCAAATTTATTTATTAATATTTAGCAATTTTTTTTTTAATTTTCTTTAGCTCAACATTTTTTAATATCAAATTTAGTTCAGAAAATTTTTATTAAAAAAAAACACTGTGATAACAAAATTTTAAAATTCCATTAACAGTTAATACAAATTAAGGCGAATTAAAACATTCGCCCTATATGTAAATAACTAAAATAATCTGGTAACACTTCCATATGTTTATTTGTTGTTGCAATCAGCTGTGAACATTTTTTGTTTTTATTTATCTCTTGTAAAAATTTTAAGAAAAAATACAGAAAAAGGGAGGATCAACGAAATTTACGAAAACAATTATAATTAAATAAACTTCTTTTAATTAATCTAATGGATCAACCGAACGATTACTTTCGTTATATTTACAGTTCGTCATTGCATGAATTGGTACAAATTAAAATGTAAGTAAAATGAATTATAAATGAGAACGAACAATAATTAATCAATTTGTTTATGTTTTATATATTAGTGGCACCTTGGAGGGCAAAAAACGCCAACCAGATTATGAAAAACTCTTAGAAGATCCTATACTAAGATTTTCCGGACTCTACTCAGAAGAATGTCCCTCATTTCAAGTACGTTTGCAAATTTTTAATCAGGGTCGTCCCTACTGCCAGCCAGTAACCACCTCCTACAAATCATTTACCAAGCGTTGGAGCTGGAATGAATGGGTTACTCTACCCTTACAATTCTCCCACTTGCCACGCACCGCCATGTTGGTGCTTACCATACTGGACTGTGCTGGTGCCGGACAGACTTCCATTATAGGTGGCACATCCATTTCATTGTTTGGTAAAAATGGTATGTTTCGTCAAGGTATGTATGATTTAAGAATTTGGTTGGGTGTAGAAGGAGATGGTAATTATCCATCTAAGACACCTGGCAAGGGTAAGGATTCTTCGAAATCGCAAATGCAACGTTTGGGTAAATTGGCTAAGGAACATCGCAATGGTCAAATACAAAAGGTGGATTGGCTAGATCGTCTTACGTTTCGAGAAATCGAATTAATCAACGAACGTGAGAAGCGTATGTCGGACTATATGTATCTGATGATTGAATTTCCCACAGTAGTGGTGGATGATTGTTATAATGTAAGCAGGCACAAGATCAAAATTGCGGCAGAAAAATTATTTGAATAATTTGATTTCTATTTCCAGTATTCAATTGTTTATTTTGAACCTGAAGGTGATAAAAATTACAAATTTTTAAGTAAACCAAAATTGGTCACTGTACCAGATTCGGAAATTTTACAGGTAATTATTAATAGTTTGTTTTTAATAAAAATGTACTAACAATTTTTTGAACAAAAGAATAAAATTTAAATTAATTAAAATTGTTTTTCGAAAGGGACCAAAGGAAAAGTAACACGTTTACAGCCCAAGGAAGACTCAATATATACAAATTTCAAAATCGTGTAAAATATATATAAATAGCTAAGCGTGATTTTTAAAAGCCCACAAATGGGCTGTGGTTTCTATAAATATGGGCTGTTAACGTGCTATGCTATCAGTAGACCGAAATCCTAGCAGGGTTATTTGATGTTTGGCTATTTTAAAATATTTTTGAATATGTTTTATATGTTGAGTAAATAAGTAAACAGCAAATAAGTAAAGAGTTAGAATTGAGTATTTTAGTCATATTACAATACAATACAATATTTATAATTCCAATGGATAAAATTAAAACTTGTCATCGACATTTTTTATAATTTATAAATTACCGTAATACCTTTTCCAATATCGGTTTTGTTTTAAAATACCAACACCGCTAAACTACCGTTACCGATAAACCCGTTAAAATTAAATAACGTTACCGAAATAACTTAAAATACCCTAACCATTGTTGTTTGAAAACTATTGCCATCCTTGGCATTAACTCATTCATGAAAACTAAATTTTTCCATAGACATTTGTCTGACCTGACCTCTAATACAAAGAAAAGTTCAGTGTCACTTTGCAACTGGCACGAGACTAGTTTGTTTTTAATACTGACCTTTTCAATTAACCGATAAACATAAAGAAAATCGCACAAAATAAACATCAATAAAATGTTTGGTATGCTTCGAATTAAATATGGCATGTATAATATCTTTTTCGAAAATTGACTACTTATAGAAAATTTTTCGAAAAATTACTATTTATAGGAAATTTTTCGAAAATTGACTATATAGGAAAATTATTGAAAATTTACTAATTATAGGAAATTTTTCGAAAATTTACTATTTATAGGAAATTTTTTGAAAATTGACTATTTATAGGAAATTTTTCGAAAATTCACTATTTATAGGAAATTTTTTGAAAATTGACTATTTATAGGAAATTTTTTGAAAATTGACTATTTGTAGGAAATTTTTCGAAAACTTACTATTTATAGAAAATTTTTCGAAAATTAACTATTTATAGGAAATTTTTTTGAAAATTGACTATTTATAAAAAATTTTTTGAAAATTGACTATTTATAGAAAATTTTTTGAAAACTTACTTTTTATAGCAAATTTTTCGAAAATATACTATTTATAGGAAATTTTTCGGAAATTGACTATTTATAGGAAATTTTTCGAAAATTGACTATTTATAGGAAATTTTTCGAAAATTGACTATTTATAGGAAATTTTTCGAAAATTTACTATTTAAAGAAAATTTTTTGAAAACTTTTTATAGAAAATTTTTCGAAAATTTACTATTTATAGGAAATTTTTCGGAAATTGACTATTTATAGGAATTTTTTAAAATGGTCTATTTATAGGAAATTTTTTTAAATTGACTATTTATATTTTTCGAAAATTGACTATTTATTAGAAATTTTTCGAAAATTTGCTATTTATAGGAAATTTTTAAAAAATTTATAGAAAACTTTTAGACAAGTTTTACAGAACACCTATTAATTTTAATATACCTCATGTTTTGTAGGGCTATCTTCAACACAATCCACTTTTTGTTCAACGCATTAAAGAAAACAGTAGGAAAAATAAGTATTTTCAGTAATCATTCAAATTTTAAGCTGACGAATTCAAAATTTAATACCAACAAAAAACATAAACGATTTGCAAAGTTATTTATTTTTTTCTAAAAATTTTGATGTTATAATTTAGCTACAATTAAGGAATTTAAGGAAAAATGTATTCAATACTTCGATGGGTTTATAAATAAAATAAAATCAAGAATAAAAAGTATTAGTAAAAGTTATAGTAAATTTGGCAAATGTTTCCAGAAATATGTTGTAAGCAAAGTTAAAATTGGTATACAAATTTTTTCGGATTGTGGTTTTAATTTTTTCTTCTTTTTTAAGGAAAACTTGGTAGAACGAAAACATCATCGTTTGGCACGTTCCGAAAGGTCTAGGATTTCAGATCGGGATGCAAAACCAACAGCAAGGTTTGTAAAAAAATCGATAATAGCCTAAATACAACAAATTACTGTAGTTACGATAACACAAGGACATACAAATTATTCTTAGATAATTTTGGTTTGCTAAATACAAAAATGATATTGCCCTTTTCGAGTCGACTCTAGTTTTTAAGATATGTTTTTTTCAAAAATCATATTTTTGCCGACTTATGTTAATAAAACTGAAAAACAGTTTATCCTACATCTTTTCTATTTTTAAGATTTTTTGAAAAAAAAGAGTTTTAAAAGTTGTTCTCGAATATTGGTTGTTTTTTTAACTGAGTAGGACAAACCATATTTCAGTAATATTAAATTAATTCGTGAAAAATATGAATTTTGAAAAAAACACATATCTCGAAAACAAAAGCAAATTCGCGAAATCTGATATCATATACAGTTTCATATGGAAAGACATTTTTTGTGACTTAGTATTAAATTTGTTTCGTAACAGATTAAACAAAATACAAACATTAAAATATGTAGCATAATTTTGTATTTATAATTATCTTTCCATTTAGCATTCGCGACCAATTGCATACTATTGTCTATCGCTATCCCCCAACATGTGTTTTGAACAGCGAGGAAAAAGATTTACTATGGAAGTTCCGTTTCTATTTATGTTCCCACAAAAAAGCTTTGACGAAATTCTTAAAGTGCATCAATTGGGAAACACAAGCTGAAGTTCAGCAGGCTTTAATTTTACTAAGCAAATGGGCACCCATGGATGTAGAGGATGCCCTAGAGCTATTAAGTCCATCATTTAAACATCCTGAGGTGCGTAAATATGCCATCAGTCGTTTGGCTCAGGCCCCCGATGAAGATCTTTTGCTGTATTTGCTGCAACTGGTGCAGGCCTTAAAATATGAGAACTTTTCTGATATTATGGAATCGCACAAACGATTTTTTCCCGATCGTGATATAGTACGTTCATTGGATGATAATTCTACATTATTCGATCAAAGCTCTTTGAGCTCTGAACTAAGTACACCCGCTCAAGCGAGAGTATCAGTCGGCGACACTTCCCCGATACTAACAGCAACACAACGTAATAATATGCAGCGAACAAATGTTCAAATCGAAAGATCATCCACCATGCCCATGGCAATATCTGTAAATTCTTCTTCAGCTGACGAAAATGAAACTTCTATAGGTTCCTTGACCTCAGAGGTATCGAATACCCTAATGAGCGACACCAACACAAATGTGCAATATTCTACTATGGCCAATTCAGCCATAAATCTGGCTACATTCCTCATACAAAGAGCTTGTAAGAATCCGACTTTGGGCAATTATTTGTACTGGTATTTATCGATTGAAGTCGAAGACCAAGAGTCCATACGTAAGCAGGATGAAAGGGTACATGAAATGTATGATATGGTTTTGAAAATGTTTATGAAAGTCTTGGAAAATGGTAGCTTCCATTTGCGAGGTATTTTCTATAACTTAAAAAAACAACAAAGATTTATTGATGAACTGGTAAGATTGGTCAAAATGGTGGCCAAGGAAACAGGCAATCGTAATAAGAAAACCGAGAAATTTCAAAAACTATTAAATGAAACGGATATTTTTAAGATAAATTTTACGAACATAGATCCCATACCCTTCCCTTTGGATCCAGATATTTATATAACGAAAATTGTACCATCCAAGACATCTCTCTTTAAAAGTGCTCTAATGCCGGCCAAGTATGTAAAAATTATATTTTAATGTTTACACCTTTAAAATTGACTTTATTTTTTGTAACAGATTGACATTCGTCACCTCCATAGCCAGTCATGAGTATGTGGCAATTTTTAAGCATGGCGATGATTTACGACAAGATCAATTGATCTTACAAATGATTACACTAATGGATAAGCTTTTGAGACGTGAAAATTTAGATCTAAAATTGACTCCCTACAAAGTGCTGGCCACAAGTTCAAAACATGGTTTTCTTCAATACATTGAATCCTATACGGTGGCAGATGTATTGGCCCGTGAGGGAAGTATTCACAACTTCTTTCGCAAACATAATCCCTGTGAAACGGGACCCTATGGTATATTACCGGAAACCATGGATACTTATATAAAAAGTTGTGCAGGTTATTGTGTCATCACCTATCTTTTGGGTAAGTTTGATTATATGGAAAAAATATGTTAGACATTTAATGATTTTAATATTCCAGGTGTTGGCGATCGTCATTTGGATAATCTTTTACTCACTACCAATGGCAAACTTTTTCACATTGATTTCGGTTATATATTGGGTCGTGATCCCAAGCCCATGCCACCTCCCATGAAACTTAGCAAAGAAATGGTTGAAGCCATGGGTGGCGTTAGCTCAGAACATCATCATGAATTCCGTAAACAATGCTATACAGCCTATTTACATTTACGACGTCACGCCAATGTGGTTTTGAATTTATTCTCTCTTATGGTTGATGCCTCTGTACCGGATATAGCTTTGGAACCGGATAAGGCTGTCAAGAAGGTAGAGGAGAATCTTCAATTGGGTTTAACGGACGAAGAAGCCGTTCAACATTTGCAAGGTCTTTTGGATATTTCTATAACGGCCGTTATGCCGGCCTTGGTAGAGCAGATTCATAAGTTGGCTCAGTATTGGCGCAAGTAGAACTTTAGTGTTAAATATGTAGTGGTATAAACTTTTACAATAAAACTTAAAATTATTATTTAAATTTATAATATAAAGTTATTATTGTTGTTGTAGCAGCTCTAACATTTACAATTTTATCAATCTTGTTTTTATGAGCGATTTGTTTGGAGATTTAGGCATGGAAATTGTGCTACTTCAACTAATTGAGTCCACAAATCCTCTGGACAAAGAAGTAGGGTTGGCGGTACAGTTGAAAAATAGGGGTATCATGAGGATACCGACCAAATGATGATCATACGTTAAGAACGATGCTCCATTTCAATCTTAGTTGCGACAGAACGACTCTTTCTTTTCCGTTGCAAATTATTTTTTTTTATTTATTTATTTATTATTATAAATGAACCAACTGAGCCTTTAAGGCCTTATATAGTTGGTGGTCTAACAATAGTATATTAATAAAGGCAACTACTGTAACAAATCCAAATAAAAATTCAATAAATACTTCAAAAAAATATATATATGTATATATATAATATATATGTTTAAACATGATATTACGTATAACGCTAATAATGATAGGAGCATTAAAATATAAAATTAGATATTTTTCTTAAAAAAAAGTGAAAAATGTAATATTAAATATTGATGATAGAGGCATGTTCGACAAGTTTATTTTTGAAAGTTTATGGGGTAAAAGTGAAATCTCTTAGATGACGTGGCAAAAGATTCCAAAACTTAGAGACCCGTACATGAAAAGATCGTTCATATATGAGGTGATTTCTAATAGGGTACAACAGTTGCGGGTTTCTATCAGTCTGCAAAAATGTAAATAATCTTCGTACATACATTGGACAATTCCTGAGCATAACTTTGTAAAAGTTTTTTTTTTTTTGGTATACATGCATTCGAGTACCTAGGAATGTTGTTCAAAGGTGTCTACACCATTTTCAATAGTAATTGAGAAATTTTCAAATTGAATTGAGAAATTTTCAATTGAAATTGAGAAATTTTTATTGAATTTGAGAAATATTCAATTGGAATTGAAAATTTTCAATTGAAATTGAGAAATATTTAATTGAAATTTTGACTTTTCAGTTGAAATTGAGAAACATTTAATTAAAATTGAGAATTCTCGGTTTAAAATGAGAAATTTTCAATTGAAATTGAGAATTTTTCAATTGAAAATGAGATTTTGTAAATTGAAATTGAGAAAATCCCAATTGAAAATGAGAAATTTTCAATTGGGATTCAATTTTCAATTGAAAATTTCTCATTTTCAATTAAAAATTTTTCAATTTCAATTAAAAAATTTATCCTAATTTTCAATTGGGCTTTTCTCAATTTCAATTGAAAATTTCTCACTTTCAATTGGGCTTTTCTCAATTTCAGTTTAAAAATTCTCAATTTTTAAATTGAACATTTCTCCATTTCAATTAAATGTTTCTCATTTCCATTTAGGGGTTTCTCAATTTAAATTGAAAATTTCGCATTTTTAATTGAAAATTCTCAATTTCAATTGAAAATTTCTCAATTTCAAATGAAAATTCTAAATTTCAATGGAAAATTTCTCATTTTCAATTGAAAATTCTCAATTTTAATTGAAAATTTCTCAATTTCAATTGAATATTCTCAATTTCAATTGAATATTTCTCAATTTCAATTGAAAATGGTATAGTACGAGGATAGATCTAAAGCTATCCTGATACATGCGAAGATATTTCCTTACATGTATCGAAAAGGTGACCTCTCCAAAAATCACTCGAACTTTCTTACACAAGTCTATTGTTAGAGCTTTCTAGCGCGAAAATTTCTCATTTTTAATTGAAAGTTCTCAATATCAATTGAAAATTCCTCAATTTCAATAGAAAATTTCTTAATTTCAATTGAAAATTTTCAATTTCAATTAAAAATTTGTCAATTTTAATTAAATATTCTTAATTTCAATTGAATATTTCTCAATTTTAAATGAAACGGTGTAGTAATTCTGAATAAAATCAACGAAAACAAAACTTTATATTTATATGTAAGAATTCACATTTTATTTATTTAGACTTATTTACTTAATTTCTCTAAAAAGTTATTTAAAATTTATGCATATAATCAGTTTTCATTGAATAATATTGCAATAAAAAAATAGAAAAATTAATGAAACGAGAAAAGATAAAAGTCTGCCAGTTAAATAGTTTTAAAATTTGAATATAAAGATAATTTGCAGAGAAAAATTTTCAACAAACCATTTAAATCCCAATAACTTTAAATTTTAGCAGTAAATTTGTGTAATGAAAGAGATCTTTAAAAATAGTTATAAAAACAAATGATAAAAGAAATTTATGAATATGAAAAAAAAAATTAAATTAACTTTTACAACCATAGGGTTGTGCTTAAGAAAAAAAAACGTTTAATAAAAACGAAAACTTTTAAAACTACTAAAGATGTTTTTGGACAATTATCTAAATTAGAAACTACAACATTTTCAAATACCCTAAATTTCGAAAAAAAAAATTAAGAGATAATTTTAAACTTCTATCTTTGTTTACTCTTAACTTGCCTTAATATTAGCTATCAAAAGATATTTGACGTCTGGCCTTAGCACTATTCGCTGTGATGTCCGAGACCAATTGTGTGTGAGCCTTGACCGCAGAACCACCATTACCACCACCAACATATGGACTCATGTTGCGTTGATCTTTTCCGGTGAAATTCTTTTGAGCCGATCTCTTTACATCACAATCGACATTTTCACGTAATACAACACCACACAAATTACTTTTCGATGAGCTATTTTGCAGTGAATTATTAATTTGTATAGATTTTGTGGCACTGTGCGAATTTGAACTCTGTGATGCTTCGGCTGTTACAATATCCTGAGATATTTGACCCAAAAAACTAGTTTGAGACGTAGTCATACCATTGGTAGAACCACAAAATCCGGATGAAGTTTGGCTGATCAAGGCAAAAGAGTCAAATGAATTGTCTGTATTGAAAAGGTTATGAGTGGAACTTCTGAAACTTTGCGATTGACCGTGTAAAGTTTGTGAGGATTGCTGTTTGAGTTGCTGATATTCCTCGGGTCCTATGTAGCCGGAAAGACGTGTAGTGGATTGACGCTTGGTATCCTCGATTTGTGTTTTAGCTTGTAAGTAAATTTCATCAGCAGATGAACCAGCCGTGACGGGATAAACATATTTTTTGGCCAATCTAAAAATAATAAATATTGAAATGTAGTAAATCAATAATGTATCAATATTAAATAATTCAAATCCGTAATTTATAAACGGATCTTATTGATTTATTTAGGAAATACAAAGCTGGAAAATCAATATATTTAATGAAAAAACTAAACCATTTTCCATTGAAATTGAGAAATATTCAATTGAAATTGAAAATATTGAATTCAAATTGAGAAATTTTCAATTGAAAATGAGAAGTTTTCAATTGAAATTGAGAATTTTCATTTGAAATTGAGAAATTTCCAATTTAAATGGAGAATTTTTAATTAAAAATGAAAAAGTGGAAATGAGAAATATTCAATTGAAATTGAGAAATTTTTAATTGAAATTGAGAAATCTTTCAATTGAAATTAAGAAAAGCCCAATTGAAAATGGGAAATTTTCAATTGAAATTGAGAATTTTTAAATTTAAATTGAGAATTTTTCTCTTTTTTAATTGGGCTTTTTATAATTTCAATTGAAAAATTCTCAATTTAAATTAAAAAAATTTCAATTTGGATTTTCTCAATTTACAAATTCTCATTTTCAATTGAAAAATTCTCAATTTCAACTGAAAAGTTCTCAATTTCAATTTAAAATTTCTGAATTTCAGTTGAAAATTTCTCAATTTCAATTGAAAATTGCTAATTTTCAACTGAAAATTCTCAATTTCAAATTAATATTTCTCAATTTCAATTGAAAAGTCTCAATTTCAATTGAAAATTTCTCAATTTCAATTGAAAATTCTCAACTCCAATTGAAAATTTCTCAATTTCAATGGAAAATTTCTCAATTCAATTTGAAAATTTCTCAATTACAATTGAAAATGGTGTAGTTATTTTATCAGTATTTATAAAAATTAATAGAATTTAACATAAATATTGACCTACTAGCTCCAAACGCATTGGAGTTTTATTGAACTTTTTTCCGCTCAAATAAGTGTAGCATAATGCTATTTTAGTTTTGAACTTACCTTAACATAGTTTCACTATTACTTGAACTGCTCTTTTGATAGAATTCCTGGAATATTCTTCTCACGACTCTGGCCAAAATTGAGGCATACTGTTTAAAACTTTCATGTTTGGCGGTAATTTTTCTTTCCTGTAATGCCTGTGATACAGCCCAAAGTAATTTTTTCTTTTGATTTTCAGTCAAATTATTCGAAGGAGCCACATTATCGGAGTAAGCTTTCTGTAGTTTTGCACCCAATAAGGAGGATACTGAACTGGTGCGTGGCAATTGTTGATTGCTACTGTTGCTGCTGTTTGAACACAAAGAGTTATTCGAATTTGTTGTAAACGAACTGGAAGCACAGGGCAGTTGTTTGTTTTGTTTCGATGAGGATCCAGCCCCAATACAGAAACTTTGACTTTTAATTTTAAGTGCTCTGGGTGTTAGACCAGTCGAACTATTTGTCTTAAACAGTTTGCTACTTTGTGCAGTCAGTTCAGATGTATCAACATCATCGACATCATCACAGTGATTACGTTTGCGTTTAAGTAACATGTCCAATTGTGTGGAGGAGCTGGGAGCAAAATACGATGTTGATGCAGAGTTAGCTGTGGAGGATGAGATGGATTTTTGTTCTTTGTTTTGTTTTTCGGGTGTAAATAGTAAAGCCCTTTTGGATTTTTCAACACGATTTGCTAATTCAGGTTTCATGGCAGGAGGTTTTGGTACGGAGGCTCGTTGTTGAATAAGTTTGGCAGGACTTTGAAATAGGGCACGCTTAGAAGTTTCACGCGATGGACCGGGTTTAGCAATATCATTGCGGAATAAACGTTTGCGAGCAGATGAACTGGGAGTTTTTCGATCTAAAAATAAGAACGAAAGAAGAATAAATTGAAATTCGTAAAACGAGATAATCCTTTCGAATACATCAATTTCGTACTAGACTAAACAAAACTTCAACTTCAAAAAACTTCAATATTTCTTTAAGGTATTTCTCAACTTTCCATGTCGACATAATATTTTTTTTTTAATAAGGATTTTTTTTATTTCAATCATACTTACTTTTCTTCTTACTACCAGGAGTCATACGCTTAGGTGTAGCTTTACGGCGATTTTTCACTTTCCTAAAAATGTAAAAGATTAAATAAAAACATATTTCTTAAAAATGTTTAATGTAATACTCACTTCTTATCCAACATAATTTGCGGACCCACGAGAGTACTAGTTTTTTGTGTAGCCAAATTGGCCGATGAGAATATAGCACGTCTTTTGGCCAAGTGACTTAAACGATTGCCGGGTGATTGACACAATAGCCTGGTAATAAAAATAAATGTTATTAAATTTGCTCTTAATCGAAAAATTAAATATAGACATACTTGAGACGTGTATTACGTTTCTTAGCAGAAGAAGGTGAATTCATATACGATGATGCTGTTTCAGCACCAATAAATCTTTCCATAACTGATAAGCTAAGGTATTCATTGTCTTCGGAGGCTTTGTTTAAATTGTGGCTGCAATATATAAAACAATACAAATGTTATTAATCAACTTCATCGTAGTATTGGAAAACATTCTTAGTTTTGATCTTATAGTCATTTTGGTAATAGATTAAGGAATACATGAAAACTACATAGTTCATCCATTGTCTTTGGGTCCAATTGATGTAAATTGTGAAAATATGTGTTTTATTAAACTACTACCAAATTAAAGTAAAAACTTTCGGAAAGATCGTGCTGCAATCTTTTCCTTTAAATTAATTTTAATAACTAAAAAACTAACCTTAAACCATGATGTCTCACACTTAAAATATCGCGCCATGGCATATTTTTCGCCTCCTCCAAAGTGTGAGTAGGTCTAAATAAGCTTTGTGGCCTACAAGAACTCGAGATACAAGCAGCATTTTGTTTTGAAGATTCATCTTTTATGTCATTAATAAAATTAAAAATATCATTCTTTTTCGATAACACCGCACTAACCATATCCAATTGAGGTATTGTTACTGAGGGTGGTGGTAAAACACCAGCTAAACATTTACGTATACGCCTCAACATTTCACGTTCCCGACGACAGTTATCTTTAAACATGGTATATAAATCTGATGAACTTCCGCTAGCTCCAAAACAGCTGCCTTGAGTCAAACTACCATCCATGGTTTGATCATCATTGGCGAAACTGGATTCTGTGGGACAGTTAAAGGAATTGTCAGCCAAATTACATGAAACCATGGCCGGTTGGGATTCATTTAATACTGTTGTATGTTCTGGTATGGTTTTAAGATTGGATGTTTGTTCTTCATCTTCGTCATGCTCTTGTTCATCTTCCTCTTCTTCGTCGTCATCGTCGTCACCGAATAAGTCAGGAGACTTTTCATTACTGTATTTTTTTAGTATAAATGATTCGGAAAATTGTTGAGAGGTATTAAGAGAAGTTTCCATTACGTTAGACATACGACGTGATGCAATTGGCTGAACTTGATAGCTAGTTGATATATTGTTGTCTTGGGTTTGATTTAAACTTTTAATTTTACCATTGAAAGATAATTCCGATGATGGATTCAGATCACTATTATTAGAGCCATCGCTTTCTAAGCTGGCTCGACGTGTAAGTGAGCTGCAGTTTCCAGAGTCTTTAGACATTTGCAAATCAACTGCATTGCAACTGTTTTCTTCTATAATGGTGTCATAGAATTTTGAAAATAACATTTTTCCAGGTGAAAGTTTTTGAGCAATCTGCGGTTTGCTGACAATATCCAAGTATTGTGTGCTTTGAGCTTGGGGCTGTAATTGTGCCGAATCACTGTAGATTAAATGTTGTAGCTTACCAAATGGACTTGAGCCAAAACCCTCAAAAGAAGATTCCTGACTAGAATTTACGGGTATACCAAATAATAATTCGCGTTGCTGGGTTTTCATTGAATCTTTTTCGGTAATATTCTCTACCTTATTGTTGAATTCACTGAAGGAAGGCAAAGACATAGACTTAATGGAAGCCATTGGTTTGATTGGTGAATAAGTTGTAGTAACAATTACTTCATTATCAAATGACGGCACGCTTACTACGTATAGTGTATCAAAATCCGGATGCACTCCCAAGGTGGACTGCAAATATTTGTTTTAAAAAATTAAATAAATTAAAATAAATTTTCCACGGCTGTCTAAAAATCTTTATTTTTTTATGATATTCATGCTTTGAAACTAAAATTTCTTTTTTTTATTACGAGAGCGGTCTAAAGTTACTTATTGTTTCTTTGTTCAAAAGCAAATGCATTGATTGGACTGAAAAACAACCCAAATGTTTAAAACGGAAAAATTCTTACGTTTACTGGTTTTCTTTAAATAATGAACGAGGGTTTTTCTTTTAGACATGTTTACGACCTAAAAAGAAATGTATATTAAACCTTAAATGCAAAATGTAACTAGTGTACACGTACGCAGGCACTGAGGTATTACGCACACACAACAGACAATGGATCTTCTAAAAGAAATTTCCTCAATTTTTGACAACCAAGGTTTAATTGTAAATACATACACACATATATGTTCGGATATATATATATGTACCTATATGTACATGAAAATGTAAGTGTAAACATTTGTTAAAATAGACATACTATCAACTCTAGGGTAGAACTATTTAGATTCCCCTTTGTGTGGAAAAAATACTAAATAATGTTGCTTGGTTTTCATTTACACTGTATATCTATCATAAACCAAAAACAACAGATATTAAGTAATAATTCTTGTTACAATAAAATTCTATATGAGGAAAAAGTTCTAAAACAAGAAAGTTAAGAGTACGAATAGGGAGAAAATGAAAAATAACATTAATTCATTCCGAAATTATCATTATTAAAACAATTGCATTTTGAAGAAAAGCATTCATAATTACGGTTATTGTAAAAACTTAATGTAAAGAAGGGTGGGAGTTAGTATTTGTGCTCTTAAAGAGAATCTTCTTAGAGAGCAATGAACTTGAATTTCTCCGAAGAATTCGAGAATTCTTATATAGAAAACATGTATCAAAAACTAGTTAATATTTTTCAAAAATGATCCCATTCTTCGATATGAATTAACTCGTTTTTAAAACAAAAGTAATGTTAGACTAAACTTTATATGCATTAGAAATATCAGATATCACAGACACAAAAGTGCCGTCCACCAATCGAAAGTTTTTTAAAAAATCCTTAAACTATATTAATAATAAAGATCAATTCATAAAGCAACGACATATTTCAAAATAAATTAAATTTTGTATAGAAAATTTTTAAATATCACAAAATTTTCTTTAGAAAATTTTCAAATATCGATAAATTTCTGCAGAAAATTTTCAAATGTTGTTGTTGTTGTAAATGCGATATTATTGGTAATATAGCAGAAGTGACAGTCCTTGGTCGGATTCCTAAGATTTCCGAGTCATTCCGGTACGAAGAACTGACTACCGTGGGAACGATTATTTATAGAAAAATTGTTTATAGAAAATTTTTCAAATATCGCAAAATTTTTTATAGAAAATTTTCTTTAGAAAATTTTTAAATATCATAAAATTTTCTATAGAAAATTATTAAATATCGTCAATTTTTCTATAGAAAATTTTTTAAATATCGAAAAATTTTCTATAGAAAATTTTCAAATATGGTCAAATTTTTTATAGAAAATTTTCAAATATCGTCAAATTTTCTATAGAAAATTTTATTCAGTGGCATTAAATGTTTCAAATGTTTTGCTTCAATATTTTAATGAAACAACCGAGACTTACTCAAAAGTGTTCCCGTATAAAATTGTTAACACAATTTGTTGTCGTTTTTTAGTAGTTACTGACAACTTCTGACTGTTTTGGTCGATTTCATTTTCGTACGGGAACATAAACAATTCATTTCATTTTATTGAACAGTTTTTAATCACAATCAGTTTTTGCCAAGGTTAAGCAAGAAAATGTAGCCTATTAAAAATAATGATGAAAACGATTAAAGCTTTACCTTTCCAAACATAAATTTCGATTTATTCCAAAATTTTGAGATTTTGGAAAATTGATTTTGCTAAAAAAAGATATACAAAAATCTATATGGACTAGAGCTTCAAATTCTTTTTTTTTAGTACTTGACCCAATGACGTTAAGGGCGAAAGTGGGTCTTTTGATCGCACTTTGATATTGTTACTACTTTGGATTTTTAGCCCCGCATTTCACAGCTGCACTTAGTCTAACTCCCGCAGAGATCAGTTACATTTTGATATAAATGTTACACTTTTGTATATGTAACCAATAACACATACATTGTAACCAATAACACATACATTGAAAGCTTTTGAATTTTAGTGTTTTATTATTATATCGGGTATTTCAGATATTACATAGTATTCTCTACAGTCTACCCTCCAAAAGCACCACGAACCTAATTTCAAAAACCAAATGTAATTGACTAAATCGACAGTCATGTGGATTTTAGGTCGATTGGTATAACTTTTATGACCTGCAAATAGAAAAAATACAACCTAATTGACAATCTTACTAATACCCTATCATCTATTAGTGAAACCAAAAGCGATTTTAAAATAAGATCATGTTGCAGAAAACGAGCTCTATTTCAGCTTTATAATGGAAACGATGCTCCGATATGTATTACGTTGCAAGGTTGTTTTTTTTAACGATTATAAATTTCCGTCTGATGTGCCAGGAATCATAACCAATAGAAAGTATATTGTCTTATTCGGTAACTGGCTTCCTAATCATGATATTTAATGCTACATAAATATCGAAATGACAGCAATTTGAAGATTAGTAAAAAATATTTGTTAAAACAAAGGATTAGTTTATTAATTATTAATATGAAAAATGTGCAAAAGTATTTTATGTTTTTTTGTTTTTTAAGATGAGGGTGGTAGTATGTATGGAATGTTTTAATGTTTCATAAAACTAAAGATCTCAGTGTCCACAACTTACCCCACCACCGGAAGACTGATCCGATTCATAATTATTTTTGATAGTAGTAAAAGTATGTTTCAAAGAAGTCATTTATCTAGAATTAAATAAGAAAGTCTTGAAATATTGTAATAAAACAGAAAATAAGAAAACCAACAATTAGGACACAACCACAATAAATTTCAAAGTTCTCTTAGCTACCAAAAAACCAAAGAAAACCTCGATCAAGATTAAAGATAAACAATATTCTGAAAAACAAAAATACTTTTAAAATAAAACTGCATTGATATTTACCTTAAGTTAAACAAAATTGTGGTTGGTTGGTATATTTATTGAAGTTAATAAAATTCTTATAAAGGTTTTTATTTCTTTTTTGTTCAGCCACAGCTGATAACTTGTATAAAAATAGAGACAACGAAGAAGAATAAACCGCGCGCGCGTTTGCTGCTTTTATTATGGAACAACAACAAAATATTTGCTGCCACTAACGACGTAGCAGAATTAAAGGCGTAGCACACTTTCAATGAAATTGACTTTAAAACTCTTAAGATTTAACATATTTTTTCTGAATTTTATTTATTTGTGATTAACACTGTTTATTTTATCAATATTAATAAAATATTTTAAATTTTTATTAACTCATGGAATAAATTTTGTCTATTAAAAAACTTCACGCAGCTGTGAATGTGATCACGAAAATAAAACTCTGCTATGTTGGCTTACACTAATGTTAATGTAGCGATTTCGAAGCAAGTGTAGCATTTCTAAATTGAGCGAGATTTTCAGCGGCAGTGTTGGAAATGTTGCTAATTGAACATTTCATACAATATGGGCGTAAATAGACAAGACTTTTGTATAAAAAATATCTTTCTGGCATATTATATAATTTTTACATATGTTAAAAAATCTTATTTAAATTAGTTAAAAAATTTTAAATATTAAATATTTTTAAAGTATATTAGAGTATTTTTTTACTTGAAATTTTATTTCTTCAATATAAAAAATTAGTTAAAATTAAATTTTATAGAGCCTGAAGCACGGAAGAAGACGCCTGACGGTTGATTCTTCGTACCAGAACGACTCGAAAATATTAGGATTCCGACTGAGGACTGCCACTTCTGCGATATTACCAATAATCAGGCCTGTTTTGCAAATCATTTACATAGTTTGAAATCACAAATGTGATTTGTTCATTTTCTGTAAATTACAATATTTTACGTTTTTGTGTGATTTAAAATTCTTAAAACACAAGAAAATTTGTATAAACAAGTAGTAATGCACTATTTTTAGTAATATTTAACATCATTAATAAAATTTTATTGATTATTGTGATCCTTTCTGAAAGTAAATAACGATAGCGGAAAGAGAGAGAGAGAAAAGTAAAGGGAGAAGTTTCTATATAGTATTAGAGATAGAGAAAGGGAGTCGTAGAGAAGAGAAGTGTTGTCCAAAAACGCTTTACTAGGAAAAGAGACGCGTCTAACTAAACAATCTAATACCCAGTATAAAACCTACAACGTCAGTCAGTTCGCACTGCTGTATGTCGCCCAATTCCTCATGGAATCTATTACCTAGAAATTTAAGTCTCTGGTTTTGGATCCAAGCACAGTCCTGAATTGCTCTATCGCATATATTTAGCCTAGAAGTTATAAAACCTATGCATTTCCTAAGACTGGTTCTGCTAAGACCTAATAAGAGCTTGGTCTTGCATGTATTTAAGTGCGATTTCGTCAGCAGTTTCATTGTCTTTGATGTCGCAATGACCAGGAACCCAGCAAAGTCTTTCCCTATATGTATCTGACAAGCTGATGATAGCTAATCTACATGACTTGACTAGTTTTGAGCTGATACTACATCCTTCCAGGGCCTGTTTGTGCCTAAGTATGCCTGACTCTACATGACTTGACATCCTTCCAGGGCCTGCCTGTGCCTAAGTATGCCTGACCCATGGAGCCTTAATAGACATCTAGTTGTTTTTCCCTTTATGAATAGATCCAAAGGGAATAAAGACAGCAACACTTTTTACGTTAACAAAATAAATTTTGCTATTTGGTCGGCTTTAAGAAAATTCACAAAGGTATAGAAAAAGTGTAGCTTAAAGTGAGAGTGTTCGTCTTTTTGTATTTTTTTGAACTGTAAATTAAAAAAAAAATCATAAAAGTCATATTAGGCTTTTAATCTATTCAATTAATAATAGAGTTAAAAATAAAATTACTTGTAAAACAGAAAAGTGGTTTCAAATTGATTGTGTCTTGGTTGACCGGTTTGAAATTACAAAACTTTTGTGATTTTTGTTTGCTTTTGCTTATGTGCTTTTTTTACGTGATTTTAAATCACTTTAACAAAATGTGATTTTCAGAACAGGAATACAACAACAACGTCTGGAGAATATGAATAACAATTGCCACGCCAAAGATATGTTTAGAACGTCAAACATATATAATTTTATTATAGAAAAATTTTCTATAAAAATATTTTTTATCGGTGTATTTGCGACAATTAAAAAAGTCTTCGGCTTCTGGTGGTATGGACTGCCTACACCTGTTCTTGATATTTCTTATATCAAGAACATGTTTTTTTTTTATTAAATACACTATATTTATAATATCATTTTGACTCCAATTTTCCACATAGGATTGTTTTAGATTCAGGCTCTTATTATATCTCAAATATTATTACCACTTGTAAGATGTATAATCTTTTGTTGAAATAGGTCAATATTTGCCTATACAATTTATCAGCGAACATTATCCCATATTTTTATATTCATTAACATCATCATACATTAAAAAAATCGCCATAAATTAAAAACAACATTTTGAAAAGGTGGCAATTGTTTTTAAATATAAATACAAAAATTAAACTTCAAAAGTTCTTATTAAAAATGTTGAACTATCTTGACTTGTATCATGTCTATATCTATAACAATTTCGAATAAAATGATATCCCTACTTAGCTTTTCAAAATTAGTCCCGTTTCACAAGAATCAGGTTTAGTTGATCAGTTTTTCTTTAAATTTCTTTTGAACCTCGTTCACACACAAACATTTTCATCATCAGTTTTTATTTTATTTTTCTTAAATTTCATACAAATTTTCAAAATGATAGTAAGACCAGGTTTTTAATTCTGTCAGTTTTTTCTCATACAAAAAAAAGTAGAAAAGTAGTGAGTAATACATTGATTCTTTTCTGAAGGCACTTTTAGATCTTTAAAAGTAAAAAAAATAGATATTTGTTTTCTTTTATAAGAAATTAATGTCAGAAGCAAATAACACGTAAGTTTCTGACCGAATATTAAATCCTTCTGTAAAAAACTATTTTGAAGAGGGTTTTCTTTTGGCCACCTTCAGTATTTTTTTTAGCTAGATTTTGCTTTCAAACTACCTTTCTGCGATTTTACATATTTGAAGAGTTAGTAGTGAGTAATACATTGATTCTTTTCTGAAGGCACTTTTAGATCTTTAAAAGTAAAAAAAATAGATATTTGTTTTCTTTTATAAGAAATTAATGTCAGAAGCAAATAACACGTAAGTTTCTGACCGAATATTAAATCCTTCTGTAAAAAACTATTTTGAAGAGGGTTTTCTTTTGGCCACCTTCAGTATTTTTTTTAGCTAGATTTTGCTTTCAAACTACCTTTCTGCGATTTTACATATTTGAAGAGTTAGCAGCACTAAGAGTTAAAAAATTCCGCAGGGTTGCATTAATAACATTCACTTAAAGATGATGACACAAAAATAGAGATGCCAAGCCATTTTTATTGTTATGGGACAATATGGATTTTAGACCCTAGTTATTAGTTCAATTTAAGGTCTACAATATTATTTATGCAAACTCACTTATTTTTGTTTTCGGTTCTCTTCAACTGACCTATAACATATGGTCATTGAACGCCTATAATTACCTTTAAATAATTTAAGTTCTTTTAATACTTTTATTAAATGTATAATATACGATTGATTTATTAAATGTTACATCATTAAACATAAAATATTTAAAGCTTAGCTTAAGAATATAGATAGTTTTTTTTCAGAGAAATTTTAGTTTCTTATGCATAATTAAGAGACAAACACAATTAAAAATTAATCTGGATTTTGGAGTAAAAAAAATTAAATATTGAAAATAATGACAAATATACTGACTAGAAATTAGGAAGTACATACATAGACAAAAAGAAATTGTGTATAAAATAAAATGTCTTAAGTTGTAATTATAAAAGTTTACTTAAAAATAGGTGGGATATTATTTCCATTCTATTACTTAATTTATAAACTACAGTAGGTAGTGTAATATTTTTTTTTTGAAAAATAAAATTGGAATGAATACTTCGAATAAATGTTCAAAGAGTCTTTAACTTAAGAAAACTTTGTCTTTTCAAAAAAGAAAATGTTTTATGTTCTGGAAAATTAAATTTTGGATAATGGATATATGAAATTATGCTATATTTAGGATTAAAATGAAAACCAAAACTTTTCAAATCTGAGTAATGCTCCTTTAAATGTAAAAAAAAAAGTTTAAACGACTTATAGGAGGAGTTGGGATAGGTTATAGCACTGACTTGGGGAATATCTTAAGATATGTGTTTTTAAGTTGCTGTTATTGTTTCTTTATAATAGTTGTTTTAGTAGTAGAAAAACTAAGTCTTTAAAATCTCCTTGCTCTCAATGTTTAATCATCAAAGAATAATATTTCCAAAATACGTTTTTGAACATTTTTACGTCTTTCCTTGGACATTTTCAACAATTCTGTCGTTACGAGTTCTCCTAGTAAGTGTTCCGAACTACGCTGTATACTGGGTTGAGGTGTTGGTGGCACTTGAAATTTATTAAACTGTTGTGTAGGACTGGCATTACTATTATGCTGTTGCTGATGCGATTGGTGATGTTGGGGCAATTGTTGATAGAGTTGAAACAGAAAATCGGCATTTGATGAAAACATATTGGAAGTGGATTGTTGATTGTTATTATGATTGTTGCTGTTATTATTATTGTTGGTAATGTTATTCTGATTGTTCATAGAGGAGTTTGAGTTGGAACGTTGTAATGTTGGCCCAGAAGTGGAAGTAGACATAGTTTGAAAAGGATTTTCTGCACTGTGATGTTCATTAAGCATATTTTGAGGTGGTAGCAAAGAAGAGCTGTTGTCATCGGTATCATCGTCGTCGGAGTCATCTACAAAATGTGAATTATTGGCGCTGCTATTGAGATTGTTATGTGAGTTGTGATGACTGTTGTTGTTATTATTCTGAATGCTCTGTGAGGATGCCGGTGTATTGGTTATACTGGTATTTAGTTGTACCCTTGGCTTTTTCATATTATAATTACTAGAGGTAGAGGAATCCATATCATCATTTTGTGAATCATTAAATGAATGGTTATTAAAATGATGATTAGAATTGTTGTTGCCCCCATTATTACCAGTCGCATTTGAGGATGAGGAATGTGCTGCCGCTTGTTGGGCTGTTGAGCTTGAGTGTCCAGCACTCGAAGTACCATTATGATTAGTGGCTCCTAGGGGTGATGATAAAGGCGATTTAATAGAGGAAGAAGAAGAATGAAGACCACTGGCCCCATTTCCACCACCATTTAAATTCGCACCACCTCCAACTACAGCAGACAAAGCTGAGCCTGCAGCTTCACGAAAATGATCATTATAGTTCTGTGATGAATCTGCGGCCATGGCAGCAGCCACTGTTTGTTGATGCTGCATTTGTGATTGTGATATCTGCTGCAGATGTTGTGAGGCGACCGCCGCTGCAAAATCTCTAAATACTTGATCAGCTTCCAATTTAACTCTACTATCACCCTCTAAAGCTGAGGCAGCAGCAGCTGCTGAGCTTAAGGCATTCATAGCATGCTGTTGATCGGGAAAATGATGACCATGTTGACCAAAGTGACCCATACTTTTGATGGAACTATTCGACTTAGAGTCCATGTTGTAGTCGTTAAAATTCGAACTGTTCGCCGAATGAGGTGAGGTCAAAAAGTTCGGTACATTTCTGTACGATTTTCTTGGCTGTATGTGTGAGTCTAAAAATTTCATTTTCTCCAAATATGGACGCGATAAATGTTCATAGACTGGAGGATCACCTTGTTTACGTTGACTAACGTAACGTTCTCGTAAATATTTCCAACGTTTTTTACAAGTTTCAACTAAAAGTAGAGACATTTTGTTTAGTAAGTATATTAGAAATAACAGGAATGTACTTAAGGTAGCTACTTAAGAAAACTAACATGCTTAAGTTTTAAAACAATATACAAAATTTATGACTATGTATTTAAAAAAGTTTGATTAAAAATTATATTAAATGGCTGCACACTACTACACTCTAAAAAACACTTCGCTCTGGTCGATCTATTACTAAAAAACCGTTATATTCAGGAAATAAAAAGGGAATATCGGTTATAAGCTTCGTGGATACTATAAGATGATCTATGTTGTTTTTAATTTAATTTTTAAAACATTTGAATTCGATTCTACTTTGAAAATAAAAAGTGATTTCTTTCCGATTTTTTTTAATTCCAATAATTTTCATCTTCGAACTTAAAACTGAATATTTTTGTTATCTTAAAACATATTTGCTGTTAGTTTATATCAAACGATAGCTTGACATTGATAATCCTCACATCATTTTTGAGTAAAAAATTTGTATAAAATAGTTTTTTTTTAATGTGATAGTGTCTAAAGAAGTATTAAAAAGATATTACGGGACACTTTCCTATGATATACATTTTTTAAATCGGTCTATAAATAGCAGAGATGTTTAGATTTATATTTAGAGCTTCAAAGATCTATAACTTCAAAACCAAAAGCTTCTTGTTCATAAAGGGGCTTTTAAATGAAAGCAGATTTAAGTTCTTATCGAGGAAAAATATAAAGTACCGAAAAAAATTTGGTATAAAATTTTCTTATACACTAGAAAATTTTTCAATTTAAAAATATTTTACAATTTTTAATAGAACATTTTTCAATATAAAACTTTGAAGAAACCAAATTAAAAAGAATTTTCCCTATAGAGCAGTGATGTCCACCATTTCGTTATTATTATTAGTTACGGAACAAGGTCCTTAATTTCATTAGAACTCTTATGAATGTATTATAGTAAGAAAATTTTATATATGTATTGAGGAAACAGACGCTCTTGATGTTCTGGGTATGAGAATTCAATGTAATGTCCATTGGACAAATCACATTTTTCAAGCGTCGAAAGAAGCATTCAAGTGCCTCTAAAATGGTGTAAGAGATACCTCACTTCATCTGATCTCTGTACTATTTACACCACCTATATCCTATAGGCCGGTGCTTCAAAGAATATTTTGGAGCTTTCTCGACCGAGTGCAGGAGAGAGCGAAAGTGCTCATCATTCACTGGAGCACCGTCGCAATGTGGGTTGCGTCACACTGTTCTATTGTTACTACTTTGGAATGTGCTCTAATGAAATCAGGGAACTCGATCCCGATACTCTAACTTTCTTACGCAATACACTTCTATATGTTAGAGCTCATCCCTTTGTAGTAGATTGGCCAGTAGACAGAACAACACACTACAGAGAAAACTCGTTCTTTAGCCGTACAGTTCGTATGTGGAATTTGCTTCCCACAGAAGTTTTCCCAGTCAGTTGCAACATAGGAAAGTTAAAATCAATTGTCCACAAACACTACTCCACCTATCCCCTCCCATGACCTACTTTCCTAGCTCCAACACAATGCATTGCATAAGTAAGGGTTATTCCCTGAGTGATAACCATTTCTTTATTATTATGGAGCTTTTGGTGTAAAATATTTATCAATATTATGATTTTCGAAGTCGTATCTTCGACTACGATAGTTTCGTATTAGATTAAAGAAGAAACGACTTCGATTCCCAAAACTGGTAAGAAAATGCTCTAGTCCACATTTTAAATACCTTAATATGGGAGCAAAGTTTTAACTATTTCCTTCGATTTATAACCTTTTTTGCGATGTACTGTGTATTCTGTGTGTCTTATATAGGAAGTACGGTCAGATATGGGGCGATTCCAACAAAATTTGGTATAACTCAAAATTCTTATTATTATTCAGATTTACGAACGTTTTAGTGATTTTTGTCTCATTTAGTGCGTGTTGTATGGTTTGTATGGGGGTCTATGGTCAAATGTGGACCGACCGAAATTTGGTACAGTGATTTAAGTTTACATAAGCGGTATGTGTTTTAAATTTCATGAAAATATATTGATATTTGTGGCGAAAATATCAATTCCGGAAAGTGGTACCTATAGGAGGTACCATAAATAATGGACCAATTTTGACGAATTTCGATAGCCAAATTTTATCAAATTATCTTTAGAATTGCGACCTGCACTTTGATTAAATGGTTTACATGGGGATCCAGCCAGCCACACAGCCAGACGGACGGACGGAATGACATCGCTAAATCGACTCAGAAAGTGATTCTAAGCCTATTGGTGTACTAAAAGGTGGTAAGACAAATATTTCTATGCGTTCTTATACGCACAAACTTATAATAACCTTTCCATCGAGTGGTGATTGGTATAAAAGGCGTTTCACCTCGTAACTCAGCTAGCCACTGGTTATTGAGTATTAGGCTCTGTAAAACTTCTGCAATTAATACATTTGCCGTTCGGAGCCGGAGTTAAAACGTAGGTCCCTTTCAATGAGTCTTAAAATTAAATCGGATGTAGCTCATTGTCTGAAAGAAGAAAACCTTGCTCCAATTGGAATGTCGTGGAAATTAGGTATTAGGTAGGTACCGGTAATTATAATCTGATTTTGCCCAAAAGTATATGGATTATTCCTTGAGACAAAAAAGATGTCTGTTCAAATTTCATCAAATTATCTTTAAAGTTACAGCCCGTACATTACGAACTTAGACTTAATCTTAAAAATACTTACCATCACTTCTCAGTTTCATGGCTACAGAGGACCAAGCCTCATCTTTTGTTTCATACTTATTGGCCGCCACTGGACCATTGCTATTGGAGCTGCCATTAAGATAATATTTCTGACGATTGTAAATGACTGCATGATGGGCCACTTCATCGATTAATTGTTCATCCATCATATTGCTAAATACACACAACAAAACTTTTTCGTCGTTTTTACAGAACAAAATCAAACAATTTAGAGAACATGAATGAATGTACAGACAAACACTTGCACAAAAGACGTCAACACTTCATCCGTAATTAAAGGTCTTTTTTAATTTAATTAATTACGAGCCAAACATACAAACAAATACACACACCGACTGACTGACTGATTGGCTGACTGTATTCTTCTGTACAATATTTATTTTTTTGTTTTATTTTCTACTACATACTCGTATGTTCACATTTTCAAGCAAAAAAATTAAGCGTCTTTAAAAATCCGTAAAATTTTCCATATCTTTAGTTATTTTATGATATTTATGCATTTATTAACTTGTTTATTGGTTTGTTGCTATTTGTTGTTATTATATTTAAAATCGTCTTTAATTAATTCAGAATAATTAATATACAACAAAAACTTTATTTAATGGGTCTTAAAAATTTTCCGTAACAAAAAAGAAGAACCAAAACAAACTCATGAATTAACCTGAAGTTGGCTGCAGTTCGTTTGCATTATGCTATCATTTCGTCGTGAGTTGTTGGGAGGGAAGAAGTGAAAATTAATGTTTGTATTAAACTATATTTCAACCGCGTGCAAATAACATTATTTTGGCTTTAATCAGTAAGAAAAGTTTAAGTAGTCAGATTACAAGTTTTAAAGTTGTCAGCTTAAAACTCCTTTAGTTTTTAACAATTAGTATTAATGAAATAAAGTTTAAAATTTTAATAACAATCACCAGTAGGTGATCGCGAGGGTATGAATTACAGCGACTTTGCAAGTCATTTCATTTGAATGAAAAATTTAAATAAAAAATTATTTCATAGACATAATTCAATTAAAAATATACAAACAATTTTTATACCGAAAAATTTTTTATAAATAATTTTTATATCGAAAAATCAATAAATAATTTTTATATGAAAAAAATTTTCTAAAATAAATTTTGTACTGCAAATTTCATATTCAAATTTATTAAACATTATTTACATCGAAAAATTTATATAAAAAATTTAATGCCGAAAAATATTATGAAAAAAATCTTGTAAAATCTTATTTTTCTGTAAAATCTTATTTTTTCTGTACTGGAAAACTTTTATACCAAAAACTTTTCTGTAAAAGATTTTTATCTTAACATCGAAAAAATTTTATAGAAAATAAAAGAATTGTCAATAAAAAAAAAAAAACGAAAAAAATTTTTTGTCCAAAAAACTTTGTACCGAAAATTTTCTATTAAAAATTCTTCACACAGAAAAAATTTTATACCAAAAATTTTCTGTAAAAATTATTTTATACCGAAAAATTTTTTATACAAATTTATTGAAGCAAAAAAAGTTGTTTATATCAAAAAGTTTTCTTTAAACCGAAAAATTAAAAAAAGAAAGAAAATGGAAATATTTTTAGAAAATTTGTATCAAAATTTTTAGAAAATTTTTTTTATCAAAAATTTGTCTATAGAAATTTTTTTTATCAAAAATGTTTCTATAGAATATATTTTTATCAAAAATGTTTCTATAGACAATTTTTTTCATCAAAAATGTTTCTTTAGAAAATTTTTTTATCAAATATTTCTCTATAGAATTTTTTTTTATCAAAAATTATTATATAACAATTTTTTTATCAAAATTTTTTTAATAGAAAACTTTGTTAACAAAAATTTTTCTAAAGAAAATTTTTTCGATAGAAAAATTTTTTTATTGAAAAATTTTCTATAGAAAAAAATTAAAAAAAAAATTGTATCGAACATTTTTCTACAGAAAAATATTTTTATTGAAAATTTTTCTACAGAAAAGTATTTTTGATAAAAAAATATTTTTTTTATTCAAAAATTTTTGTATAAAATTTTTTTTATCAAAAATGCTTCTATAGAAAGTTTTTTTTATCCAAAATGTGTCTATAGAAATTTTTTTACAAAATTTTTTTATAAATTTTTTTAACAAAATTTTTCTACAGAAATTTTTTCTATTGAAAATTTTTTACAAAATTTTTCTATAGAAAATTTTTCTCTAAAATTTTTTTTATCAAAAATTTTTCTACAGAAAATTTTTTTATCAAAAATTTTTTTAGAAAATTTTTTATCAAAAATTTTTCTATAGACATTTTTTTCTCAAAAATTTTTCTATAGAAAATTTTTTTATCAAAAATTTTTTAATAGAAAGTTTTTTATCAAAAATTTTTTAATAGAAAATTTTTTATCAACTTTTCTATAGAAATTTTTTTTATCAAAATTTTTTCTATAAACAATTCTTACCAAAAATTTTTTTATAAAAAATTTTCTATAGAATTTTTTTTATCGAAAATTTTTCTACAGAATTTTTTTTTTATATTATAGAATTTTTTTTTTATAATTTTTTTTTACAAAATTTTTCTATAGAAATTTTTTTTATCAAAAATGTTTCTATAGAAAATTTTTTTATCAAAAATTTTTTGTCACAAATTTTTCTATAGAAAATTTTTTTATCAAAAATTTTTCAATAGAAAATTTTACACAAAAAATTTTTCTATAGAAAACTTTTTATTTAAATTTTTCTACAGAAAAATTTTTTATCAAAAATTTTTCTATCGAAAATTTTTTTATCAAAAATTTTTCTATATAATATTTTTTATCATAAATTTTTCTATAGAAAAATTTTTTTATCAAAAATTTTTCTAGAAAAACTTTTTTATCCAAAATTTTTCTATAGAAAATTTTCTATAGAAAAATATTTTTATCGAAAATTTTTCTATAGAAAATTTTTTATCAAAATTTTGATAAAAAAAAGTTTTCCATAGAAAAATTTTTGAAAAAAAATTTTATATGGAAACATTTTTTATATAAAATTTTTTTATAGAAAAATTTTTGATGAAAAATTTTTGATAAAAAAATTTTCTATAGAAAAATTTTTGATAAAAAAATTTTCTATAGAAAAATTTTTCTATAAAAAAATTTTATACAAAAAATGTTTCCATATAAAATTTTTTTTCAAAAATTTTTCTATGGAAAACTTTTTTTTATCAAAATTTTGCCAAAAAATTTTTTGTCAAAAATTTTTCTATAGAAAATTTTTTTATCAAAAATTTTTAATCAAAAAATTTTCTATAAAAAAACTTTTTTTCAAAAAAAAGTTTTCCATATAAAATTTTTTTTCAAAAATTTTTCTATGGAAAACTTTTTTTTATCAAAATTTTGCCAAAAAATTTTTTGTCAAAAATTTTTCTATAGAAAATTTTTTTATCAAAAATTTTTAATCAAAAAATTTTCTATAAAAAAACTTTTTTTCAAAAATTTTTCTTTAGAGAATTTTTTTATCAAAAAATTTTTCTATAGAATATTTTTTTATAAAATTTTTTTTTATAGAAATATTTTTCTATAGAAATTTTTTTTATCAAAAATTTTTCTATAGAAATTTTTTTTATCAAAAATTTTTCTATAGAAAATTTTTTATCAAAAATTTTTCTATAGAAAATTTTTTATCAAAAATTTTTCTATAGAAAATTTTTTATCAAAAATTTTTCTATAGAAAATTTTTTATCAAAAATTTTTCTATAGAAAATTTTTTATCAAAAATTTTTCTATAGAAAATTTTTTATCAAAAATTTTTCTATAGAAAATTTTTTATCAAAAAATTTTCTATAGAAAATTTTTTATCAAAAATTTTTCTATAGAAAATTTTTTATCAAAAATTTTTCTATAGAAAATTTTTTATCAAAAATTTTTCTATAGAAAATTTTTTATCAAAAATTTTTCTATAGAAAATTTTTTATCAAAAATTTTTCTATAGAAAATTTTTTATCAAAAATTTTTCTATAGAAAATTTTTTATCAAAAAGTTTTGCTGCCAAAAATTCTTTTATCAAAAATTTTTCTATAGAAAATTTTTTTATCAAAAATTTTTCTATAGAAAATTTTTTTATTAAAAATTTTTCATCAAAAATTTTTCTATAAAAAAATTTTATATAAAAAATGTTTCCATATAAAATTTTTTTTCAAAAATTTTTTTATGGAAAACTTTTTTATCGAAAATTTTTTTTATCAAAATTTTGCCAAAAAATTTTTTGTCAAAAATTTTTCTATAGAAAATTTTTTTATCAAAAATTTTTAATCAAAAAATTTTCTATAAAAAAACTTTTTTTCAAAAATTTTTCTTTAGAGAATTTTTTTATCAAAAAATTTTTCTGTAGAATATTTTTTTATAAAAAATTTTTTTATAGAAATGTTTTTCTATAGAATTTTTTTTTATCAAAAATTTTTCTATAGAAAATTTTTTATCAAAAATTTGTCTATAGAAAATTTTTTATCAAAAATTTTTCTATAGAAAATTTTTTATCAAAAATTTTTCTATAGCAAATTTTTGATAAAAAAAATTTATATAGAAAATTTTTTATCAAAAATTTTTGTATAGAAAATTTTTTATTAAAAATTTTTCTATAGAAAATTTTTTATCAAAAATTTTTCTATAGAAAATTTTTTATCAAAAATTTTTCTATAGAAAATTTTTTATCAAAAATTTTTTATCAAAAATTTTTCTATAGAACAAAATTTTAACAAAAATGTTCTACAGAAACATTATTTTGTCGAAAATTTTTTTTATCAAAAATTTTGATATAGAAAATTTTTTTATTAAAAATTTTTCTACAGAAAACTTTTTGAAAAAGTTTTTTTTTTAACGAAAATTACAAAAAGTCTGCGGCTTCTGGTGGTTTGGGCAACCTATGCCTGCTTATTGAACTAGCTTCGAACACAAAACTTTAGAACTTAGCAGTTTTTAGTGAATAAATAGTATTTAAAATTCAAATCAAATTTGGAAATTGAAATTAAATATTTTATTCGATCTTTTCATAATTGAAATAAATTCTTAAAAACTAAATAAAATAAAACTTAGAATTATAGTTAAATTAAATCTTTTACAATAAATTAAACAAAATAAACATTAATTTATTGTCATCAGCAGTTGGTATGATCATCAGTTTTGATCTCATTAACGGTCTCAAAACCTATAGTCTTTTTCGATTTGTTGGCAAACCATCTTAAGAATACAGCCTGGTCATTGGTAGGGGGATCTATTTGGAACGGGTTTAAACAAAAATCAAGTTAATTAGACATTATAAATCTTTTATCGGTTAAAAATACTCACAATTATGTTTGTGATCTTTATTGCAAGTTTTGGGACAAATTGAGAAATGGACATCAATGGGTCTTTGAGCTATAATCTCTAAACGTGGTACATCTTCTTTGTTGGCTTCAGTACACGGCTGTTGGGCTGGAACTGTTTCATTAGATGCATTAGTATTGGTATTATTACAGTTTATCACTGGTTGGGTTTTCAAGATATAATAAAGACTTTTATTTTTACTGGGAGAAGAGATCTCTTGTGAAGTCAGTTCTTCTTTGAGTTTCTCTTCTCTCACCTTAAGAATACAATTTTTAGAAAGTTTTTCACATGGTTCGGAAACTGGATTAGGAGTTATTGGGTTATCTGTAGTTATAGGTGTGGTTGGGGGCATTTGTGTGGTTGGTGTACTGGTACTGAAGGGTGTTTGAGGTGGTATACTTTGTTCGGTAGTTGGGGTAATTTCAGAGGGAATAAATTCAGTCTTGCTTACTTCAGCGTTTAGATCTTGAAGCACAATTTCTGAATCCAAAACACCTAATTCATCCTCGTCGTCAGGGTCTTCGGTGGTGGTTAAAGTAGTGGCTGGTGTTTCTGTGGATGATTTGGTGGTTTTAGGGTGAAATGTGTGTAGACTTCTTGTAGATTTGCCCTTATCTTCTTTTGTTATTGTACTGGAATCGGTAGTATCTTCTGTCGCCCTTGTCGGCACTGTGGTATCCATATCATAGTCATAAAAATCTGTAGTTTCATCTGTAACATAAGCAAAATCAGTAGTTTCATCCGTTGCATCCGTGGTTTCATCTGTTACATAATTGAAATCTGTTGTGTGATCTGGTAACTCATCCAAAATAGTTGATCTGCCACGAACTGGTAAAAATTCTTCATCACTCAAATCATCTCGGCCCATTGTTACAGTTTTGTCATGTTTAGCTTTAGGATTCTCTTTATTCAGCCAGAATGTGGAGTCATCTATGGTATTTGCGGTATTGGAAACAGTAAAATCGTTATGGCTATCTGGAGTTTCAGTACCGGCTGCGCTAGGTTCAGTTGTGGTTTCAGGCTTATTTTTAGCGGTAGTTACTTCCAAATCAGAAACGGTGGATTCAATTTTAGCCTCGGTTGTTATAGAAGTTCTGACTGTTAAGGGCTCTGTTGTAGATTCAATTGAGGGTTCTTCGGTCTCTTCAGAAGATGTTGGAAGTTCATTTCCCAATAATTTATCTTCCATTGCATCACGAACATTATCAGCTTCTTGGTTTTCACTGTTAGATGTAGTAGGTTTCTTTGTTGTCTGTGTACTGTCAGCAGTTTCTAAGCTAGTTTCGGAACTCAAAAGATTTGATTCCAAATTTTCAAAACTTTCTGATATTCCTGTTGTGGGTAAATGAGTAATGTCGGGAATTACTGTGGTATGGGATGTGGTTGGGTTCTGTGCATGTATTGTGCTTCTAGAGTCACGTGTTATTTTCGATATAAGTGTGGTTTTTGTGGGCTCAGGATCGGTGTGAGGAATATCTAAACCAGTGGTTTTGATCTGGGGTAAACATGGTTTTGTAAGTGTCTGGGAGTTATCGTTTGAGTGGGTATCTGAAATATTTAGCAAAAGGGTAGTTAAAAGAAATAGACAGATATTAAATTAGGGTTTTAAGAAGGTTTTAGATCCTAACAGTTCCAAATTGAAGGATCATCTCTAATTCCATTGAAATAACTAGCGATTATAACAAGTGCCGTTTCATTAAAGGGTTCCGAAACTACTTTGAAATATCCAAAATTCCAATAACATTCACATGTCAAAATCTCTAAATTTTTAACGGCATTGGAGACGGTCGTTCGCCTTGAAACTGCTGAAATATTAACACTTTGGAAACATTTGAAACTGCTGGAATATAAGCTCTTTGGAAACATATCCCACCATTTTTAAATTGATTACTCGTTAACAGATTAATGTTATCCATACGAGCTGTACAATTCAAAAGCTTAGCTGGATTCGTTTAGTAAAAGTTTCTTCCACACTCCGCGAAAATTAGTTTGGGTTCACAAAAAATGCAGCGTCTGTTCCACATGTTATTTGCGGCTGCAAGCGAGCGTCAGTATCGGATCGAGCGGCTCGCTATACAAATATGGCTCGTGTCTTTGGGCTCATGACCCATCAACTTAGAACTCAAGCATTTAAAAAAACAACATTACAGAAAAAACTACTCCAAAGGGTAATTATGCGAGAAATCCCCCTGCTACGGCAACTGCCACAAGAATTTTGGAGGTGCCCAATCTATGCAAGAACATTATGTTAAATGAAAACACTCCCATTAACCTAGAGTTTATCGACTTTATGAAGGTCTTTGACAGAGTCAATAGGAGCTATCTGTGGAGAATGTTAGGAAATCGTAACATGCCAACAAAAATTCTGAACTTAATTCGGGCAATGTACGTGCGTTTGAAGGTCGAGTGCTACACAAGGCTAAATTGTCAAATCCAATTGACGTTAATACCGGAGTAAGGCATGAATGTAAATTGTACCCTTTACCTTTTATCCTCGTAATCGACAAGTTAATGCGCTCGTTTCTGAATGGTAGATACGGTATCCAATGGACACGTTTTAAACAACTAACGCTATTACTGTTGAATCTCGGGCAGTTGGGCTGGAAATCAATATTTGGATGATGGCGCAAACGCGTTGACACACATGAATGTAGCCAAGGAGATTATTGGATGTGTAGGTACATACAATAATCTAGGAAACTCGGTATCTACAAGAGGTGGCGTCGACGACGGCATTGAATCGCGTATAAGGCAAAATCAGAATTCGACACACTCCGTGCTATTTGGAAATCTCGGCAAATATCAACAATAACTAAATTAAGAATATACAACTCGAATGTCAAGTCCATCCTATATAATAGTTGCGAAACTTGGAAACGCACAAATATCATTGCAAACCTTTGCAAATAAATGCTTACTGCAAATCCTTAATACATGGAAGCCAAATCGCATAAGAAATAAAGATCTACTTAACACGACAAACCAAATCCCCGCTTTCTTAGAGGAAATGCGGAATGTCGGTGGAGGGTCGCACACTTCGAAGGTTAACTACCAACATTGCTCGTCAAGCGCTTAGTTGGAATCCACTGAAATAAGGCTGTCACGTCAATTGATGTGGAAGAGGACGTCCGAAACTTCGATGGAAATATCAAGTAGAGGAAAAACTTGTCCTAGGAAATTGGAGAATATGGGCACAAGAACGAAGCGCAAATTGCAAATCTCGACAAATATCAACAACAACTGAGTTGAGAATATACGACTCCAATGTCAAGTCCATTTTGTTTTATTGTTCCGAAACTTGGAAACGCACAAATGCCATCGATATGCGCCTGCAAATCTTTGTAAATTAATGCTTACGACAAATCCTTAATATATATTGCCAAATCGCATGAAGATATACTAAACGCGACAAACTAATCATAGAGGTATGTCAACGGAAATGGCGGTGGATGGGTGAAAATGCTCCAGCAAGAAAAGTGTTTGGAACAGATCCCGAGGGAACTTATGTCCGAAACTTCGATGGAAGGATCAAGTAGAGGAAAAGCTTGGCCTAGGAAATTGGAAAATATGTGCACAAGAACGAAGCGCATAATATTTAAATATTCTTGGCCTTTGACCTTAACAGGTAGTAAATATAGACCAATTATGTAAGTAAATATTAAAAGCTTATATTAATTTAGATCTCCTTTATTTTAATGACACCTACTTTAAATTGATTCCTATATGATATCAAGTTGTTGCTATCTCAATCTTAAAACATACGGGTTTTGATTCCCATATATCCCATATCATTTTCACTATTTCGTACTATTAAGTATGTGCTATAAGGTAGAAGTTTTCCCGTCTCAATCTTAAAACAAATGTTTTCAATATTTAGTACTTCGAATTGAAAGGTGTTGAGTTGTAGCTATAAGTTCACAATTTTTCTGTTTTGATCTTAAAACATACAGATTTTGATTCCAATAACCTTATGCCAATTTTATTGAAACCTATAAGGTTTGAACTTGGAGCTGTAAAGCACATATTTTCTCGTCTCATTCTTAAAATATTCGGGTTTTAAATCTTATAGATCCCATATCATTTTTAAAACAAATATGTATTGTCAATATTTCGTACTTCAAATTGAAACCCATAAGGTATTAAGTTGGTGTTCTAAGGTACCTATTTTCCCGTCTCAATCTTAAAACATACGAGTTTTGAATCCCATATATCTCATATAATTTTTAAAACAAATATTGTCATAATTTCATACTTCAAATTTGAACCGATTTTTACTTCAAATTGAAACCTATGAGGTATTAGGTTGCTGCTATAAGTTACCAATTTCCCCGTCTTAATCTTAAAATATACAGGTTTTGAATCCCATAAACCTCATGTCATTTTTGAATAAATGCTGTAAATATTTGTCTATATCACATACCTGTACCTAAAGGCTTATCCTCATTTTTAATGTTTTCTTCTGTATGAATGCAGGGACCTATTGTAGTGCTAGCCGGAATCTTCGTTGTTTCGAAAACGTTTGTGGGTGTTTCGGTTTTCTCTTCCTCCTCTTTGGCTTTACTAGTTGCTATTTCATTTTCTGTAGAATTTACTGCATCTTCTGTACTTTGTTCCTCTTCATCTGGTTCCAGCGAGATATCATCAACATCCTGAATAGTTGTACCGGTTTCATCTGTCATACTTTCGTCATTATTCGTAGCTGTGGCCGTTCTTAAAGTAGTTTCCTGTACTTCATCTGATTCGGTACCAGAACCCTCGGTGGTAGCCGATTTATCTTCAACATCAACATCAAAAGATGTGGTGGCTCTCGGTACTTTAACTGCTGTATCTGTCAAACTTTCGACATCATTTGTAACAGTTTCTTGTTCTTCATCTGATTCGGAACCGGAGCCTTCGGTGGTTGTATCTTCTTCGGAACTAATAGGTGTTGTACTAGGATCTAACTCTCCACTTTGAGGTGTCTTATTTGGGCCTAGCCCATTAATATCAATATAGTCACCCAAAATCTCTGTGCCATCTCCATCTTCTTCACTTGAAGTTTGTTCGTCCTTCGGTATTAATGTAGTATCTTGAGTTCCTTCTTCATTACCGCTATTATTTTCGCTTTCACTTTCATGTTCACTAACGCTGTTACTTTCGCCATCGCTATCACTATTGCTTTTACTCTCACTTTCACTAACATCAGGGTTGCAGTCTTTATTTTGTCCTAAAGAAAAAAATAATAAAGTTTTTTTACATTAGTTTTGTTAAACTTCATAGACCAACTCACCCTCTTCCGATTGTTCAATTGGATAATGATTCTCTTCCAAAGAATCGAAATCATATGGTGCTGGATATATAGGGGGTTGGTAGGGTAGACGAGTATCTGGTTTAGGATAAACCAAATCAGCCACTTGTATGCAATCGCAAGGTACCTGTTCCGATGGCAAGCACTTCTTCTTTTGTATATCATAGAATTCACCATTAGGGCATCTGAATTTAAGAAAAAATTTCAAAATTTTATATAAAACTAATTTGTCTTCAATGCCTTAAAACCACAAACCTTGATCGTGTTTGCAGGAAATACTTATTCTTATGCAATTTACACTCATAGTAGAGCGAACAATCGGTTGGGGTACGGAATACACCATCTTCATAGCAGACTGGATATTTATCGTTGCAATATTCGGGTACATTTGAACCTTTCGTTGAAATTTGTGTGGGTGGTGTGCACTTGTTGCCTCGTATGCACTTTTTGGAGACGGCCGAAAAGATCGTGTAGGCTGGACAGGCATAGATTTTCGGTTTCATATCTTTTTCACATTTGTAATAGAGATGACAATCGGAGAAGATAGGAAAACGTCCGATTTCGGTACATGTTGGTATATACTCGGGTTTGGGATGTTGGACACATTGTCCACATGTTGAGTTGAAGATCTGAGAAGGGAAAGAAATAAAATTAGTGGAATAGGGTAGTAACAATTAAATATTACAAATTTTTTTGTGAAATCGGTACAGTTTAGCCAAGATAAAGACGTTGAAATCGTGCTATTGTTTTAATTAAATTCTGGACAGTTAAACATGGGAAGAAGAAACTCTGCAGACCTCCTGCAATAGTGAAAACACTAAAACATTGTGACTCTTAAGACTGCAATAATTACAGGTGTATAATACTTCTTCCAACTCCTAAAAAATACTAAGTCGACTAATTTTGAATAGAATATCCGACACAGTTTCCTCTACACTCCGCTAAAATCAGTTTGAGTTCAGAGAGAACTGTTCTTGTGTTGATCTAATCAGAGCGTTATAATGAATTCTGCGCCCTAATTTTTTCTACAGTTATCCTTGACACATTGTAGAGAAGAGGTCCTCGATGGGATGTAATGGGATGCAGATGTTGTCTGGCATCTAAAGCTATCAGGTAAGAACTGTTACCTCCTACCAGGTAAGAACTGTAACTCTAACATCCTCGTAGTACATCATGGTAACCTGAGAAACCAAGTTGAAGATGCGGTAAACAACCCGTGTGGGATTCTAGGTCAGGGCTAATATGAGATGGAGTTATCTTAGAGCCAACGTATTTGGTATAAGGGCCTAAGATAATTGTACTTGGTAAAGTACGAAAATGCAGCGTCTGTTCAACATATTAGTTGCGGCTGCAAGCGACGTTTGTCTCGGAACGAGCGACTCGCTATACCAACGTGGTTCGAGTCTTTGGACTCATCACCCATCGACTTAGCACTTACGATGTTTTAAGCATGGAAAGAAACAACAGAATATACCACTCCAAGGGATAGTCATACGAGAAATCTTCCTGCTACGGCAGCTGGCACATAGATTTTGAAGGTGCCTAATTTATGCAAGAACGTTATGAAACCACCACCATTTAACTAGCGTTTATCGACTTTATGAAGGCCTTTGGCAGCGTCAACAGAAGCTATCTATGCAGAATTTTAGAAATAGTAAGATGTCAATGAAAATTCGGAACTTAATTCGGGCAATGTACGTGGACTTTAAATGTCGAATTCTACACAAGGTTAAATTGTCAAATCCGTTCGTAGTCACTACTGGAGTAAGGCAAGGATGTTTATTGACACACTATTTATGCTTGTCATCGACACTTTAATGCGCACGGCTTTGAATGGTAGACACGGTATCCACCCTTTAAGCAACTCGAGGACTTGGAATATGTTGATGATGTATGCCTTGTAAGCCAAAGCTCGACCACCTTCAAGAAAATACTAACGCTATCACCTCGGAATCTCGAGTAGCTGGGCTGGAAATCAATATTTCCAAGACAAAGATTATGCCTGGATGCTATAGCAAGGTTATTGGATGTGTCTCCTTCTTCTGTTATCCTTGAATTAAAGTGGAGTATAGGGCCTCAACCATCCTTTGGGACCTGTGGATTCCAACGAAGCGTTTGTCTAGCAATGTTGATATTTGTTGATATTTTCGTTGACATACCTCTATAGAAGCAGGGATTTGGTTTGTAGCGTTTAGTAGATCTTGATTTCTTATGCGATTCGGCCAACATATATAAGGGATTTGCCGCAAACATTTGTTTGCAAAGGTTTGTAGGCGACTTCCATGTTTCGCAACCGTAACACAAGATGGACTTGTCATTCGAGTTATATATTCGTAACTTAGTTGCTGTTGATATTTGGTGGCGCCGATGAGGATATTGAATCGCATATTAACAAAGACAAAATCTGCATTCGGCATTCTCCCAGCTATTTGCAAATCTCGGCAAATATCAACAACTACCAAGTTACGAATATACAACTTGAATGTGAAATCCATCCTGTCCTGGCCAAATGCCAACATTGCTCGACAAGCGCTTCGTTGGAATCTACAGAGAAGCGGCCGTCGTGTTGGTGTACCTGCTAGAACGCGGAGAAGGTCAATTGAAGCTGAGTTGCAAGCAACAAACTATTCATGGAATAACGTATGCCTAACATCTCGCAATAGAGTTCGATATAAAAGGATGGTTGAGGGTCCTGCTTCACTAGGAGTCAAGGATAACAGAAGAAGAGGAAAGTTCACGATTACAATTCAGACTCTATAGAAACCCAAGTCTAAAGTTTAGGCACTATAAAGTCCACGATTACAATTCAGACTCTATAAAGACCCAAGTCTAAAGTTTAGACACCATAAAGTCCACGATCACAATTTAGATTTTATAAACCCAAGTCTAAAGTTTATACACTATAAAGTCCACGGTTCAACTCTATAAAGGCATAAGTATAAAGTTTAGACATTATAAAGTCCACGATTACAATTTAGACTCTAGAAGGGCCCAAGTCTAAAGTTTAGACACTATAAAGTACACTATTTAGACTTTGTAGATACCATGAAGTCCACGATTAGAATTTGCGCTGTATAAAGATCCAAGTCTAAAGTTTAGACACTATAAAGTCTACGGTTATAATTTAGACACAAAAAACTACAAATTAAATTTTGACTTCGATTATAATTTGGGCTCTACAAAGATTTATATACAAGGAAAGATTAAAATTTTGAGTCTATAAAGACGCAAGACTAAAATTTATAATTAAGACCCCAATTGAAATTTAGACTCTAAAAAGGCTCGCGATTATAATTAAGACTCTGTAAAGACCAACCATTAAAATTTAAACTCTATAACTATTGAAAATTCGGATGCATAAGACTAAACTTGAGACCCTATTAAAATTTTGACTCTAAAAAGATTTAGCATACAAATTTAGAATTTTAAAGTCCATGATTTAAATCTAAACTCTAAAAAAATCACGATTCAAATTTTGACTCTATAAAGATTAAGCATACAAATTTTGATCATTTAAAGTCCAGGATTGAAATTTTTACTTTATAAATCCTAATGATTAAAATTTCGACTCTATAAAGATTTGAGATATAAATTTAGACCCTATAAAATCCACGATTAAACTTTATGTTATGATGATTTAAATTTTGAACCACTTATGAAACATAGACCCATTAAAATCGCATGATAATATCCATAAATTATTTAAACGTATATATTTGCCTTTAAATTGAGATACAAATAAATTTTGTAACTCGTGTATTTTGAAAGTTATAGGCAAATATACAAGAACAATTTTGTGAACTTTAAAGGTTTTTATAGTTTGCAAACTTCATAACGCTAAAGTAAAAGAGTTCTCGAGTTAAAAATGTACGATTTTTCAAAACCTACGTTTAGAATATATTTATAAAAAGTTCACTCACCTGTAAATTTTGACACTTTCCAATTATAACACAATCTGGCTTACAAACGCAATAATATTGATTATCATCGGGATGGGCTTTAACGCCGATAAACTGATTCGAGCAGAGTTTATGCTAAAGAATTTTAATTTTATTAAAAAGGTTTATCAAAAATTTTGGGACATCAAACATTTTATTAAAAAGTTTTACTGTAGTGTATTGCACTAAGATCCCAATTTATTACAATTATTTATTATTGTAATAGAAAGTTTTTTGATAAAACCAAAAAATGTTGGTGGGGAAACCTTTTCGAAATGCGTCGAAGAAAGGTTTCCCCAGCAACTTTTTTTGGTTTACTAGAATAATAAATAGTTGTAATAAATTGGGATCTTAGTGCAATACACTACAGAATAACTTTTTAATTAAATTTTTATTTTATTTCAAATTTCAAACAAGTATTTTACAGATTCTTCCTAATACTTACATAATCCTGATATACCGCAACACCACCACCGGGGAAAGGTCTAAAAATACCACGACGTTGATCCAGATAAGTACCAGGTGGTGGAAAGAAAGGCGAGTAGTTTTGCTGATATTGTTGATAGTGATTTGGATAGCCCCCATAGGAGTAGCCATAGTCCGGGTAGGGTTGATAATAGGGTTGATTTGAGTGATGATAGTTGGGCTGGGACAAATGGCGACACGAGGCATATTGGTAACAGAGGGTGGTTATGAAGATTATAAAGAGTGGATTTAACATTTTTTTTGTAATTAAGGCTTGGAGTAAAAGTTTAATTGGTTCTATTTATTTAAAATGTAGTAGATTTAGAAATTGTTACTTTATTGTTGTTAAGTTTGTTTATTAAAGAGTTCAACATTTATTTATTTTCAAAATCACTTGGCATAAATTTATATTTTTTTGGAGGATTTTTTTTAATCTTATTTTTTAGACTTTATTCAAAATTTAAACACCATCATAACCGTTACTTTTTATTCGACTTTTTCGTTTTCCGTTAATTGCTTTGCTTTCACTTTCCAAGCTCTAGCTCACGTTTGCTTAATTTCCGCTTTGCACTTGAGGTTTAAATGCATTTTGTTACTCAAAAAAATTCTCGAGTGTTTTTGCCGTTTATTTTCAACTCGAATTGACTCAAATTTCAATTTTCATTTTGTTTCTTGCATAATTGAAGATTTTGTAAAGAAAAACATAGAAAATGAAATTTAACTCGAGATTGATTTCTTTAAATACATAATTCTCATGTTACGCAAAACTTCTTTATTTAAAAAAAAACTAAACAAAAAATTTGAATATTTTTTATAAAATGTTTAAAAAAAGAGAGTTTCGAATAACCCCCTCACATTTTTTTGATTACGGCTTGTTCTTGTTCATCGTTTAATGAAAGTCAAGTTCAAGATGACATAATTGTTTATATTAAGAGTTCACCTCAATATTATCTATTTAGCTAATTAAGCAAATTTTTATTAAATATTATTTAAAGTATTTATATAATTATGGAAAATTGAATGAAAATTGCATACAAGTGCAATTAAAAAATTTGACATGTTTTGAAAATTTATTTTGAAAGTTTATTTTGAAATTTAACTTCGACTAGATTCTAAATTCTAGATTCCTTAAGAAATTGAATGACTAATTTGTTTTAATAAGCTTTTAAAAGTTTGACACACAAGTTTTTCTATAGAACAATTCAAAAGGAACAGATGATTTTCTATAGAAAAGTTTTAGAATGTCATTTTTATAAAAACAAATTTTCCATTAAAAAATTCTTATAAAGAAAATTTTTCAATAAAAATTTTTCGTACCGATTTTTGACTAAATTTTGACCTTAACATCCGCAAACTTAAAATAAACTTATTAAAAATATTGTCTTTATTACTCAAAATCTGCGTATCAAACGACCCATATTTGACCATACCCCCCATACAAGACCTACTCTCAAAAGTCACTAAATACATCGAAAATTTATCTATAGAAAAATTCAAAAAGCAGAAATGCTTTTCTATAAAAATGTTTTACAATGTCATTTTTCTAAAAACAAATTTTAAATAAAAAATTCTTATAAAGAACATTTTTTAATAGAAATGTTCCCTATAGATTTTTGAAATAATTTTGACCTTTTACAGCCACAAATTTAAATTAATTTTATTAAAAATATTGTCTCTATTACTCGAAATCTACGTATCAAATCTTATTGCAATCGAGCCATCTTTGACCCTACCACCCCCCCATACAAGATCCAACACTCAAAATTTACTTTAATACCTCGAAAATCACAAAAAACGCTTGCAAATCTAACCGATATTTGAAATATACTGATATTTTGTTTTGCTAAATTCTTTGCGCAGATAAATTAATTCTTTTGTAAACACAAATCGATAAGCGAAATTTCGGGACATATAAATAAATATTTTTAAATCTCAAAAAAATTTTGATGTGATAACAAAATTTAGAACAGATGACGTATGTATGTCTCTAAGAATAATGAAAAACTTTTAAATTTGCTAACATTTGGCCCATATTTGACCTAAGGGTTCCCTACTAATTACTTACTTAAATGACCTATATTTACAACCTGTTAACGTCATATTATCGATCATATTTTAGAATTTCATTCACTTCGATCTTGTGCGCATATTGCCCAAGCTTTGAAAGATTCCACTTTTACGAGTTCCCTCAGGATGTTTTTGGAATACTTTTCTTGCTGGATTATTTTCATCATGTCCCAGCCAGAGCAGTCGCTGTTGTTTGATAAGTTTTACTACTTTTACTTTTCAAAAATTTACTTTTTATAGGAAATTTTTCAAAAATTTACTTTTTATAGGAAATTTTTCAAACATTTACTTTTTATAGGAAATTTTTCAAAAATTTACTTTTTATAGGAAATTTTTCAAAAATTTACTTTTTATAGGAAATTTTTCAAAAATTTACTTTTTATAGGAAATTTTTCAAAAATTTACTTTTTATAGGAAATTTTTCAAAAATTTACTTTTTATAGGAAATTTTTCAAAAATTTACTTTTTATAGGAAATTTTTCAAAAATTTACTTTTTATAGGAAATTTTTCAAAAATTTACTTTTTATAGGAAATTTTTCAAAAATTTTCTTTTTATAGGAAATTTTTCAAAAATTTACTTTTTATAGGAAATTTTTCAAAAATTTACTTTTTACAGGAAATTTTTCAATAATTTACTTTTTAGGAAATTTTTCAAAAATTTATTTTTTAGGAAATTTTTCAAAAATTTATTTTTTATAGGAAATTTTTTAAAAATTTATTTTTTATTGGAAATTTTTCAAAAATTTATTTTTTATAGGAACTTTTTCAAAAATTTACTTTTTATAGGAAATTTTTCAAAAATTTACTTTTTATAGGAAATTTTTCAAAAATTTACTTTTTATAGGAAATTTTTCAAAAATTTACTTTTTATAGGAAATTTTTCAAAAATTTACTTTTTATAGGAAATTTTTCAAAAATTTACTTTTTATAGGAAATTTTTCAAAAATTTACTTTTTATAGGAAATTTTTCAAAAATTTACTTTTTATAGGAAATTTTTCAAAAATTTACTTTTTATAGGAAATTTTTCAAAAATTTACTTTTTATAGGAAATTTTTCAAAAATTTACTTTTTATAGGAAATTTTTCAAAAATTTACTTTTTATAGGAAATTTTTCAAAAGTTTAATTTTTATAGGAAATTTTTCAAAAATTTACTTTTTATAGGAAATTTTTCAAAAATTTACTTTTTATAGGAAATTTTTCAAAAATTTACTTTTTATAGGAAATTTTTCAAAAAATTTACTTTTTATAGGAAATTTTTCAAAAAATTTACTTTTTATAGAAAAATATTAAAAAATTTTCTTTTTATAGAAAATTTTTCAAAAATTTTTCTTTTTATAGGAAATTTTTCAAAAAATTTACTTTTTATAGGAAATTTTTCAAAAATTTACTTTTTATAGGAAATTTTTCAAAAATTTACTTTTTATAGGAAATTTTTCAAAAATTTACTTTTTATAGGAAATTTTTCAAAAATTTACTTTTTATAGGAAATTTTTCAAAAATTTACTTTTTATAGGAAATTTTTCAAAAATTTACTTTTTATAGGAAATTTTTCAAAAATTTACTTTTTATAGGAAATTTTTCAAAAATTTACTTTTTATAGGAAATTTTTCAAAAATTTACTTTTTATAGGAAATTTTTCAAAAATTTACTTTTTATAGGAAATTTTTCAAAAATTTACTTTTTATAGGAAATTTTTCAAAAATTTACTTTTTATAGGAAATTTTTCAAAAATTTGTTTTTTATAGGAGATTTTTCAAAAAATTTACTTTTTATAGAAAAATATTAAAAAATTTTCTTTTTATAGAAAATTTTTCAAAAATTTTTCTTTTTATAGGAAATTTTTCAAAAATTTACTTTTTAAAAGAAATTTTTCAAAAATTTACTTTGAAAAGGAAATTTTTCAAAAATTTACTTTGTAAAGGAAATTTTTCAAAAATTATTTGACTCCAAATATTTCACCAATCATCCATACTTTCCATTACTTTGGAAAGTGCAGAATTAATTGCTATTGGTCGGTAATTTTCATGGTTATTAGCCTCACCTATTTTTGGGATTGGCGTTATATTAGCCAACTTCCAGCACATGATATAGTGTACTGAAAAAGTGGGTCAATGAAAGAGCTAACGTCGAAGAGCTCTGCTTCAAGACCAGTACCAGACCAGTATGCCATCCGGCCCAGGAGAGTTATTTATAGTAATGCTTAACCGACCATGGCATATTCTTACTTGTTCGCTATAGAAGTCATGAAAAGGCTCTTCAATCCAAAAAAAATTTGAACCGATATATACGAAAAAGATGTGTTCTTTTTCTGCTATCCTTGACTCCCAGTTGAGCATAGGGCTTCAAGAAGATATGTTGAGTTTGAAGCAATGTTTCGGATGAAAAAGGATTTGAGTCTAATGACAAAATCATCTTACAAACAAATGCTTATTTTATAGACCTCGATAAATCATATTTTTCGGAAGGGATAAAGAAATTATGAGACTTATTGACCCATCGCTGTTGGTGTGTTTCAAACGATATATCGAGCCATAACCGCTAAAAGGGCTTAAGCGACATGATGGACGATTTTCATTTTATTATTAAAATTTATTATTCATGATCATCTGCATTATCTCACAAAATATCCTGTAAATTTTAGTTTTTGGCGCTTGAGTCTTTTTGGCGGTTAGGGCTCGATATGTATAAATATTTAATTTTTAATTGACATCTTGGACAGTCTTCCCAAAAATGTTCTTTTTATCGAGTGGCTTTCTGAGTATATTTTGATACTTAGAAAATAATTATGCAGGGGTTGAATTTTATGTATCGAGATTGGGTAATGCCGGTGCTGAGGTTTAAAAACTCTCTTTCCTTTAGTAAGGTTTTAGGGTATGCTCAAAAACGAGTTTTGCATAGGTTATTGGTCTGCAGAACTTCTTCTTCTGAATGGTAAATATTCATTTGCTTAAAAGTCGGATCATACTAAACCATGACAATGAAAGCTCGCATACATCGGCTCTAATAAGGAACTTTTTGAGCACTAAAAATCTGAAGTTAAAAATTTTTCTACCGTAAAGTCCTAATTTAGAAACCAATGAAACCTTTGATTTCCAAAAACTGAAAATAAATTGCGAGGTAAACGATTTGAAGTATAAAAAGTGCCTCTTAAATAGGTTCGCATGTATTCGCATGTGTTGATCATTTGGAGACTATTTTTTCGATGTTCAATATTCCCTACAAGAAATGACTGACTGAAACTAACACAGAGATAAAAAAATATCAACACATTGACACAAAATTCGTGTATGTATGTAAGAGTAAAACAACATTAATAATTTCAGTTGTTTCATTCTTGCATACATTTGAAAACTGACTTGAAAAATGAAAAATTAAAATTTTGTGAAGAGCGCCCAGAAAGATTCTACAAATTATAATTTTGTCAATTATTGTATTTATTACGATTTCTTATGACAATAAAAAGCCAGTGTTATGGAAATCATATATTCAGAATAAGTTTCCTGGGACGATTAATGTTTAATTTTTAATATTCCATGTTTGTTTTATTATAGAGGAAGACCCCAATAAGCTCCTCCACCAAATGCTGAGATGGGCCAAAATTAAGCCAACCAGGGCAATTGCACCCGCCTCAAATCTTAATGTTCAACAACAGCAACAATTGCAGCAAAGTAATCAATCTAGCGGTCCTGGTTAAGTGCTTCAAACCCAATCTTTAAACGCTACCCAAATTGTTTAATAATATGTTTTTACTACAAAAATCACCTGTGACCGTTTTATACATCAATACTGACTAGTCACTTGTGACCGATATATACATCAAGACTGGCTAATCACCTGGGACCGATACATACATCACCGTTGATAGATAAAAACTATTAGAGTGAGCAGTTGGATATACATATCTGGAGCCAGAATAATACATGTGTAAGAAAGATATACAAAATCACATGTATACAAAAGTTTCAGTCAGCTTTTTCATATTTGCCTTAATAAAATGATAGAAACTGCTGACTGATATATCAGTCAACAGTACCAGTCAATTGATCGGTCAAATGACTGGTCATGTTCTTGTAGGGTTATTTTCGATATTTCGATATTTTCTACTTTCCAAAACATAAAAGGCAACCCTCGTATAACTTATTTCCTAACACAAAAAGTAAATAATTCTATAAAAAGGTACGGAAATCTACAGACTTAAAATAAGTTCATTCATGTTGACGGAAATAAACATGACTTAAAGAATACTTCCGTCTTGTAAAGATTGAGGGAGAGAGAGACGGACCCGCAGACAGTTGTAATGATCTGAGACGCGTGGTTACTTCAGTTTTTTTTTAAATAAAATATGTAAATTAATTGTTACTAAGTTATAACAGACATTTTATAAACAAAAGAAGAAATCTAAAAGTAATTGCTAGTAAATTATTAAGAAAATTAAATGCACTTTGTTTTTAAATTGTCAAGGTCATTTAATTATTAAAATCTAAAAGAAGTAAGAAATTATTATAGTCGGTTAACAAAAAACATGGGATGCCTTACATAATATTGTGGAACGATTAACTATGAACAATTTTTAAAGTTTTTTGTTAATACCCAGAGGCGTATAAGAATTTTTCTTCAGATTGATAAATATTTAAGGGTCGTCGAATAGCGAGTATTATATTGGAGCTAGGGTTAAATGGGTAGCGATTGAGACGAAATTTTGTATATTAATTTTAATATAACATTAAACAAATCTTTTTTATTCGCATAGAAAGTACCTGAAATAATAGAAAGATTTTGTGTAAATTTCATCAAAAACTCTGAGATTGTTCTAATATGAAGCACCTACCTAAGTGTAGGGGGTTTTAAAAAAACTTACCTCTTTTTATTGTGATGATTAAAACTTAAATTTAGCTCTGGATTACATAAATATTATCAGATGATTGAGATTAAATTAATTATCATTGGTTAAAAAAAGTAATTTCCTGTTCAAATTAAAAAAGTGTATCGAAAGCACAAGAAATTTTACTTTATAAAAAAAAATTATATCTATATGAAAAAAATTCTATAGAAAAATTTTCTAAATAAAAACATTTCTATACAAAATGTTTCTATATGAAAAAATGTCTATAGAAAATTTTTCTATATGAAAGAATTACTACAGAAAATTTTTCTATATGAAAAAATGTCTACAAAATTTTTTCTATATGAAAAAATTTCTATAGAAAATTTTTCTATATGAAGAAATTTCTATAGAAAATTTTTCTATATGAAAAAATTTCTATAGAAAACTTTTCTATATGAAAAAATTTCTATAGAAAATTTTTCTATATGAAAAAATTTCTATAGAAAATTTTTCTATATGAAAAAATTTCTATAGAAAATTTTTCTATATGAAAAAATTTCTATAGAAAATTTTTCTATATGAAAAAATTTCTATAGAAAATTTTTCTATATGAAAAAATTTCTATAGAAAATTTTTCTATATGAAAAAATTTCTATAGAAAATTTTTCTATATGAAAAAATTTCTATAGAAAATTTTTCTATATGAAAAAATTTCTATAGAAAATTTTTCTATATGAAAAAATTTCTATAGAAAATTTTTCTATATGAAAAAATTTCTATAGAAAATTTTTCTATATGAAAGAATTACTACAGAAAATTTTTCTATATGAAAAAATGTCTACAAAATTTTTTCTATATGAAAAAATTTCTATAGAAAATTTTTCTATATGAAAAAATTTCTATAGAAAATTTTTCTATCTGAAAAAATTTCTATAGAAAATTTTTCTATATGAAAAAATTTCTATAGAAAATTTTTCTATATGAAAAAATTTCTATAGAAAATTTTTCTATATGAAAAAATTTCTATAGAAAATTTTTCTATATGAAAAAATTTCTATAGAAAATTTTTCTATATGAAAAAATTTCTATAGAAAATTTTTCTATATGAAAAAATTTCTTTAGAAAATTTTTCTATACGAAAAAATTTCTATAGCAAATTTTTCTATACGAAAAAATTTCTATAGAAAGTTTTTCTATACGAAAAAAGTTTTCCTATACGAAAAAATTTCTATAGAAAATTTTTCTATACGAAAAAATTTCTATAGAAAATTTTTCTATACGAAAAAATTTCTATAGAAAATTTTTCTATACGAAAAAATTTCTATAGAAAATTTTTCTATACGAAAAAATTTCTATAGAAAATTTTTCTATATAAAAAAATTTCTATAGAAAATTTTTCTATTTGAAAAAATTTCTATAGAAAATTTTTTTATATGAAAAAATTTCTATAGAAAATTTTTTTATATGAAAAATTTTCTCTAGAAAATTTTTCTAGATGAAAAAATTTCAATAGAAAATTTTTCTATATGAAAAAATTTCTATAGAAAATTTTTTTAGATAAAACATTTCTATAAAAATTTTTCTATATGAAAAAATTTCTATAGAAAATTTTTCTATACGAAAAAATATCTTAAAAATGTTTCTATACGAAAAATATGGAATTTTTGAAAAATTCCCAAAAATGTTAAATTTTTGAAAAATTCCCTAAAAATATGGAATTTTTTTAAAAATTCCCTAAAAATATGGAATTTTTGAATAATTACCTAAATAAATGAAATTTTTGAAAAATTCTCTAAAAATATGAAATTTTTTAATAAATGCTTAAAAATATAAAATTTTTGAAAAATTTCCTAATATGGAATTTCTGAAAAATTTCCTAATAATATGGAATTTTTAAAAAATTCCCTATAAAATGTGAAATTTTCAAAAATTCCCTATAAATAGATAAAATTCCCTAATAATACGGAATTTTTGAAAAATTCTCAAAAATATGGAATTTTTGAAAAATTACTTAAAAATATGGAATTTTTGAAAAATTCTCTAAAAATATGGAATTTTCGAAAAATTCCCTAAATATATGAAATTTTTGAAAAATGTGAAATTTTGAAAAATTTCCTAAAAATATGGAATTTTAAAAAATTCCCTAAAAATATGGAATTTTTTAAAAATTTCATATATTTAGGGAATTTTTGAATAATTTCCTAAAAATATTTAATTTTTGAAAATTCACTACAAATATGGAATTTTTGAAAAATTCCTTAAAAATATGGAATTTTTGAAAAACTTCCCTAAAAATTAGGAATTTTTTAAAAATTCTCTAAGAATATGGAAATTTTGAAAAATTACCTAAAAATATGGAATTTTTTAAAAATACTCTAAAAATATGGAATTTTCGAAAAATTCCCTAAATATATGAAATTTTTGAAAAATTCCTTATAAAATGTGAAATTTTGAAAAATTTCCTAAAAATATGGAATTTTTAAAAAATTCCCTAAAAATATGGAATTTTTTAAAAATTTCATATTTTTAGGGAATTTTTAAAAAATTTCCTAATAATATTTAATTTTTGAAAATTAACTACAAATATGAAATTTTTGAAAAATTCCCTAAAAATATGGAATTTTTGAAAAACTTCCCTAAAAATTAGGAATTTTTGAAAAATTTCCTAAAAATTAGGAATTTTTGAAAAATTCCCTAATAATATGGTATTTTTGAAAAATTCCCAAAAAATATGAAATTTTTGAAAAATTCCCTAAAAGAATGAAATTTTTGAAAAATTCCCTAAAAATATATAATTTTTTAAAAATTCCCTAAAAATATGGAATTTTTTAAAAATTCCCTAAAAAAATGAAATTTTTGAAAAATTCCCTAAAAATATGGAATTCATGAAAAATTCTCTAAAAATATTGAATTTTTTAAAAAGTCCTAAAAATATAAAATTTTTGAAAAATTTCCTAAAAATATGAAATTTTTGAAAAATTCCCTAAAAATAAAAAATTTTTGAAAAATTCCCTAAAAATAAAAAATTTTTGAAAAATTCCCTAAAAATAAAAAATTTTTGAAAAATTCCCTATAAATAAAGAAATTTCGAAAAAAATTCCCTAAACAAAGTGAAATTTTAAAAAATACCTTTGAAAAAGCGAATTTTTGAAAAATTCTCTACAATTTTTAAAAATCATTTTTATTACTTTTGAAAATCTTTATTGAATTTGTGAAAGAAATAATTGTTCTTACTTGTTAGTGGTTCTACATCAATTTCTTTTTAAGATTAATAACTTATAGATAATTTATGAACTATTTATTACAATCATTTGGTTACAGTTTATTAAATCAATATAAAATATTACAATTTAAGAATTGATTAGAAAATATTTAATTTTTTTATAAAAATATTTTCTAGTATTTCTACAAAATTTTTTTTGGTATTACAATTGTTTTGGTATCAAAATTTTTTTGTTTTATTTGGGATTTCCATCACAGATTTAAACTGTATGAGCTTTAAAGTTTTTTTATGTTCTTTGGATTTAAGTTTAAATTTTTGGTTTTATTAAAAAAATAGTTTTAGTTAAAAATATTTTAAGGCAGTTTTTCTTAAATGCTATGGATTTTTCTTTAATTTTTTTTCTTACTTAATATTATTTTGTTAATATTAATTTAATATTTTATTTCTTTCATTTTCTTTCTTTATTACATTTAAATAAAGTCCATGGGTTTGCAGTTTTTTTTTTGAAATTCCCGAGTGAAATATGTTTTTTGGGGGGGGGGGGGGGGGGGGGGGGGCTTTAAGCATTATTACGATGATCATGTCGATCATCCTCGCCAACGCCTTCCATATTGAGACTGCGAAGAGATCTGGTGAATAAAGTTAAAGAGTTATTAAAATATTTTGTGATTAATTATCTAAATGTTAGAGTTATTTGAAATGTTTTTTAGTTTTCTTTATTATTTAGTAAAATTGTTATCGTTTTAAAGTTATTACAAACTACAGCCCTTATTCATAAACGAAAAATAAAGTTATGTCAAGTTTTCAAATTAAATTTTCCATTCAAAATTCGTTTAAAAATCGTATGATAATTTTATGTTTTCAACATCACTTGAGTCTTAAGGCCCAATGAGAATAGAAAAACAAGTAAGAGTGTTATATTCGGCTGTGCCGAATCTTATATACCCACCATCAAGTTGTGTTAAATTCAGAAATATATCTCATATATCTACAAGGGTGCAGCTAATTCAAAATCTGGACCAATACTGAAAAAATCGCTAAGCTGATTGGTATTGTTGGTAAAACCCTTGGACTAAATTCGGCTGCCGTAGCTTTATAGTTCAACATTTAAAAATATTTTAGTGGTTTCCCCAGTATTTACTTTGATCAAAATTCGGTCTCATAACCGGGTATAGTTTTACATTAATAAGTTGTTAAATACTTTTCGTAAATATGTAGTTAGGCTAAACACGTTAATAGTAATACGGCAGGTCCATATATTTCGTTAGGAGTTGCTAATGCATTCATCATATATAAAGTCTGGGCTGAACATTGATTGATGCCTATCTAATTTCATAGGTGCAATCTTAATATAATGAATGTACCTCCAAATCTTTTTGATTGTAGATATAAAAAGGGAATGCTATATATATAAGAATTATAGCCAAATGTTGACCGATTGTAACAAAATTTTACACACTGGCTGGTATATATATAGAGCTTATTCTCTTGCAAAATTTAGTGGCCATAGCTATCATAGTTTCTAATTTAAAAGCTTTTAACTGGCCTTTGCTAAAATTTTTGGTTTCCGTGAGTGTTTTTTATATGAAAGCTAAAGTCAAATATGGACCGATTCCTATAAAATTTGATATACTGACCAATAGTTGCATAAAACTTCTCTATTCTAAATTTAGTTGTCATAGCTATTACAATTGTATTCAATTTATCAGCATTAATATGTTTCCCGGGGCGGGGTTATATGGGAGCTCTAACTAAATTTGAACCGATTTTGTCCATTTTCAACACACATCTTTTTCAAGATATCCAAAATACTTTTGTAAAATTTTGTCTCTCTAGCTCTTTTCGTTAAGGCGCTATCGAGCTTTTATCTGACGGACAGACGGACATAAACAACCTTTTCTTTATGTATTTTTGTGTTTCCATAAGTTTTTCATATGGGAGCTATGGTAAAATGGTGACCGATTGTGACAAAATTTTGCACATTGGCTGACATTGACATAAGACTTCCTTGTGCTTAATTTAATTTTACTAGCTCTTGTAGTTAAGGAGCTATCACGATTTTATCTGACGGACAGACGGACATAAATCCCCTTTTCTTTTTGAATTTTTGTGTTTTCGTAAGTTTTTTATATGGGAGCTATGGTCAAATGGTGACCGATTGCGACAAAATTTTGCACACTGGCTGGCATTGGCATAAGACTTTCTTGTGCCAAATTTAGTGGTTATATCTGTTATACTTTTAGATTTATTGGCATTTAAGTGTATTTTAGGTGAAATTTAGGCTGTTTTCGTAAGTTTTTTGTATGGGAGCTATGGCTAAATGTGAACCGATTTCGATGAAATTTTATATGCTGCCTAGTGCTTATCTAAAACTTCTAGATACCAAATTTTGTCATCATAACTGTCATAATTTGTCATTTATTAGCAAATAAGCGATTAGCCTAGACGAGGTTATACGGGAGCTATGGCCAAATGCTAACCGATTTTGCCCAATTTCAATACCAAAATTTTCTCATAGATAAAGAATGTTTTTGCTAAGTTTCAGTTAGATAGCTCTTTTCGTTTAGACGTTATCGTGATTTCAACAGACAGACAGACGGACAGACAGACGGACAGACAGACGGACATAGCTCAATCATCTTAGAATTTCATAAGGATTCAGAATATACATCGTTTTTGATTTTTGAACCAATATTAAGGAAATTACAAACGGAATGACAATCTCAATATACCCCCCATTCTTTTTGATGGTGGGTATAACAAGCTATAGTCGATCAAGCCCGACTATATCACACCTTTCACTACTATGGTCAAATATGGACCAACAATTAAACAAGTTTTCCTTAGATCATAGAGACATACATACATATACTATGTGCTATTTTTTCAAAATTTCTAGATTTATGTTATTTCCGGCTAAGGGCTTGATATGGGAGCTAGGGTCAATTGTGGAGCGATTGTTACCAAATTTCGGTTATTGGTTTATATTCACAAAATATTTATCTGTACAAAGTTTAAGTAATCAAATGCATTTATCTTTAGAGTTATAAACGTTTTTGTGCTTTTATGTGTATATAAACGTCTTTTGAGAATGTGTCTTGTATGGGAGATATGGTCAAATATGGGACGATTTCTACAAAATTAGGTACACTGATTAAGGTTATGATAACCAATATTTGTGCTGAATATTATTAAAATACAAGTAAATTTGTGGCTGTAAAGGGCAAAAAAAATCTATTCCCGGAAGGCTTCCCTATGGGAGGTACCCGAAATAGTAATCCGATTTCGACCAAAAAGTATAGGGATAACCGGCCAGCCAGTCAGCCGGACGGACATCGTTGATACAACTCAGGAAGTGATTCTAGGTCGATTGGTATAATAAAAGGTGGGTCTCAGACCAATATTTCTATGCGTTACTAACTTCAGCACAAACAGATTTTTGAATATTATTCCAAAACATTTGCAAAAACGTTTTTAATTAAATTGAATTAAAAAAATCTTAAAAAGCTATTAATTATTCAATTTTATTTCGCCGGTCTTATTACACGGTGCAACATGAAAAAAAATAACCACATACGGACACCACCACGAGATAGAGGATCAAAAAAAAGAAGACACGTGTCTTTCAGTTTTGTCAAATGTCCTCCCCTTTTTTGTGGGCGGGGCCTTAAAAATTTGGGCCTCTTTGTCATTTTTGCAATAAAGTGGTCATCTTCTCAGGCTCATATCTTCCAAACCGTTAGGAATTTTGATTTACTTTTTGAAACAAAGTTGTAGCTATTGTCATGAGGAATAAAAATAGTGAACACAAAAAATCAAAAAAACGCCATCTTGAATATCAAAATCGCAAAAAAACTAAAAAAAATCGATTTTTTTTAGGCTTTTTTCACATGTTCAGGTTCCTACGTAGCAAACCGTTCAAAATTTAAGAAAACAATATACAACAAAAATAAAGCTAAGACCTCACTTAAAAACTTTGTAGAACATACAAACATCCTAGGAATGATCCTTAACACAGTAAAGGTAGCGCTAAGGTAACCATAAAAATTAAAAATTTCCCGAAAAAATGTTATTTTTAATGTTTTTTTTTACTTCAACAAGAAAAAATATAACCATATATAGTACAAATACCGCTACGTGATGAAAGACAAGAAAGCCCATATCTTCCAGTTTTGGCCCAATTCACCACCATTTAACAGCATTTAGGTAGCGCTTAAGTAACGACAAAAGTGAAAAATTCAAAAATTAGCTCTTGTCATAAAAAAGAAAAATTCTCAACATATAAAAAATTAATCTTCAAGATCACAAAATTTTTAAAAATTGATTTTTTTACCTGGTTATGGACAGGTTAAAAATTCAAGAAACAGTCACCTAGAAAAGATACATTTTTATTGGACAACTTTTTTGAATCATTCATACGAACATTATATGAATGATCCTCAATATCGTTTAGGTAGCGCCTTGGTAACCGCAAAAGTGAACTACTTTTTAGGCTAGGTAGCGCTTAGGAAAAATTAAAAAAGTAAAAAAATCAGCTCTTGCCATAAAAAACCAAAAATCGATTTTTTACCTAACCAGGTCCATAGGTAGCAAACCGTTCATTCAAGAAACAATCATGAAACCCTGGACGCAATATATAAGTGATATGATGTTCGCACCGAGGCATTACAAAACACGACGTAAACGAGAGCTCAGCGGTGAAAGTTATACGATTTCAATATGCGGTGTGAAAAAATTAATTTATTTTGCTACGTTTGCGGTTATCAAATTAGAAAAAACAAATATGGAAAAGAAAAGAATCTTCTAACTAGCGAATTCAGAAGAGCATATACGTTGTTTTTCGACGAAGTAGACTTGACCACTGAAAATTACACACCTAATATAGTGTGTCGCCAATGCTATAACAATCTCATGGCATGGTTGAGTGGAGCAAAATTTAGTATGAAGTATTGTAAACCGGTAAACTGGATTTATCGCCCAGGTGCTCATGATGTAAACATTTGCTATACATGCGTAAATTACACACGTGGAATGAATCGACATGGTGAGAAGAATAAAATTTATAAAGCAACTGCAACAGCTACACTACCAGTGCTTGCACCTGAAAATTTTGTACCGCCAAGGCCACCAAGTACAGATCTCAGGACAGAATTTACAGGAATGAATACTGAAGGTGGTGTTACTTATGAAGATCCGTTTGACGCCGATTATGAGCCTCAACAAGGAAGAGATGGACCACAACTAATAACACAAATGGAAATGGATTTCATTGTGGCCATATTGGGATTATCGCAGCGGCTTGCCATATTTTTGACAGCGTTTTTAAAGCAAAGAAAATTAACACTTGCTAACGTTAACTCTTCGGCATACCGGAAACGGCAAGCTGAATTTCAGAACTTCTACACTCTACATAATGACAATTCGTTCGCTTACTGCAACGATATAAAAGCTTTGGTGGTAAAAATGGGAATAAACTACATCGCTAGTGAGTGGAGATTATTTATTGATAGTTCTGTTTCAAGCTTGAAGGCAGTGTTATTGCATATGTCGAACCGAAAACCTTGCATTCCGCTAGCAATCGGTGTCAACATGGAAGAAAACTACGAAACATTGAAAAATATTATGGAAAAAATCAAATACTACGAAAATAAATGGAAGATTTGCTGTGATTTGAAGGTCATCAACATTATGCAAGGGATCATTGATAAAGGGGGCTTTCCCAAATTCTTTTGTTTTCGTTGTAATTGGGATTCGCGATCTCTGAATCAATTCGAATGTAATTCGTGGACACCAAGAGGAAATGTGGAGGAACAAATGAAAGAACATAGACTGAAAAATGCACCTTTGATTGACAATACTCATGATATCTTGCTGCCACCGCTCCACATTAAATTGGGAATTGTTAAAAAATTCATCGAAGTGGCTGTTATAAATTGTCCAAATGCATTTGACTATTTGAAAAGTGTTTTCCCAAAGCGTAGCGATGACAAAATTAAGAAAGGTATGTATTGTAGTAAACTAAATCCTATATTTTCCACCTTATTGTATATTTACTTTTCTTTTCTGTTTCTTTTTTTATCGTTTGATAGGAGTACTTAATGGCCCAGACATTAGAAAGCTTTTCAAGACAAATTTTGAGTCAGCGCTTGATGAAAATCATTCAATGGCATGGATTTATCTTCAACGTGTATGCACCAGAGTCTTGGGAGGGGATCGAGACGCTGAGCCGGAAGCAAGAGAATGGGTGAAAGAAATGCTGTATTATTTTGAGAAAATCGGCGCATCGATGACATTAAAGCTGCACTTTCTTCATTTTCATTTTGACGATTTTATGAAGCAACTGTCTACTGAATCCGATGAGCAAGGAGAACGGTTTCATCAAACCACAATGCCCATGGAAAAACGGTACAAAGGCAAAAAACTAGACGCATTGCTTGGAGAGGTAATATCAAATATATTGATGCATTGCTTTGTATTCCTTTTTTGATTTTTGTTTTTATTTCAGGTATGTTGGTGGAGCCACAAGATTACCCTGTATGATGTCAATGAAGTATTTCAAGAAGAAAAAGCTTATGATGGAGGGCAGTCTGGAAGCAACGTACCCGTGCGCACCCTAAGTTCTGAATCAGAGTCAGATTCGGATGATTCGGACGACGAATTGGATCCACAACTTAAGAGAGTGCTATTTACAAGTCCAGGGCCATCAACTTTATAAACATGACACAAATATTTATTTATTTTATTTATTTCCATATTTATTTATCTTATTTTTGTGATATATGCCATTGTATATTAATGTTGAAATAACAACAAAAAAAAATTAAAATAAAAAAATTTTACACATACGAAATGAAATTAAATCAAATGAAATTAAATTATTTTTGTATTAGAAATTGAATGTTCTAAAAAGTTGTTTAATTAGATCTTATGTACATTTTTGTAGCTTATTGTTTTCTTGAATTTCGAACGGTTTGCTACGTATGGACTTAAACATGGGAAAAAAGGTAAAAAAATTGATTTTTTTGAATGACGTTTTTTTCATTTTATGTGTTCACAATTTTTGTTCTTTACAAGGGTTATACAATATCTTTGCCTTAAAGAGAAAATGAAAATTCCACTCGGTTTGCAAAATATGCGCCTGAGAAAATGATTACTTTTTAATGACACCAAGACCTCAAATCTTTGGGGGCCTCTGAAAAAACTCCATGACTTGGGGCAAAACTAGAATATATGGTCTTTTTTGTCTTTTATCACGTAGTTGTATTTGTATATGGTTATATTTTTAATTGTTGAAGTAAAAAAAAATAAGCATTGAAAATATCATTTTTTTTGGAAATTTTTAATTTTTATGGTTTCCTTAGCGCTACCCTTACTGTGTTAAGGATCATTCCTAGGATGTTTGTATGTTCTACAAAGTTGTTAAGTGAGGTCTTAGCTACATTTTTGTTGTATATTATTTTCTTAAATTTTGAACGGTTTGCTACGTATGAACCTGAACATGTAAAAAAAGCCTAAAAAAAATCGATTTTTTTTAGTTTTTTTGCGATTTTGATATTCAAGATGGCGTTTTTTTGATTTTTTGTGTTCACTATTTTTATTCCTCATAACAATAGCTACAACTTTGTTTCAAAAAGTAAATCAAAATTCCTAACGGTTTGGAAGATATGAGCCTGAGAAGATGACCACTTTATTGCAAAAATGACAAAGAGGCCCAAATTTTTAAGGCCCCGCCCACAAAAAAGGGGAGGACATTTGACAAAACTGAAAGACACGTGTCTTCTTTTTTTTGATCCTCTATCTCGTGGTGGTGTCCGTATGTGGTTATTTTTCCATGACCTAAAAAATTACACACAGTGTTATCAAATCGTGCGTGATAATCACCAAAATATTTAAACATATTTTCTTATATGATTTGAATTTTTCGTACAATTGGTGTTACTTTTTGTTTCGAAATTCTATTCTTAATTGTTTTTGTTTTAATTTCTATTTTGTTTTAAAATTACTCATGATAATTACTTGTCTTAAGTTATTGCATAATTTAAATAAGTTCAAATTGTTATGAATTTGAACTGAATTTGCTAACCCAGCGAAATGTTTAAAAGAAGAAATTTTATATTTTAAAATCGAAGACTAATTCTAGATTCTAGAATATATTCATAAATAATATCTGTTATAATCAGGAGTAGGCAGCCCATACCACCAGTAGCCGATGAATTTTATGTAATATTCGTAAATACCACGATCATTAATAAAACTCGTGAAAATGAGTATTAAAATCATTCAGTTGGAATTTGAATGTTAACTGAGTCGGTTTGTGCCGCTTTGTTAAAGAAAAGACAAAAACAAAATAGGCCAGAAACAAATCAAAACATAATTTATAGCAACAAAATACATGGTTCGGGAGAACAAAGAAATATAATCTCGAACATTGTTGCCACCACACTATTATTTTTGTAAACATTGGGAATATTTTTCCAAATTGAATGAAATAAATTCTAATATTAAACAATTTTATATTTTTTCGGATATTTTCGATCCAAACATTTTTTTATAGAAAAATTTTTAATAAAAATATTTTGCTTTGGAAAATTTTTCGATGAAAATATTTTTCTTTAAAAATTTTCGATAAAAATATTTTTATATCAAAAAAAGCTTTCTATAGAAAATTTTTTGATAAAAAAATATTCTATAGAAAAGTTTTTGCTAAAAAAAATATTGTATAGAAAATTTTTGATAAAAAAAATATTGTATAGAAAATTTTTGATAAAAAATTTTCTATAGAAAAAAATTTGATAAAAAAAATTTTCTACGGAAAAGTTTTTGATAAAAAAATTTTCTATAGAAAAATTTTTGATAAAAAAAATTTTCTATAGAAAAATTTATATCAACAAATTTTCAAATTTTTTATGGAAAAATTTTTTTTATCAAAAATTTTGCTATAGAAAAATTTTTGATAAAAAATTTTCTATAGAAAAATTTTATACCAAAAAATTTTCAAATCTTCTATGAAAAAAGTTTTGTTTCAAAAATTTTCTGTAGAAAAATTTTTGATAAAAAAATTATCTATAGAAAAATGTTTGATAAAAAAAATTTTCTGTAGAAAATTTTTTGTTAAAAAAATTTTCTATCTTTTTGATAAAAAATTTTCTATATAAAAATTTTATACCAAAAAATTTTCAAATCTTCTATGAAAAAAGTTTTGTTTCAAAAATTTTCTGTAGAAAAATTTTTGATAAAAAAATTATCTATAGAAAAATGTTTGATAAAAAAAATTTTCTATAGAAAAATTTTTGATAAAAAAATTTTCTATGGAAAAATTTTCGATAAAAAATTTTCTATAAAAAAATTTTCTTTAGAAAAATTTTTGATAAAAAAATTATCTATAGAAAAATTTTTGATAAAAAATTTTTCTGTAGAAAAATGTTTGATAAAAAATTTTCTATAGAAAAATTTTATATCAAAATATTTTCAAATTTTCTATGGAAGAATTTTTGTTCAAAACATTTTCTATAAAAAAGTTTTCTATAGAAAAATTTTTGATAAAAAATTTTCTATAGAAAAATTTTCGATAAAAAAATTTTCTATAAAAAAATGTTCTACTGAAAAATTTTTGATAAAAAAAATTTTCTTTAAAAAAATTTTTGATAAAAAAAATTTTTGATAAATAAAGATAAATTTTTTATCAAAATATTTTTAAATTTTCTATAGAAAAATTTTTGATAAAAAAATTTTCTATAGAAAAATTTTTTTTGATAAAAAAATTTTCTATAGAAAAATTTTTTTTGATAAAAAAATTTTCTATAGAAAAATTTTTTTTGATAAAAAAATTTTCTATAGAAAAATTTTTTTTGATAAAAAAATTTTCTATAGAAAAATTTTTTTTGATAAAAAAATTTTCTATAGAAAAATTTTTTTTGATAAAAAAATTTTCTATAGAAAAATTTTTTTTGATAAAAAAATTTTCTATAGAAATTTTTTTTTTGATAAAAAAATTGTCTATAGAAAAATTTTTGATAAAAAAATTTTCTATAGAAAAATTTTTGATAAAAAAATTTTTGTTAAAAAAATTTTTGTTAAAAAAATTTTCTATAGACAATTTTTTTATCAAAAATTTTTCTATAGAAAATTTTTTTATTAAAAACATTTCTATAGAAAAATTTTTGATAAGAATATTTAAAAAAATGGAGTAGAAAACTTTTTCTTTTTAAAACTACACATTGAAAAAAATACCTATTTTAATTAAAAGTATAAAAAACGGAAACTCTGCCTACTATTTTTTTGTTGTTTTCTCTTTGCCCCGGCCCGTAGTTATAATTGAGTTTGGATTTTCGGACCTTCTTAAGAGGGTATATTGAGATTCCGTTTGTAATTCACAAGAAGAATCCATAAAGTATAATCCCGAAGAGGTTCTAAACCGATCGTTATAGTTAAAGGTGCATACTAAATTTATTAATAGTGTTAATTTAATTTTTAATACTACCATTTTTCTTTAGTATTCGGTTAAACAAGTTCTACTGGAATTGATTAATCTTTTTTCAAAATCTGACCTGTATCTTATTTCAGACATTTCCATCTTTCATGTCACTCCGTTTCATTTCTCTTAAGGCTAAAGCTAATTGTTTTTGGAGCTGAGCATTATTATGTTCTAGTTGTTGTTGTTTTTGTTGTGAATTATTCACTTGTGCCGTAGTTTGTACAAACCTGGAACGTTCAAACAATGAGGGATCTGTATAAATCGGTTCACTGGGATCTTCAAATTGATTGGGGCCATTTGAGCTATTGCGCATGGGATTCATGACAGGTAATTGACACATTCGTGCTAAATTTCTAAGGAAAATATTTAAGTTGAAATTAATCTTAATAATTTGAAAAATTGTATATATTTATAAAAATAAAATTTTGGAGTCATCTGAAATGTTTCTAAATTTTAATTCAAATTAAAACATCAAACCATAATTACCCACCCAGTGGCAAATGTCTTGTGCAGTGAACCCCCAAACATGGAGACATTCGAGCGAAAAGCATTTGCAGCACGATTCGACGCCGACGATGTCGTAGCATTCGAACTGCCCGAGCCGCCATTAGGCATATGACCGATTTCACTGAAACGCTCATGGGTACGTATCGAGGACGAATGACCCAACGAATGTATGGGAGAGTGACGATCCGCAAAACGATTTTTTGACATAGTTTTCCAATAACGTCGATATGCCAGACCCGAGACCAATGTTATGCTCAAAAGTAAAATCATTAGTAGGATAATCGCTGTTATAAGGCCATGATATTCCGAGTGTGTTAGACATACGGTTTCCACAGGGGCCACCAGTTTGCGGGGATAGGATTCCTTTTCGATTTCCTCGCGGCTTTCAAAGACCTGTAAAGAGAATTTATGATTTTTTATTTTCTTTAACATTTTAACGAAATTATTTAGTACAAAAAATATGTCTATAAACAGGAGTAGGCAGCCCATACCACCAGTAGCCGATGAATTTTATGTAATTTTCGTAAATACCACGATCATTAATAAAACTTGTGAAAATGAGTGTTAAAATCATTCAGTTGGAATTTGAATATTAACAAAGTTGGAAAATTTTTCCATAAAAATATTTTTTCGGTAAAAAATTTCGATAAAAATATTTTTTTATATCCAAAAAATTTTCAAATCTTCTATGGAAACATTTTTGATAAAAATTTTCTATAGAAAAATTTTTGATATAAAAATTTTCTTTAGAAAAATATTTGACGAACAAATTTTCTATAGAAAAATTTTTGATAAAAAAATTTCTATGGAAAAATGTTTGATAAAAAAATTTCTATGGAAAAATTTTCTATAGAAAAATGTTTGTATAGAATAATTTTTGATAAACAAATTTTCTAAAAAAAAATTTTTGATAAAAAAATTTTCTATAGAAAAATTTTCGGTAAAAAATTTTCTATAGAAAAATTTTTGATAAAAAATTTTCTACAGAAAAATTTTTGATAAAAAAATTTTTATAGAAAAATTGTTGATAAAAAAAATTTTAATTAAAAAGTTTTACTGTAGTGTATTGCACTAAGAATCCCAATTTATTACAATTATTTATTATTGTAATAAATAGTTTTTTGATAAAACCAAAAAATGTTGGTGGGGAAACCTTTCCTCGACGCGTTTCGATGGTTGGTTAGACCATCTCATCAGGAGGATTATCCCTAATTCTAGACAGAGCGAAAACCCCACATTATGTATAATTTGAGGGACTGAATAAATACGAATTATTTTTATTGTGTCCAACAAATATCAACATAAAGCGCAGATTATCATCCGAACAGAAACACACAAACATTTTTCAGTTTTATCATTTCTTTATTTCCCACACTTTTGTTGTTGCTTTGTTGGCGACTAAGACAAAAGTGCTATAAAGGGGGTTCAAAGAAAGATTTAAATAAACAAAAGTTTATTTTAAAGCTTGGCACATGTGCAGCCGTATATTTATTAAAAAAGGTTTATCAAAATTTGGGACATCAAACATTTAATTAAAAAGTTTTACTGTAGTGTATTGCACTAAGAATCCCAATTTATTTTTTTTTAATTAAATGTTTGATGTCCCAAATTCTGATAAACCTTTTTTAATAAATATACGGCTGCACATGTGCCAAGCTTTAAAATAAACTTTTGTTTATTTAAATCTTTCTTTGAACCCCCTTTATAGCACTTTTGTCTTAGTCGCCAACAAAGCAACAACAAAAGTGTGGGAAATAAAGAAATGATAAAACTGAAAAATGTTTGTGTGTTTCTGTTCGGATGATAATCTGCGCTTTATGTTGATATTTGTTGGACACAATAATAATAATTCGTATTTATTCAGTCCCTCAAATTATACATAATGTGGGGTTTTCGCTCTGTCTAGAATTAGGGATAATCCTCCTGATGAGATGGTCTAACCAACCATCGAAACGCGTCGAGGAAAGGTTTCCCCACCAACATTTTTTGGTTTTATCAAAAAACTATTTATTACAATAATAAATAATTGTAATAAATTGGGATTCTTAGTGCAATACACTACAGTAAAACTTTTTAATTAAATGTTTGATGTCCCAAATTTTGATAAACCTTTTTTAAAAAATTTTTTATAGAAAAAATTTTTGATAAAAAATTTTGATAAAAAAATTTTTGATAAAAAAATTGTTTAGAAAAATTTTTGATAAAAAAAATTATTGATAAAAAATTGTCTATAGAAAAATTTTTGATTAACAAATTTTTGATAAACAAATTTTTTATAGAGAAATTTTTGATCAAAAAATTTTCTATAAAAAAATTTTTCATAAAAAATTTTCTATGAAAAAATTTTTGATAAAAATTTTCTATAAAAAAATTTTTGATAAAAAAATTTTCTATAGAAAAGTTTTTGATAAAAAATTGTCTGTAGGAAAATTTTTGATAAACAAATTTTTTATAGAAAAATTTTTGATAAACAAATTTTCTATAGAAAAATGTTTGATAAAAAAATTTTCTATGGAATAATTTTTTATAAAAATTTTCTTTAAGAAAAATTTTTGATAAAAAGATTTTCTACAGAAAAATTTTTCTATAGTGTTTTTGATAAAAATTTTCTATAGAAAAAATTTTCTATTGAAAAATTTTTGATAAAAAATTTTGTATAGAAAAGTTTTTGACAAAAACTTTTTGTTGAAAAAGTTTTCCATAGAAAAATTTTTGATAAAAAATTTTCTATAGAAAAAATTTTGATAAAAAATTTTATATAGAAAAATTTTTGATAAAAAATTTTCTACAGAAAAATTTTTGATAAAAAATTTTCTATAGAAAAATTCTGTGAACACTTATAGATTTTTATATTTTTAGATATTTTTAAACATTTTTTTATTGAAAAAAATTTAATAAAAATAATTTTCTATAAAAAATTTCGATAAAAATATTTTTATATCCAAAAATTTTCAAATCTTCTATTGAAAAATTTTTGATAGAAAATTTTCTATAGAAAAATTTTTGATAAAAAAATTTTCTATTAAAGAAATTTTTGATAAAAAAATTTTTTATAGAAAAATGTTTGAAAAAAAAAATCTTGTTAGAAAAATTTTTGAGAAAAAAAATTTTCTATAGAAAAGTTTTTGAGAAAAAAATGTGCTATAGAAAAATTTTTGAGAAAAAATTTTCTTTTTGAGAAAAAAATGTGCTATAGAAAAAATTTTTATAAATAGTTTTTCTATAGAAAACTTTTTCAACAAATTTTTTCAACTTTTTTCTATAGAAAATTTTTTATTAAAAATTTTTCTATAGACAATTTTTTATCAAAAATTTTTCTATAGAAATTTTTTTTTATAAAAAATTTTTCTGCAGAAATTTTTTCTATAAAAAATTTTTCTGCAGAAATTTTTTCTATCAAAAATTTTTCTATAGAAATTTTTTTTATCAAAAACTTTTCTATGAATATGTTTTTTTTTCAAAAATTTTTCTATTGAAAATTTTTTTATCAAAAATTTTTCTATAGAATATTTTTTTATTAAAAATTTTTCTATAGAAAATCTTTTTATCAAAACATTTTCTATAAAAAATTTGTTTATCAAAAATTTTTCTATAGAAAATTTTTGATAAACCCGTGTTTATAAACTACTCAAACGTAGGTCAAAAAATGTTTTACAAAATCATACCTCTATCATTTCTCGAACTTGTTCCGGTTCCTCGGGTTCTGATTCGCTTGAGTTATCTGTTAAAAAAAACATAAATAATTAAAAATTTTTATATTTTTATATAAAACAAACTTTTTATCTTTTCTCCCAGTGTGGCAGTCACCGTGGTAGTGCCATTCAACTCAGCCATATCATTCACCAAACGTTCCGCTACCGGCTCCAAAGTATCTAGATTTTCCTCATCTATTACCTCTTGATCCAAAAGCTCCTCCACCTCCTCCGTTTCATTTAAAGATCTTCTACGACGACCAAATGAAGGTTCCTGCCTGCCCGCTGGCCCTGGACAATAGGCCGGTTGACAACCCTCGCGACAAGTACGAACAGTAGCTTCAAATACCAAGAAATTCGATTCGGGTATTTTGAAGGCATTGAAACGGGCCTCCAAAGTATCACCATCACGCAGTTTATCCAATTCGGGGAAGACATAAGGATCCACGGGACAGCTGAAGAAATTTATTAAAAATTAAGCATCTGTAAGAATGAATAAGAATTTCCTTAAAGAAAACTACATACCCAAAACGATCTATTAACTGTATACTCCTGCCCGTGTAAGGGTCCCTTGCCACCACATTTGTGGCAAATATATCCGTAGCATGATTATAACCATCCAAGGCCTCCAAGCGGAATGTTAACGGATCTCCCACAGCTATAGTGGTGGTAGGTCTGCCTTGATACAAAATACTTAAACGCACTTTAGAACTTAAAGTATTTTCGGCGGGCAAATACTCAATGGGTATGGGACTGCCAGAGCTATCGGAATCAGAAGAAAGACTTTTTAAAACATCAAATAGTTTGTTAATAGACAAAATGTTTTCGGTAAACGTTTTCTTTTTAAACAAAAAACGTTTTAGGCCATACATTTTGTTTGATGGGATTTTGAACTAAATACAAGGGATTAGTCTGCGTTCTACTTAAAAAGATTAATCGAAAGAGTTTGGCAATCATGCAGTACAAAAAAGGCTACAGTACATAAAGCTATATCTACTACTACATTTGAATGTTTTATTGTTAAAAGATTTACTAACAAGAGCTTTTGAAAAGCTTTTTTGTCTTTACTATTTACTTAAGCCTAAAAATATGTTTAAGTTGTGTTTGATTTTAAACTTAAAATAAAGCTTTACTTTTGTAAAGAAAGCTTAAAAAAGTTTTACTATTCATCAGGGCTGGATATATGAAATTTTTAAATGGTACTATAAAATTTTTAAATGGTACTTAATTAACGAAAAAACTGCAACATATATAAATTTGATCAATATTTTAATATTAAAAAGAATAGAAGTGGGTGGAGAAAAGAAACAGAAGAAAGTCAAGGCAGTAGACTTTATGCATCGTCATTCCTTATCAACAGCGATCGAGGGTACAATTGTTTGGGTGTAGGCAAAAAGTCATATAATAAATATCATTTCGAGGGCATTTGGACTTCAAAACTTCTTAAGATATAAACTTCTTTTTTATAACCGCCATCAAATGGAATAGGGGTGTGAATATACCCCGTTTATAGTTCGCATCATATCGTCTCAAAACCCTAAAAGTCAACTGAAAGTACGAAATCGCCTAAGCAAAAGAAAAGCTGCGACAATAAAATTTGACGAGAATATTCCTCTTGTCTTGGAAAAGTTTAATATCGAAATTTAATAAAATAGGTCCACATTTGATCATAGAAGTATATAGGTAAGAAAGCTTTTCTTTGAATCATTTAGGGGAAGTTTGATACCAAGTAACGGTTCTGATTGGTCTTAACCTAGTAAGCTGGGACTTATCTTGGTTACCCTTCATCTCAACAGAGGACACTGACCTCCTAGTGGTATCAACCGGAGAACTACATAACCACCCGTTAATGTAGTGAGCTAGCATGTGCCGCGAGTACTCCCATAAGAACTATAAAAATATGGGTTATTACGTCGGTCTAGTTACCCACTTCTAGTAAAAACAATTACTTTGAAAAAGCTAAAATAATACGGCCCCCTAATATTAGAGATGACGTCCGAAATTTCGATGGAAAGACTAAGTAGAGGAAAGCTTGGCCTACGGAATTGGAAAATATGCGCACAAGATCAAAGCGCATGAAATTCTAGAATATACTCGGCCTTTGGCCTTAATAGGTTGTAAATATAGGCCATTTAAGTAAATAAATAAGTATATGAGATTCGAAAAAGCCAAATAAAACTATTATTATCAATATTCATATTTGATTGATTCAATTTTCATCATTTCGGGATTGAAAAAAACCTTATTACTATTTTGTGCGATCAAAGATTTTTTATAAAGAGGTCAGGATTCGATATGATTTCAAATCTATTACGATCAAGGACTTTCAAATTATATTTTGATTTCATAAGGGAAATAGTCCAAATAATTGGGAAAATGGGGTTCAGGCTTCGATCATTCATAGATAGATCTGATCGATATATTATTTAAATCTTTTTGCCAATTTCGATAACGATCGCTTTAATTCAGTATAGCGATCAGCATAAAATTTTTTCGGAATAAGATCATCATATGGGTATCATATTACGATATGATCGGAATAATAACCATCATAAGATTATCCATATATTGTAAATTATGAGAATGATGAGTCGAAATGAGTCCGAAAATTGTCCTTGGTTTAAAACGTGTAGGAACTTGGATAAAAATACTAACGAGACCTAATAATTCGGATAATAATCAATCACCATTTGCAGATAAATTTAAACGATAGACAATAGTGATCTCAAGGGAAGCCCTCGTTATAAAGATTTAAGAATGATTGAACGGCAAATGCATTAGTTAGAGAAATTGTACATATCTTAATACTCAATAACCAGTGGCTAGCTAAGTTATAAGGTGAACCGCCGCTTTTTTAAATTTTTTTCTTCAAGTGGGTCTGGCCGGGGATCGAACTTGTGAGCTCTGGTATGCTAGGCGGATGGCTAACCTGCTATACCACGGCAGATTTTCATCAAATATCAATATTTCTGAAGTCTCAATAAAGAGGAGCGGTTTCTTAGGTGGTTACCACTTTGACTACTAGGCATAACATATCAAATTTTGCCCGGGTTCGAGCCCCGGTAACGGCAGCAATAATTTCTGTAATTATTAATTTCTATTAAAGTTATTAATTACCACAACATCCTCCATTCTTGATATAGAGTAAATAAATTTGACAGTAGAACAAAAACCTTAAATAATGCGTTAAGCTAACAACAGATGGCGATATTTTATTATTCTAAAAAAAACTATAGACAATTTTTATCAAAAATGTTTCTATAGAATTTTTTTTATCATAAATTTTTCTATAGAAAATTTTTTTTATTAAAAATTTTTCGATCAAAAATTTTTTTATAGAAAATTTTTTTTATAAAAATTTTTCTATAGAAAATTTTTTTTTTGGAAAATTTTTACATACAAAATTTTTTAGGAACATTTTTCAATAGAAAATTTTTTTTTGTCAAAAATTTTTTATAGAAAATGTTTTTTGTCAAAAATTTTTCTATAGAAAATTTTTTCTTATTAAAATTTTTCTATAGAAATTTTTTTTTATTTAAAATTTTTCTATACAAAATTTTTTTATCAAAAATTTTTCTATAGAAAATTTTTTATCAAAAACTTTTCTATAGAAAATTTTTTATCAAACATTTTTCGATAGAAAATTTTTTATCATTAATTTTTCTATAGAAAATTTTTTTATCAAACCTTTTTCTGTAAAAAGTTTTTTATTCTAAATTTTTCTATAAAATTTTTTTTATCAAAATTTATCTAAAGAACATTTTTTTATCAAAAATTTTTCTATAACAAATTGTTTTTATCAAAATTTATTCATAGAAATTTTTTTTCATCAAAATTTACCTATAGAAAAATTTCTTATCAAAAATTTTTCATCACAAATTTTTCTATAGAAAATTTGTTTTCACAAAAACTTTTTTATTTAATATTTTTCTATAAAATATTTTTTTATTTAAAATTTTTCTATAGAAAATTATTTATATCAAACATTTTTTTATCGAAAATTTTCCTATACAAAAATATTTTTACCTTAAAATTTTTCTTTAGCAAAAAAAATTTATCAAAGTTGTTTCTATTAAAAAAAAATATTTTTATCGAAGACATTTTCATCTAAAATTTTTTTATAGAAAAATTTTTGTGTAGAAAAATATTTTTATCGAACATTTTTTTATTTTATTATCTAAATTTTTTTTTATAAAAAAATATTTTTGTGGAAAATTTTTTTATATTTTTATCAAAATTTTTTTTATCGAAAATTTTTTCTAGAAAAATTTTTTTGAGAAAAATTTTCTATAAAAAATATTCTTTTGAGAAAATATTTTTCTATATAAAAACGAAATCTTATTTCAATTTCTAAGGGACAGTTAAGATAAGAACAGTTTTTGTAAAAGACACTTTCCGATTTCTGGGGCCAAATCGTCGCATTCGATATAGATCGAAATATAAGATATTTGAGAAACATTTGTGTAGCATACTTTTAGGATGCTCTGAATAATAAATATCATATAAAGTTCACTACATTCTTACTCGTTCATAATTTCATTGTAACAAATTGTTTCGACAAACAAACGGATATATTTAGATATCACATTTGATTAAACTTTTTGCAAAGTAAATTACTTTGAAAATCCCTAAGGTATGTTACACAATATTGGCTTAAAAATCTAAGTGTATCGATTTCGATTTGGCTCCTGGATACATTGCGATCTTTGCGAACAAAAACGATCACTTAAGAGTGATGAGAGTAAAGCTTATAGAGAAATGAAAGTATGAAATTGTATTTGAGATGATTCATAAAAATATTTCCAAAATTTCAGCAACTCAACTCAAAATCTAGTTTCTAGCCCTCAGACAAACTAGATTTCTAGAAAACAACATTTTATTCTTATTCAAAATAACTCCCAAATCACAACATCAATAGATTTTTTTGAATTTGGCACATACCCAGCTCCAATATAGCCCGAGGTAACAACAGCTTCACCAGGACCACGGAAGACACAAGTCAAATTATAGCGTTTATCACGGCTGGTCTGGACATTATCCGAGAATTGTACCACCACAATATTGGTAAGAGTGTCTCCATACTTTTGGTAAATAAAAAAAAAATTGGAAAAATATCTTAACAACATTAGATAGGAAACTTACGCGTTGAGTACCACAATCGGGATAGCCTTGAGGGCCGCTAATGCGCAGGACATTAACAGTGCCGCCATTACCACGGAAGAAACATCTAAAGGCATAAACAATTTCAAAAGTTTATATTTGGAATTATTTTACAACAGAATCAAATCTTACCGATCATAGTAGCCATAGGTATAAATACGACCCATAAAGCTATCGGGAGTTCTTATGGTAAATTCCATGCCCTCTTCATTACAAGTTTGGGTAACTAACATTTTTGAACGAAAATATATATTTTTACTAAATTCTACTTCTTAAATAGTTAGAGTTTACCATCCATGCATTCGCCATCACTACGTCCCATACTGCGTTCATAGAAATCATAATTGGCGGCATCAAATAAATTGGGATCGTGAACATCCAGTTCTCTTGAATCACGATCACTCAACTCACAATTGGGTATGTCACGATCGTCATAATTAGAAGCAACTGAATCTCTAAATTAAAAGCTTTAGTTCAAGACTTCCTCATGAAAATTGGACTCATATTTCCCTACCTGTAATTGAAACTTCTGCAAACGAAATCTCGCGTCTCCACACATTCTCTTTCACATTGTATGAGCGTGGGTACTACCAAAGATCTTCTGATGAAATTCCTTCTCATCTTATGACGAGCTGCGACTTGTTTGAAATTGTCGCTTTCCTCGCAGCGTGTAATAGGGGGGCGTGGTAAGCCCACAGGTCCAGGTGGTCCGTAAGGAGATACGGCATGAGGTGGTGGTAGAGCCCCAGGTAAAGGATGATCATTTGGCAAGGGTGTTAGTGAACCAGAACCGCCGCCGCCGCCACCACCAGCTCCGCCATAATAGGGACGATTGTAGTGGCTGTCATAGCCTACATAACCCCCACTTCCGGGATTTACCACAGGTCTACGTCCTATGGGTCTTTCATAATCCCTATCATAGGGAGCATAACGATCACCATAACGCTCTTCATAGTCCATGTCATAGTAAGGCGGTGGAGGAGGGCGCTTGTAGCCTAAATAGTTTATGTAGTTTTTTTATATATATCAAAATTATTGTGGTTTCTTTTTTGTAAAGGAGTTAATAGTTTATTAAGTGTTTAGTATTTTATTACCTGGTCTTACATCTCCGCTACTTGAGCTACCAAAACGATTTCCATATTTGTATATTTCTACGGGATAACGATCTGTACCTACCGGCAAACGATTGGGTGAGGTGGGAGGATATTTACCACTTGGCTCGGCTATGGGAGGAGGATAACGTTTGGCGGAATCTGGCTCAGGTCTTCTGGCACCATGTATGATATCGTCGGGAGCATAACGTTCATCTGGTTCATAACGGCCAGGAGGAGCGGGTCCTCTTGGTCCCTCAGGATAGCGGGACTCATACGAAGAAGGTCTAAATCTTCTATCGGGAAAACCCTCGGGAGCATCTCTGCCCGGAGAGCCTCCACCCAAAGAATCTCTGATGGGGGGATAACGTGAGGGGTAGCGACCGCCATAGCGATCATCTGGATAGCGACTGCCTGGTAAATAGGGACGATAAGGCTCTTCGTCAGGAGGATAGGGTCTGGTATGAGGTAAATCCATGGGCAAGCCATTGTCTTTTATGGGTGGATAACGTCCCGAAGAGGGTCTATACAAAGGATAACGATCACGTGAGGCAAAGCGGTCATCATTAGGATAACGATCACTGTAAGTTCCCTCAGGATAACGATCAGCATAACGATCTCTGGGTGGCATAAGATCATCATACGGATAACGTGCTGGACTGCGATCGGGATAGCGATCATCATAAGAAGGTCTTTCAACAGGATAACGATTTCTATCTCCTAAGGGCATATAACGATCTCTATCAGCGGGATAACGACCACGATCACCCAAGGGAAAACGATCACGATCTCCCAAGGGAAAACGATCACGCTCACGATCCCTATCGCGATCACGATCTCCAGGAAAACGATTACGATCCCGATCCAAAGGATAACGATCATCTTCATATAAATCTCCAGTAGGAGGATAACGATCACGATCTCTATTCCTATCACGATTACGATCGCGATCACGTTCATCATTATAATCATCATCAGGATAACGATCACCTAGGCCAGGTCTAGGTAAACCACCAGCTCCGCCGGCAACCGGATAACGTTCTTTTATAAAGATGTAAGTTAGTTAAATGATGGTTAGATGTTAATTTCAAACAAAAGGTGAGATTTGAAAAAAACGTGTTTGAATTAGAGAAATTAGTTTTTAGTTATAAAGAATAAAAAAGTATTTCAAAAAATCTTACCATGATCACTGGCACCCGAATCCGGATAACGATCATAAGGAGGACGACCATAGCCATCTGAAGCATCAGGTCTCTCGCCAGGTCTCTCACCAGGCACTCTAACGCCACCCGAACCATAACGATTGCCACCATAACGATCTTCATTTTTATTGGCATTATTCCAGTTATTACCAGGACGATCGGAAGGACGATGGCCATTACCAGAACCTCCTGCACCCCCTGGTGACCCGGTATTGCCACCATGACCCACATCATTATCACTGCCAGCTCCAACCACATTGACTTTAATGTTTTTGAAATATTAGTAAATAAAAATAATTTTATGACTTTAACAACAACAAAAACTCAACTTACGCATTAAATTCTCATAATAATCATAGTCTGCATCGTAAATTATGCGCATGCCATCTTTTTGGTTGTAACGACTCAAACGACAGGTACGAAAACGATCACTATAGACGGCAGATCTGTAATTGCAAACATGTTCATTATTATCATCATTCAACTGTATTTACTTGATCTTTTGGTGTGTAAGTGATTTAAAAGCTTACACTGGTCAACAGACAAAATTAAATTTCATTAACTTTTTTTTTATTTTATTCCAAAAATTTTCTAATGAAAAATTTTATACCAAAAATTTTCTAATGAAAAATTTTATACCAAAAATTTTCTATAGAAAAATTTTATACCAAAAATTTTCTATAGAAAAATTTTATACCGAAAATTTTCTATAGAAAAATTTTATACCGAAAATTTTCTATAGAAAAATTTTATACCGAAAATTTTCTATAGAAACATTTTATACCAAAAATTTTTTATAGAAAAATTTCATACCGAAAATTTTTTTATAGAAAAATTTTATACCGAAAATTTTATAAAAAAATTTTGTATAGAAAAATGTTATACCGAAAATTTTTTTTTCTATAGAAAAATTTTATACGGAAAATTTTCTATAGAAAAATTATATAGCGAGAATTTTCTATAGAAAAATTTTATACCGAAAATTTTCTATAGAAAAATTTTATACTGAAAATTTTCTGTAGAAAAATTTTATACCGAAATTTTTCTATAGAAAAATTTTATACCAAAAATTTTCTATAGAAAAATTTTATATCGAAAATTTTCTTTAGAAAAATTTAATATCAAAATTTTTCTATAGAAACATTTTATACCGAAATTTTTTTATAGAAAATTTTCAAATACAAATTTTTTATAGAAAATTTTTCATATCAAACTTTTTTATAGAAAATTTTCAAATAAAAGTTTTTTATAGAAAATTTTTTATATTAAAATATTTTAAAGAAATTTTTCATTGAATATATATTTTTTTTCAATGAAAAATTTCATATAAACATTTTTTGATGAAAATGTTTCGTATAAAATTTTTTTTAGAAAATATAAAAATTTTGTATAGAAAATTTTTTATAAACAATTTTTTATATACAAATTTCTTATAGAAAATTTTTGACATAAAAATTTTTTATAGAAAATTTTTCATATAATAATTTTTCGTATACAATTTTTTTATAGAAAATTTTTTATATAAAAATTTTTTATAGAAAATTTTTCATATACAATTTTTTTTTGAAAATTTTTCATATAAAAATTTTTATAGAAAATTTTTTATAGAAAATTTTTTACTGAAAATTTTTCATACAAAAATATATAAAGAAAATTTTTCGTATAAAAACTTTTTATAGAAAATTTTTCATATAAAAATTTTTCGTATAAATTTTTTTTTAAGAAAATATAAAAATTTTTTACAGAAAATTTTTCATATAAAATTTTTTTATCGAAAATTTTTTATATAAAAATTTTTTATAGAAAATTTTTTGTACAAAAATTTTTTATAGAAAATATTTCATATTAAATTTATCATAAAAATTATAGAAAATTTTTCATGTAAAAATTTTTATAGAAAATTTTTTTCTAAAAATTTGTTTATAGAAAATTTTTTGTATAAAAATTTTGTATAGAAACTTTTTGTACAAAAATTTTTTATAGAAAATATTTTCATAGAAAATTTTTCATAGAAAATTTTTTATATAAAATTTTTTATAGAAAATTTTTTATAGAAAATTTTTTATATAAAATTTTTTATTTGAAAATTTTTTATAGAAAATTTTTTATATACAAATTTTTATAATACATTTTTCATATCAAAAATTTTTATAGAAAATTTTTCCTAGAGAAAAATTTAGACAATTTTTTTATAGAAAATTTTTCCTATAAAATTTTTTATAGAAAATTTTTTGTTGGAAGTTTTTCAAAAATTTTTCATTTAAAAATTAAAAAAAAAAAAATTCATACACAATTTTTTATATCAACTTTTTTTCATATAAAAATTTTTTATAGAAATTTTTTACAGAAAATTTTTATATAAAAATTTTTTATATAAAATTTTTTTGTAAAAATGTTTTTTTGGAAAATAATTTATAAAAAATGTTTCATATAAAAATGTTTTATAAAAAATTTTTTATATAAAAATTTTTTTTTTAGAATATTTTTCATATACAAATTTTTTATAGAAAATTTTTCACAGAAAATTTTTCATAGAAAATTTTTCATATACAAATTTTTTAAAGAAAATTTTTTATTTTTCATGGTTGGTATAAAAATGCATACTACAATAACAAAACATACAGCAAGTACACTCTCAGTGCACATTCTCAATTTAAGATTGAGCACTCTCATTTAAAAACGCTTTGCATTTGGCCAACGTTGATTTAGAGTCTAAATTTTAGACCAACGTTGGGCAAAGTCTCTCTGATTTTGTATTTTGGTAACCCTAGGGATACTAAAATACAAAATTAGGGAGAATGAGAGATACTTAGCCCAACATTGATTCAGACGCATTGTTCAACAGCCAGTTATAGTTCTTTTACATCGACGGCGTGTTATTGCTGTAGGCTTATCGCCAATAGAGGATGCTTTTAGTAGTTAATAATTCCAATAGAAATTAATAATAATTACAGAAATTGATGTTGTCATGACCGGGGATCGAACCCAGGGTCATTGTCATATATTATAGAATCGAGGGACCAGCCTTTTTTTTAATTATGCGATTGAAAAAAATTTAACCGTTTTTATAATCTGGAGACCATAACGAATAATAAAAATGTAGTACCCATAAAATGTTAAAGTAAAAAGTTACATTTTGATGCCTAGTGTTAACATCAATACCTGCATTGAAAACTGGTTTGCCTTAAACACTCATCCAGACATTCGCTTAATGAGCGTCCGGTTATTTCCGAATGAAACTCTCCGCCTAAACGTGAATTGCGATAGCGTTGAAATGCTGTATCTGGCCTGCGTCCACTAGAGAACAGATGTGATGTCACAGAATTATCCGGATAATCTGTTGCGCGTTCTAGAAATGAAAAATAAGTATGTCTACTTAAGTACGCACAACTTTTTGGCACAAAATAACAGAGAATAAAATTAAAATTTAATTAGGATTAGATAGAAGTGTGCTTGACGTCTGGTGCTAAAAGAAATAAATGGAGGGAAGAATGCCAAGGGAAGTGGAAAGTAATAAGATGCAGATGCACGAAAATACATATGATTTTTAATAATGCTTCAATCCAAAGTTGTTTTTTAAGGGCTTAGGCTCTATTATATAAAGATGTTGCACTTCTATACCTTTATTTGTATATGGTCTTTTTGATAAGTCCCATAAAAAAGAGAGTTTACCGCTTTTACTTTTATTCGGAAACAACTAAAAAAAATGTATGGAGTACAATATCTTTATACTATAGAGTCTTTGGTTCAAGTATAAGTTTAAAACAAACATTTTTTTCTTTTATTTTCCACATTCTTATAAAAGGGCACCTTCCCTCTTGTGTCTATTGCACACTTCAACACTAATCACACTTACGGTTATCCAAACAGACAAGATCATAAAAATGATGCGTTGGACTTGAACTTATACTAATGTCATCTTTTTGTGAAATAGAATCCTCTTCAGATAAAATACACTGTTTAGTTTGGTCATCAAATTCCACCGAACGACAAAAATATCTTAACGAAAAAATGGAAACAAGTTAAACAAAAAGTTAAGACATAGTAAGAAGATATTATAAATGAATAATAATCTTAATTAAAAACTGGTATATTATTCACCAGCTGTTCCACTTACTTTTCTGCCCGCAAACACATTGTCTGGCATTCTTCCAAAGTCATATTATTAAATATGTCCACCTCAAATGGTCCCCCCAAGCGTTTGTTCTCCTCTTTGACAAAGACAGCCAAGCCATCACAACGACGTTCGGCATTGAGGCAAGTGTTCTCCAGATAATCAGAGTTAGGATCATCTTCCAAGAGTTCGGGATGTGTTCGGCGGGTAAATCTGGATTAAAAGAATTATTTAATATAACTTCTGGTATTTTTTTAGCACTTTTGTCATACCTGCTCAAAGTGCACGAACGCATGGTAGAATCAAAATTGGCCGAACGACAAACAAAGGAAAATTCATTGAGACATTTATCCTCGCAATCCGAACGATTGGCGGCGGTAATCTTTGAAGTAAATGAAGAAAAATATATTTTCTGTATAAATTTTCGGCAGAAAAATTTTTGATGGAAAATTTTCCCCAAAAAAATTTTTAAAGAAAATTTTCAGTAGAAAAATTAAAAAAAAAAAACAAATTCGGTAGAAAAATTTTTAAAGAAATTTTTCGGTAGCAAAATTTTTTAAAGAAAATTTTGGGTAGAAAAATTTTTTAAATTCTACCGAAAATTTCTTAAAAAAATTTTATTTTTTTTAAATTTTTGGTATAATTTTTTTTTAGAAAATTTTCGGTAGAAATTTTTTATGGCAAATTTTTGTTATACAATTTTTTGGAAAAAAAAATTTTATAGAAAATTTTTGATTAAAAGTTTTTTTTTTTATGTTATAAAATTTTTCCATGGGAAATTTTTAGAAGAAAAATTTTTTAAAGAAAATTTTTGGTGTAAATATTTTTTGTAGAAAATTTTAGGTAAAAAAATTTTTATAGAAAATTTTTGGTATACAATTTTTTTTTAGAAAATTTTTTTTTAGAAAATTTTCGGTATAAAAATTTTTTTATAGAAAATTTTCGGTAAACAAATTGTTATAGAAAATTAAGTAGTAAATTTTCAGTAGAAAATTTTGGTCTACAACTTTTTTTTAGAAAATTTTAAGTAAAAAATTTTTGATGGAAAATTTTCGATAGTAAAATTTTTAATAGAAAATTTTTGATAGTAAAATTTTTAATAGAAAATTTTCGGTATAAAAATTTTTAATAGAAAATTTTCGGTAGAAAAATTTTTTATTGAAAATTTTCGCTATAAATTTTTTTTATAGAAAATTTTCTGTATCAAACTTTTCTATAGAAAATTTTTGATAGAAAAATATTTCGGTATAAAAATTTTTAATGGAAAATGTGTGGTATAAAATTTTTATTAATTTTTTTTTTTTTATAGAAAATTTTTGGTATAAAAATATTTTATGAAAAATTTTTGGTACAAACAATTTTTTATAGAAAATTTTCGGTCTACTAATTTTTTATAGATAATTTTCGGTTGAAAAATTTTTTATAGAAAATTTTCGGTTTAAAATTTTCTTGTACCAAAAATTTTTTTAGACAATTTCTTGTTACAAAATTTTTAATGGAAAATTTTTGGTATAAAAATTTTTATAGAAAAATTTTTGGTAGAACAATTTTTATGGAAATTTTTCGGTAGAAACATTTTTATAGAAAATTTTTGGTATAAAAATTTTTTTCCGGTAGAAGAATTTTTTATCGAAAATTTTCGGTAGAAAATTTTTTTATGTAAAATTTTTGTTAGAAAAATTTTTTTAGATAAAATTTTCGGTAGAAAAATTTTTTATATAAAATTTTCGGTAGAAAAATTTTTTATGGAAAATTTTTGGTAGAAAAATTTTTTATAGAAAATTTTTGGTTAAAAATTTTTTTATAGAAAATTTTCGATGGAAAAACTTTTACAGAAAATTTTCGATAAAAAATTTTTATAGAAAACTTTCAGTAGAAAATTTTTTGAAGAACATTTTCGGTAGAAAAATTTTTTATAGAAAATTTTCGGTATAAAAGTTTATTGTATTAAATATTTTTTTAGAAAATTTTCGTTACACAAATATTTTATAGAAAATTTTAGGTAGAAAACTTTTTTATAGAAATTTTTCAGTACAAAATTTTTTATAGAAATTTTTCAATAGAAAATTTTTTTATACAAAACTTTGGGTAGAAAAATTTTTTATAGAAAATTTTCGGTAGAAAAAATGTTAATAGAAAATTTTCAGTTGAACTTTTAATAGAAAATTTTCGTTATAAAATTTTTTTTATAAAAAAAATTTTTTTTATAAAGAAAAATTTTCTTTATAGAAAATTTCGGTATAATATTTTTTTTAGAAAATTTTTGGTATAAAAATTTTTGGTAGAAACATTTTTATAGAAAATTTTAGGAAGAAAAATTTTTATAGAAAGTTTTCGGTATAAAAATTTTTTATAGAAAATTTTCGGTATAAAAATTTATTATAGAAATTTTTTTTTTTAATAGAAAATTATGGGTATACAAATTTTTATAGAAAATTTTCGGTATAAAATTTTTTTAAAAACAATTTTCGGTATAAAATTTTTTTATAAATAATTTTCGGTAGAAAATTTTGCCTATAAAAAAATTTTATGAAAAATTTTTGGTATAAAAATTTTTTACCAAAAATTTTCGGTAGAAAAGTTTATTAAGAAAGTTTTCGGTAAATAATTTTTTATAGAAAACTTTCAATAAAAAAATTTTTATAGAAAATTTTCGGTGGACAAATTTTTTATAGAAAATTTTCAATGACTTTTGTAGTCGGTGTTCGTGTAGTCTGCTGTCGTGATTGTGTTTACAGCGTCAATAGTTTAATTTATTTCCAAAATTTTTTTCAAATGTTCTAAAAAATTAAATTTTTTCTATTATTCCCTTTTTTACCTCTTTTATATCCGAAATGGGCAACTTCAACTTCTTTCTAGGATGTCTTTCAAACACATAACTACGACTAGGACATTCTCTTTCTGGACGGCTTGCTAAAAAAAGACAAAAAAATCAAAAAAAAAAATTAAAAACATTTAACTTTATTCTATAAATTATTTTTATCTCCAACAAAGTTCATAAAACTATTACTTAATCTCTAAACAAAACAACGCCAACCCAACCCCCCCACTTACATGTCAAACATATCTCATTGAAGTGAACACTGTTCGGCACCAACATTAAACTGCCAATACCTTCGGGCCCCGCCTGTTCCGAGGTCAAATAGCATAAAGATTCTTCATATTCCATGTTGCCGCCAAATGCCGTTATTCGGCTGCCTGGTTGAAAATCAAAACTGGTACAGGTACGCACTAGATTATTGGTGCCAGTGCGATCACGTAAACAAAGATCTTGACATTTCTCTAGTACACGAAAGGGTGGTGCTGTATCACGTACTACATCATCGTCGTAGCCTTGTAATTGCTGGTTCGGCAGACGTTCGTAGAGAACACGACCTAGACCATTCTTACAAGTTGTTTGAGCTGGTTGTGAGTAAATGGATAATATAAACAAACAAAATAAGTAAGAGGTATGAGATAAATGTTGCATTTTGGAGAAGATGACAGCTTTTAAAAGGAAGCCAGTAGTGAGGTTATGTTTTATCGAATTTTCATGGAAATTTGTTCAAATGTCAAATATTATTAATATAATATATGTACAATTTTCTATAAATAGATAGAAAATTTTAGATATAAAATTTTGTTATACAAAATTTTCGGTAGAAAAGTTTTTTATAAAAAATTTTCGGTAAAAAAATTTTTCTATAGAAAATTTCGATATAAAAATGTAGAAAAAATTTTCAATATAAATTTTTTCTATAGAAAATTTTCGATATAAAAACTTTTCTAAAGAAAATTTTCGAGATAAAATTTTTCTGCATAAAATTTTCGATATAAAAATTGTTCTATTTAAAATCTTCGAGATACAAATTTTTTATAGAAAATTTTTGATAGAAAATTTTCGGTATAACAATTTTTTTATATAAAATTTTTGGTATACAATTTTTTGCAGAAATATTTCGGTATAAAAATTTGTTATAGAACTTTTGGTAGAAAAATTTTTTATAGAAAATTTTCTATAAAATTTTTTTTATAAAAAATTTTTGGTTAAAAATATTTTATAGAAAATTTTTTATATAAAAATGTTCTTAAAAAAAATTTAGAAAATTTTCGGTAGAAAAATTTTTTATTGAATAATTTCGGTACAAAATTTTTTATAGAAAATTTTCGTTATTAAAATTTTTCATAGAAAATTCTGGTACAAAAATCTTTTATAGAAAATTTTCGGTATAAACATTTTTTATAAAAAATTTTTGATATAAAAATTTTTTATAGAAAATTTGGGTAGAAAAATTTTTTATAGAAAATTTTTGTTACAAATTTTTTATAGAGAATTTTCGGTACAAAATTTTTTTATAGAGAATTTTCGGTACAAAATTTTTTATAGAGAATTTTCGGTACAACATTTTTTTATAGAGAATTTTCGGTACAAAATTTTTTATAGAGAATTTTCGGTACAAAATTTTTTTATAAAAATTTTTCGGAATAAAAAATTTTTTATTAAAAATTTTCGAAAATTTTTTATAAAAAAATTTTTACCGAAAATTTTCTATAAAAAATTTAAACAATAATTTTCTTTAAAAAATTTTTCATTAGAAAAATTTTTAAAGAAAATTTTTATTAGAAAAGTTTTTGTGGAAAATTTTCGATATACAAATTTTTTATAGAAAATTTTCGGTATAAAATTTTTTTATAGACAATTTTCGGTACAAATTTTTTTCTAGAAAATTTTTGGTATAAAATTTTTTTCTAGAAAATTTTCGTTAGAAAAATTTTTCTAGAAAAGTTTCGTTAGAAAAATTTTTAAAGAAAATTTTCGGTACAAAATTTTTTATAGAAAATTTTCGGTACAAAATTTTTTAGAGAAAGTTTTTGGTACAAAATTTTTTAAAGAAAATTTTCGGTACAAAATTTTTTAATAGAAAATTTTCGGTACAAATTTTTTTATAGAAAATTTTCGGTACAAATTTTTTTATAGAAAATTTTCGGCACAAAATTTTTTATAGAAAATTTTCGGAAAAAAATTTTTATAGAAAATTTTCGGAAAAAAATTTTTTATAGAAAATTTTCGGAAAAAAATTTTAAATAGAAAATTTTCGGAAAAAAATTTTTTATAGAAAATTTTCGGAAAAAAATTTTTTATAGAAAATTTTCGGAAAAAAATTTTTTATAGAAAATTTTCGGTCCAAAATTTTTTATAGAAAATTGTGGTACAAAATTTTTTCCTAGAAAATTTTCGTAAGAAAAATTTTTCTAGAAAAGTTTCGTTAGAAAAATTTTGAAAGAAAATTTTCGGTACAAAATTTTTTAATAGAAAATTTTCGGTACAAATTTTTTTACAGAAAATTTTCGGTACAAAATTTTTTATAGAAAATTTTCGGAAAAATATTTTTTATAGAAAATTTTCGGTCCAAAATTTTTTATAGAAAATTTTCGGTACAAAATTTTTTATAGAAAATTTTCGGTACAAAATTTTCTAAAGAAAATTTTTGGTACAAAATTTTAGTTAGTTTATTTTTTTTTTAAATTTTCAATGTAAAAATTTTTATAGAAAATTTTCGGTATAAAAATTTTTTAAAGAAAATTTTAGTTATATATATTTTTTATAAAAAATTTTCGATGTAAGAATTTTTTATAGAAAATTTAAGGTTTAAAAGTTTTTTTAAAGAAAATTGGTATAAATTTTGTATAGACAATTTTCGTTATAAAAATTTTTTATAGAAAATTTTCAGTATAACAATTTTTAATAGAAAATTTTCGATATAAATTTTTTTACAGAAAATTTTAAATATTTTTTTTTTGTAGATTATTGGTGTAAAATTTTTTATAAAAAGTCTTCGGTAGAAATTTTTTTATAGAAAATTTTGGGTATAAACATTTTTCGCAATAAAAATTTTTTATAGAAAATTTTCGGTACAAAATTTTTTATAGAAAATTGTTTATAGAAAATTTTCGTTATTAAAATTTTTCATAGAAAATTCTGGTACAAAAATCTTTTATAGAAAATTTTCGGTATAAACATTTTTTATAAAAAATTTTTGATATAAAAATTTTTTATAGAAAATTTGGGTAGAAAAATTTTTTATAGAAAATTTTTGTTACAAATTTTTTATAGAGAATTTTCGGTACAAAATTTTTTTATAGAGAATTTTCGGTACAAAATTTTTTATAGAGAATTTTCGGTACAACATTTTTTTATAGAGAATTTTCGGTACAAAATTTTTTATAGAGAATTTTCGGTACAAAATTTTTTTATAAAAATTTTTCGGAATAAAAAATTTTTTATTAAAAATTTTCGAAAATTTTTTATAAAAAAATTTTTACCGAAAATTTTCTATAAAAAATTTAAACAATAATTTTCTTTAAAAAATTTTTCATTAGAAAAATTTTTAAAGAAAATTTTTATTAGAAAAGTTTTTGTAGAAAATTTTCGATATACAAATTTTTTATAGAAAGTTTTCGGTATAAAAATTTTTTATAGACAATTTTCGGTACAAATTTTTTTCTAGAAAATTTTTGGTATAAAATTTTTTTCTAGAAAATTTTCGTTAGAAAAATTTTTCTAGAAAAGTTTCGTTACAAAAATTTTTAAAGAAAAATTTTTTTTTAGAGAAAGTTTTTGGTACAAAATTTTTTAAAGAAAATTTTCGGTACAAAATTTTTTTATAGAAAATTTTTGGTACAAAATTTTTTATAGAAAATTTGCGGAAAAAAATTTTTTATAGAAAATTTTCGGAAAAAAATTTGTTATAGAAAATTTTCGGAAAAAAATTTGTTGTAGAAAATTTTCGGTCCAAAATTTTTTATAGAAAATTTTGGTACAAAATTTTTTCCTAGAAAATTTTCGTTAGAAAAATTTTTAAAGAAAATTTTCGGTACAAAATTTTTTAATAGAAAATTTTCGGTACAAATTTTTTATAGAAAATTTTCGGTACAAAATTTTTTATAGAAAATTTTCGGAAAAATATTTTTTATAGAAAATTTTCGGTCCAAAATTTTTTATATAAAATTTTCGGTACAAAATTTTTTAAAGAAAATTTTTGGTACAAAATTTTAGTTAGATAATTTTTTTTTTTTAAATTTTCAATGTAAAAATTTTTATAGAAAATTTTCGGTATAAAAATTTTTTAAAGAAAATTTAAGTTATATACATTTTTTATAAAAAATTTTCGATGTAAGAATTTTTTATAGAAAATTTAAGGTGTAGAAGTTTTTTAAAGAAAATCGGTATAAATTTTGTATAGACAATTTTCGTTATAAAAATTTTTTATAGAAAATTTTCGGTATAACAATTTTTAATAGAAAATTTTCGATATAAATTTTTTTTATAGAAAATTTTAAATATTTTTTTTTTTTGGAAATTTTTGGTGTAAAATTTTTTTATAAAAGGTTTTCGGTAGAAATTTTTTTATAGAAAATTTTGGGTATAAAAATTTTTTATAGAAATTTTTCGCTAAAAGTGTTTTTATAGAAAATTTTCGGTAGAAAAATTTCAATATGATGAAAAAGGTAAAAACAATTTTTATAACTCTGACATTTTTTTTAATCGATTTAATGGTTTTTAACGATCATAATTTTCTTGTACTTCTCATAATCATGACTTCCATATAATCGATTTTAAATATTGTACAATATAAAACTTACCATAAATCTTGTCCCATCTTAAACTAGCAATACAAACTATCAATAAAATTATAGTATTTTTTCTGGGTTTCATCATTAATTTCATCATCATCATCATTTCTAACGATCTTCAAATGTGTTTTTGGGTAGACGCCTTAAAAGCATTAACAATATTCGTATTTATTTGAACTCCTTAGGAATGAGGTGGAGCAAGAAAATTTATTGGTTATCTGGAAAACATGATTGTGTGATCCTCAAAACACGAAGAAAGCTGCTATGCTTTGCTTTAATATAGCAAAAACTGGAATTGTAAAAAATTTTATATTTAGAAAAAATTTTATTTTAAAATCAAAACAAAATTGTTAAATTTAGTTCATAGTGACCTTAATACAAATAACCAAACAATTTGATTTTTTTTAAATAATAATTGTTTTTATATTTTGTTAAATTTAAATTTTTAATTAAGTTCATAAAAAGTTTTCATGCGTAACGTTTAGAATGTTTTTTTTAGTTATTTTTTTTTTTTGGTTGACAATTAACCATAATTCAAGTCACTACCATTCCATGATCATTCTTTTCATTTACATATGGTTTTATTTTAATAATTGTTTTTTTTTATCTGTCTCTGACACGAGTAAATGACAAAAACCTCAAAAACGCAAAATTTGTGTTTTGGAAACGATCAGATTTTTTTCAACACCGGAAGTTATATCCGGTTCTTTGTCTGTAAGTGTTTTTCCAAATATTTTCCTATTTAATATTTAAAAATTCCTTTTTCTGATTAGCGTTTTTTTTCAACGAAACTTGTTAATTTCTGTGTTTTTTCCAACTTTCCTCGTTTTTTTATTGGCAACTACTAACAGTTAAAATTTCCCATTTCATTCTCATTCTAATTTGAACTTTATTCATTTCATTTTTTTTCGTTTTCAAATTTTTTCCATTTGTAGTTTTGTAGTTTATTTTTAGGGTTTTGCCGACATTGGCATTAGTCTCATTTTTTTTACATGAGACTTTTTATTGTAATTATTTTTCTGTTTCTGTTTTTGTTTGATTTTTTAATTGTTATTCAAATTAAATTTAGTTTTAATACTTTTTTTAATAAATTAATTACATGTTGGAAAATATTAAGCCGCAAAGATCTTTTTGATAATTTGTGGGGGTGCATATATTGAATAAATTGATCGAGCAGTTGTAATAGAAAGTTTTGGTTGCACTATAATATATCTACTGGTCTCCCTTTTATAACACAATATCATTAACACGAATTAAAAAATTGCAGAAAATCTCGTATTCACAGTATCTCCCTAAACAAATACTCTATATGGTCCATTTGAAAAGTCCCATAAAAAACAGATCATTCAATGATCATTGAATAATCGTCTCCATTAGTTGTTTCCGAATTAGAGTAAAAGCGGTATACTCTCTTTTCCATGGGATTTTGAGTAAGCTAAGGCACACACACATGCTCATCAAATGTATATTTATTTGGGCGTTTTTACATTTTTCATTGTTCTTTATCCACCTTAATAGCAGAAGAAATGTATGGAGTGCAATATCTTTATATTATAGAGTCTTTGCCCCAAGGTTTTACATTTTACACTATGATAAATAACCCTTAAGATTTGAACTTGTCATGACCTACAATAAAATATTTTAGATCTACTATAATTGAAATTTGGACCATAGGACTTTATTAAGATCCACAATTAAAGTTTTGAGCTATAAAGACTTTCGAGTAAAAATTTTGTTAGCAGAATCTGCCATATAAAGATACTCATAGTCCAATATTTCAAGTCCCTAAACATAGCCCGTATTACGTTCAGAATTTTTCGATATAAATAATAAAAAAATTTTTCAATATAAAACTTTTTTATAAAAAATTTTTTAATATAAAACTTTTTTATAAAAAATTTTGAATATAAAATTTTTTATAGAAAATTTTCTATATAAATTTTCCTTTTTTAATAGAAAATTTTCAATATAAAATTTTCAATTATTTATAGAAAATTTTTATAAACATTTTTAAAATCAATTTTTTTCATAAATTTTTTTTGCATTATCAAAAATTTTCATTATAAAACCTTTGTTTTTTTAAATTTCAATATAAAATTTTTTTATAAAAATTCTGAATACAAAATTTTTTTATAGAAAATATTCGATATAAATTTTTAATTTTTTATAGAAAATTTTCATTACAAAATTTTCGATTTTTTATAGAAAATTTTCAATATAAAATTTTCGATACAAAACTTTTTATAAAAAAATTTTCAATATCAAATTTTTTACAAAAAATTTTGAATATCAAATTTTTCATAAAAAATTTTTGATTTAAAATTTGTTTATAAAAAATTTTCGATATAAATTTTTTTAAGAAAATTTTCAAATAAATTTTTTATAAAAAAAAAATTTCTATAAAAAATTTTTATATCAAAAATTTTCTATAAAAATAATTTTTATACCGAAAGTTTTCTATGAAAAATTTTTGTACCGAAAATTTTCTTTAAAAATATTTGATACTTAAAATTTTCTATTTAAAAATTTTAAACCGAAAATTTTTTATAAAAACTTTTAAACTGAAATTTTTGTATAAAAACTTTTAAACTGAAAATTTTGTATAAAAACTTTTAAACCGAACATTTCTATAAAAAAATTATTTTTTTCTATAAAAAATTTTTATTTCGAAAATTTTCCATAAAAATGTTTACACCGAAAATTTTACATAAAAAATGTGTATACCGAAAATTTTCTATAAAAAATTTTACACCAAAAATTTTCTATAAAAATTTTACACCAAAAATTTTCTAAAAAAAAAAATTTAATTCTGAAAATTTTCTGTAAAAAATTTTTATACCAAAAATTTTCTATAAAAAAATTTTTATACCGAAAGTTTTCTATGAAAAATTTTTTTACCGAAAATTTTCTACAAAAAAAATTTGATATTTAAAAATTTTAAACCGAACATTTTTTATAAAAAATTTTAAACCGAAAATTTTTTATAAAAACTTTTTAACCGAAAATTTTTTAAAAAAACTTTTTAACCAAAAATTTTCTATAAAAAATTTTTATACCGAAAATTTTCAATCAAAAATTTTTCTACCAAAGATTTTTTATTAAAAATTTTACAAAAATTTTTATTATTTATTTTTATTAAATTTTTATACAGAAAATTTTATATTTGACATTTTTAAACCGAAAAATTTCTAAATAAGAATTTTGAACCGAAAATTTTTTATAAAAATTTTTATACCAAAGATTTTCTATAAAAAATTTTTATACCGAAAATTTTCTAGAAAAAGTTTTTCTATCTAAAAATTTTTCTACCAAACATTTTCTATAATAAATATTTGTATAAAAAAATGTAATATAAAAAATTTTTATTACGAAAATTTTCGATATAAAATTTTTGTTTATAAAAAATTTTCGATGTAAAATTGTTTTAAAAAATTTTCGATATAAAATTTGTTAAAGAAAATTTTTAATATAAAGATTTTATAGAAATTTTTTTTATAGAAAATTCGATATAAAATTTTTTATAGAAATTGTTAAAAAATTGTTTTTAAAGAAAGTTTTAAAATTTTTTTTATAAAAAGCTTTCGATATTAATTTTTGTATTAAAAAATTTCCGATTTAAAATTTTTTTATAAACAAATTTTTGCATAAAAAAATATTGATATAAAATTTTTTTTATAAAAAATTATAGACACAAAAATTTTTTATAAAAGATTATCGATTTAAATTTTTTTTATAGAAGATATAAAATTTTTGATTTAAAAGTTTTTGAAGAAAATTTTCATATACAAATTATTTTTAAAAAATTTTCGATATAAAATCTTTTGCTGAAAATTTTCGATATATTTTTTTTTTAATGTTCGATATAAATATTTTTTATAAAAAATTATGAATATACACATTTTTTTATAAAATATATTTTATAGAAAATATATAAAATTATTTTATAGAAAATGTTCGATATAAAATTTTTTATAGAAAATTTTTGATATAAAATTTTTTGAAGAAATTTTCCTATATATTTTTTTTTTAATTTTCGATATAAAATTTTTTTGTAGAAAATTTTCTATATAAAATTTTATTTTAAAAAATTTTCGATATAAATTTATTTTAAAAGATTTCCGATATAAATATTTTTTCTAAAAAATTTTTGATGTAAAATTTTTATAAAAATTTTTAGAAATTTTTTTCGCATAAAGAATTATCGATATAAAATATTTTTATAAAAAATTAGAGATATAAATATTTTTTATAAAAAATTATCTGCATACATTTTTTTATAAAAAAGGTTCTATTTGAAAGTTTTATAGAAAATTTTCAATATACAATTTTTTTATAAAAAATGTTCGATATAAAATTTTCTAATAAAAAATAATTTCGATATAAAATTTTTTTGATGGTCGTGAGATCGAGTCGGGTTTAGGTTCATGTCATAAATTATTTTTTTTTATAAAATATTCAATATAAAATTTTTTATAAAGAATTTTCGATATATAATTTTTTATAAAAAATTATTGAGTCAAATTTTTTTATAAAAAAATTTCAATATAAAATTTTTTAGAAAAAATGTTTAATATAAAATTTTTTATAAAAAATTTTCAATATCAAATTTTTTATAAAAAATTATCGATGTCAAATTTTTTTTTAAAAAATTTCAATATTCAATTTTTTATAAAAAATGATCGATGTCAATTAAAAAAAAAAAAATTTAATATAAAATCTTTTTTATAAAAAATTTTATATCGAAAATTTTTTATAAAAAATTATAAATATATAATTTTTTGGAAAAAATTTTCGATATAAAATTTTTTAAAGAAAATTTTTAATATAAAATATAAGATTTTTAGTATAAAATTTTTTTATAAAAAATTTCGATATAAACGCTTTTTATAAAAAATTATCGATATAAATTTTTTTTGTAGAAAATGTTCTATATAAAATTTTTGACATAAAAATTTTTCTTGAAAATTTTCGATGTAAAATTTTAATAGAAAATACTGAAGTGCTTTTGTGTTTCAAACCAAGCTCTTAAAAAGCGGCTTCCCCGCCTGTTTCGGATTCTAACCCTTTACATTTTGCACACACCCGTCGGGGTTTTAAAGAGCTCTGAAGATTTCCTGATTTTACTTTAAAGAAATATTAAATATCTTTTAAATCTGTCATATTAACTCCTAAAATTTACTACAATGCCTCAGCAATTGTTAAAACTTTTAAAAATCGAAGGAAAATAAAAATTTATACTTAAAATTTAACAAAGATTTTCACAGCAACAAACTTCCTTTTTGGAAGTTCTTGAGAATAAAATATCCTGAAAAAATTTCAAAGGTCAATTTCGGAAAATAGTTCAACATTTCCTTAAAAATAGGTATTTTTTATGGGATATAAGCAAAATTTTATAACAATAACTCTATGATTAAGATATTTATGGAACTTTTATCTGAAGACAAAAATGTTTACCCCTTTATTCATAAACGAAAAAAAAGTTATAACAAGCTTATAAGAGGTAAGTTTATAAAATCTTACAAATATTATGTTTTTTGATATTTTTTTTAATAGTGAATTTATACGATTTCCAACACTTGCATAAAATATATTTTCTTTAAGAAATCCCGATCTTCCGGCTCGAAGGACCATAAATATGGAATTTTTAAAATTTCGTATTTTTTATTACTCTTTTTTTTGGAAACAATTTTTGAAAACTTTGTAAAATATCTTTTTCCATATAAATTTAATTAAATATTAAAACTTGTTTAGAATTATTTACAATTTTTTAACTTTTGATGTTATAGTAATTTATGAAGAAAATGTTAAAGACACTTACTTTTCACTTAAAATAATTTCTAGTACTTTTTTTTATTAGAATACAATTTATTAAAATATATTTTTTTATTCTTTTCAAAATCTCGTTGATTAATATGACCTTGTTCAATTGTTTTCTCTGTTATTTGACACTACAAGTTTGCAAATAATTATTTATCTCAATAATTTTCAATTAAAAACTAATTAATTTAATATCAAGGATATTTAGAAATTTCCAGACAATTTTAAATTTTCACTTTTTCGAATAGAACCGCTCGATTTAGAAAACTCGACCGATCATTAGAATATTTCGCGTTGAACTGAAATTATTAAGTACCAGCGATGTAAGAGCCAACTTCAGAGTTATTGGAAAAACTCAACATGATGTTAACAAATCCATAATCAAAATTATTGCCATCAGCAACAATACCTTCAGCAGCAGAAGTTGGAGCGACAGCAACATTAACAACAAAAAGGGCTGTTTGAACAGTTAACAATGAAACAGAATCAAACTATAGAATTGTATATATAAAAAAATCATAAAATTAAAATAAACAAAGAACAATAATCCATAATCAGTGATTGTACCAAACAGAGTTTATGATCAGCAGCAGCAAATGATGGCGCTGCATGCCACACCAACACCACAACCACCTGATTCTATAAACTTCACCGCCGAAGCAGACTTTAATTAGATGCGTAACAAAAGCAACAAAGTTTTTTTTTAGCATTAAAACTAACAAATACAATAACAATGACCAAGAATATTTAAAACACGATCATATATTTTATAACCAACTCCAATAAAATAAATAATATAAAGCGAAATAATTTAACACTAAGTACAACAGAGTTACACTTACATCTAGTCATAGTCTAGTCATAGTCTAGTCATAGTCTAGTCATAGTCTAGTCATAGTCTAGTCATAGTCTAGTCATAGTCTAGTCATAGTCTAGTCATAGTCTAGTCATAGTCTAGTCATAGTCTAGTCATAGTCTAGTCATAGTCTAGTCATAGTCTAGTCATAGTCTAGTCATAGTCTAGTCATAGTCTAGTCATAGTCTAGTCATAGTCTAGTCATAGTCTAGTCATAGTCTAGTCATAGTCTAGTCATAGTCTAGTCATAGTCTAGTCATAGTCTAGTCATAGTCTAGTCATAGTCTAGTCATAGTCTAGTCATAGTCTAGTCATAGTCTAGTCATAGTCTAGTCATAGTCTAGTCATAGTCTAGTCATAGTCTAGTCATAGTCTAGTCATAGTCTAGTCATAGTCTAGTCATAGTCTAGTCATAGTCTAGTCATAGTCTAGTCATAGTCTAGTCATAGTCTAGTCATAGTCTAGTCATAGTCTAGTCATAGTCTAGTCATAGTCTAGTCATAGTCTAGTCATAGTCTAGTCATAGTCTAGTCATAGTCTAGTCATAGTCTAGTCATAGTCTAGTCATAGTCTAGTCATAGTCTAGTCATAGTCTAGTCATAGTCTAGTCATAGTCTAGTCATAGTCTAGTCATAGTCTAGTCATAGTCTAGTCATAGTCTAGTCATAGTCTAGTCATAGTCTAGTCATAGTCTAGTCATAGTCTAGTCATAGTCTAGTCATAGTCTAGTCATAGTCTAGTCATAGTCTAGTCATAGTCTAGTCATAGTCTAGTCATAGTCTAGTCATAGTCTAGTCATAGTCTAGTCATAGTCTAGTCATAGTCTAGTCATAGTCTAGTCATAGTCTAGTCATAGTCTAGTCATAGTCTAGTCATAGTCTAGTCATAGTCTAGTCATAGTCTAGTCATAGTCTAGTCATAGTCTAGTCATAGTCTAGTCATAGTCTAGTCATAGTCTAGTCATAGTCTAGTCATAGTCTAGTCATAGTCTAGTCATAGTCTAGTCATAGTCTAGTCATAGTCTAGTCATAGTCTAGTCATAGTCTAGTCATAGTCTAGTCATAGTCTAGTCATAGTCTAGTCATAGTCTAGTCATAGTCTAGTCATAGTCTAGTCATAGTCTAGTCATAGTCTAGTCATAGTCTAGTCATAGTCTAGTCATAGTCTAGTCATAGTCTAGTCATAGTCTAGTCATAGTCTAGTCATAGTCTAGTCATAGTCTAGTCATAGTCTAGTCATAGTCTAGTCATAGTCTAGTCATAGTCTAGTCATAGTCTAGTCATAGTCTAGTCATAGTCTAGTCATAGTCTAGTCATAGTCTAGTCATAGTCTAGTCATAGTCTAGTCATAGTCTAGTCATAGTCTAGTCATAGTCTAGTCATAGTCTAGTCATAGTCTAGTCATAGTCTAGTCATAGTCTAGTCATAGTCTAGTCATAGTCTAGTCATAGTCTAGTCATAGTCTAGTCATAGTCTAGTCATAGTCTAGTCATAGTCTAGTCATAGTCTAGTCATAGTCTAGTCATAGTCTAGTCATAGTCTAGTCATAGTCTAGTCATAGTCTAGTCATAGTCTAGTCATAGTCTAGTCATAGTCTAGTCATAGTCTAGTCATAGTCTAGTCATAGTCTAGTCATAGTCTAGTCATAGTCTAGTCATAGTCTAGTCATAGTCTAGTCATAGTCTAGTCATAGTCTAGTCATAGTCTAGTCATAGTCTAGTCATAGTCTAGTCATAGTCTAGTCATAGTCTAGTCATAGTCTAGTCATAGTCTAGTCATAGTCTAGTCATAGTCTAGTCATAGTCTAGTCATAGTCTAGTCATAGTCTAGTCATAGTCTAGTCATAGTCTAGTCATAGTCTAGTCATAGTCTAGTCATAGTCTAGTCATAGTCTAGTCATAGTCTAGTCATAGTCTAGTCATAGTCTAGTCATAGTCTAGTCATAGTCTAGTCATAGTCTAGTCATAGTCTAGTCATAGTCTAGTCATAGTCTAGTCATAGTCTAGTCATAGTCTAGTCATAGTCTAGTCATAGTCTAGTCATAGTCTAGTCATAGTCTATTCATAGTCTAGTCATAGTCTAGTCATAGTCTAGTCATAGTCTAGTCATAGTCTAGTCATAGTCTAGTCATAGTCTAGTCATAGTCTAGTCATAGTCTAGTCATAGTCTAGTCTAGTCTAGTCTAGTCTAGTCTAGTCTAGTCTAGTCTAGTCTAGTCTAGTCTAGTCTAGTCTAGTCTAGTCTAGTCTAGTCTAGTCTAGTCTAGTCTAGTCTAGTCTAGTCTAGTCTAGTCTAGTCTAGTCTAGTCTAGTCTAGTCTAGTCTAGTCTAGTCTAGTCTAGTCTAGTCTAGTCTAGTCTAGTCTAGTCTAGTCTAGTCTAGTCTAGTCTAGTCTAGTCTAGTCTAGTCTAGTCTAGTCTAGTCTAGTCTAGTCTAGTCTAGTCTAGTCTAGTCTAGTCTAGTCTAGTCTAGTCTAGTCTAGTCTAGTCTAGTCTAGTCTAGTCTAGTCTAGTCTAGTCTAGTCTAGTCTAGTCTAGTCTAGTCTAGTCTAGTCTAGTCTAGTCTAGTCTAGTCTAGTCTAGTCTAGTCTAGTCTAGTCTAGTCTAGTCTAGTCTAGTCTAGTCTAGTCTAGTCTAGTCTAGTCTAGTCTAGTCTAGTCTAGTCTAGTCTAGTCTAGTCTAGTCTAGTCTAGTCTAGTCTAGTCTAGTCTAGTCTAGTCTAGTCTAGTCTAGTCTAGTCTAGTCTAGTCTAGTCTAGTCTAGTCTAGTCTAGTCTAGTCTAGTCTAGTCTAGTCTAGTCTAGTCTAGTCTAGTCTAGTCTAGTCTAGTCTAGTCTAGTCTAGTCTAGTCTAGTCTAGTCTAGTCTAGTCTAGTCTAGTCTAGTCTAGTCTAGTCTAGTCTAGTCTAGTCTAGTCTAGTCTAGTCTAGTCTAGTCTAGTCTAGTCTAGTCTAGTCTAGTCTAGTCTAGTCTAGTCTAGTCTAGTCTAGTCTAGTCTAGTCTAGTCTAGTCTAGTCTAGTCTAGTCTAGTCTAGTCTAGTCTAGTCTAGTCTAGTCTAGTCTAGTCTAGTCTAGTCTAGTCTAGTCTAGTCTAGTCTAGTCTAGTCATAGCCTAGTCCTAGTCTATGAGTCTTTGTTTTTGTGTTGTTTTGACCGTTAATGTCTGCTTAGTGTTAATAATATTTTTGACCACAAAATTTCTCTATCCCACCCACCCTCAATCAACTTTTTACCATTTTTTTTGTTACCATAGCCTAACGCTATAATTGTCATTGTTGATGATCTTTGGCAATATTACACGTCCCCCATTCGCCACCTGATCATTTCAACTCAGCTATTAAATGTTGATCTTTTAAGCGCTTCAAAACTGAGTGTTTGAGGGTGTGCGTTTGTTTTTTTGTTGGTCTTTAGAATCATTGAATTGTGGCTTAAAAGTTGGAGTTTTAGTTTTGGTCACAATTGAATGATCTTTCGAATCGTAACTGCTGTCATTTACCTCTAAGCAGATCTATGACGGTGAATTTTGTGTAGCCACAAATTTGGTATTATTAATGCTATATTTGTAGAAACTGGTGTATCTTTAAAGAGACATTTGGAAGTTTAGATTTCTAAGGCCTTTTTTGTGGATACAGAGTATTTGGTTTTTATATAATATTTTAAAAGAATAACTATTTTGAAAACTTATTTTTTAAATTCACCCACCCTTTTTCAAATATTTTTAAAACAGAAGATTTTTCTATTATTTTGAAAATGTTAAATGTTAGTAGTCTTTCAATATATTTAATATTGACCTACCCATTATGAAAGCAACATTGTCCATATTTCCGCATTATACAAAAGAAAAGTATCAAGGTTTGTCTTTCAAATCGAATGCAATTACAATTTAAATAAAATATTTATTTCTATTTGTCAATTTGCAATTAAATGATGAATCTATTGTTGATTCTTGAATAAAAAAAGTTCTTTTAAACTATTTTAACTCTAATTTGAGTATAGTTCCGCTTAGTTTGGTACTCATAACAATTGGCCTCTTTGAATTAAATAATGCATGGCATAGGTCAAAGTTCAATTTAGACAATTTGATAATAATATATAATACACTAAAGAAAAATTTGACTAGATATCAAAGAACTATATACAAATCTGTCAAATATCAAAGTGAAAATACAAGTTAATAATTATTTATTATAAATAAGTTTTGTTACATTTCAAATTATAGTCATTATTCATTCATTACTAAATTAATTTGTTAAATATATAATTTTCGCTCTTTACATTAACTTTTGGGGGATGTTCTAACAAAATTTTTCTTATATAATTTTCTACACCAGATTTCAATGTTATTATTTATTTTATTTTTCCGCTGATTACTAACATTATTTGCATTTTTAGAGCATTACATTTGGTATTTTTAGCTTTTATTTAAAACATTTAATGGTTTTTATACCAAAATGGTGACTAAAACTTACCTGTTGGTTAAATTAGCGCTTGGCTTAACAAAACCTTGACCATTTCATTGGAAAACTATAAATTTTGAATCGAGTTTTTTGATGAATTTGAAAATTTTGTCAAAATATTAGTCAGAATTTTTCTTTTGACTGGTAATTGGTGATATTTAGAGTTTAGGTCTGTGCTAAGGTTCAGAAAAAAAAATTTAGGGAAATAATTGAAGAACATTTAAATTGAAAGCCGATTTACATGAAATCACAGATAACAGGTTTCTTTTATCTAAAAATCTTTTAAATTAGATCAAAAACGAAAAACCCGAGGTGGCCTACTTTGAGGGCACATACCTCCTGACAAGTCACAGACTCCAATTTTTTTTACCGAAAAATTTTCTATAGAAAATTTTTTTATTCCAAAAATTTTTATAGAAAACTTTTTTATTCCAAAAATTTTTTATAGAGAAGTTTTTTTAACAGAAAATTTTCTTTTTTTTCAAGAAAAGTTGTCTATAGAAAAATTTTTTTTAACGAAAATTTTTCTATAGAAAATTTTTTTAAAGAAAAATTTACTATAGAAAATTTTTTAACGAAGAATTTTCTATAGAAATTAAAAAAAAAAAATTTCTATAGAAAATATTAAAAAAAAAAAATTATAGAAACTATTTTTAGCGAAAAATTTTCTATAGAAATTTTTCTTAACGAAAAATTTCCTATAGAATTTTTTTTTAACGAAAAATATTCTATACAAGTTTTTTAAAAATTTAAATAATAATTTTTTTTCAGAAAATTTTTTTGAATGAAACATTTTCTATAGAAAAATTTTTTTAACGAAAAATTTTCTAAAGAAAAAATAGTTTATACAAAATTTTTTTAACGAAAAATTTTCTATAGAAGATTGTTTTAACGAACAATTTTCTATAGAAAAATTTTTTTAACGAAAAATTTTCTATAGAAAAATTTTTTTAACGAAAAATTTTCTATAGAAAAATTTTTTTAACGAAAAATTTTATAGAAAAACTTTTTAACGAAAAATTTTTATAGAAAAATTTTTTTAACGAAAAATTTTCTATAGAAACATTTTTTTAACGAAAAATTTTCTATAGAAAAATTTTTTTAACGAAAAATTTTCTATAGAAAAATTTTTTTAACGAAAAATTTTCTATAGAAAAATTTTTTTAACGAAAAATTTTCTATAGAAAAAATTTTTTAACGAAAAATTTTTTTAACGAAAAATTTTCTATAGAAAAATTTTTTTAACGAAAAATTTTCTATAGAAAAATTTTTAACGAAAAATTTTCTATAGAAAATTTTTTTTAACGAAAAATTGTCTATAGAAAAATTTTCTATAGAAAAATTTTTTTAACGAAAAATTTTTTATAGAAAAATTTTTTTTAACGAAAAATTTTCTATAGAAAAATTTTTTTTAACGAAAAATTTTCTATAGAAAAAATTTTTTAACGAAAAATTTTCTATAAAAAAATTTTCTATAGAAAAATTTTTTTAACGAAAAATTTTCTATAGAAAAGTTTTTAACGGAGAAAATTTTTTTTTAACGAAAAATTTTCTATATAAAAATTTTTTTAACGAAAAATTTTGTATAGAAAAATTTTTTAACGAAAAATTTTCTATAGAAAAATTTTTTTAACGAAAAATTTTCTATAGAAATATTTTTTTAACGAAAAATTGTCTATAGAAAAATTTTCTATAGAAAAATTTTTTTAACGAAAAATTTTCTATAAAAAAATTTTTTAACGAAAAATTTTCTATAGAAAAATTTTTTTAACTAAAAATTTTCTATAGAAAATTTTTTTTAACGAAAAACTTTCTATAGAAATTTTTTTAACGAAAAACTTTCTATACAAATTTTTGAAAAAGTTAAATAATAAATTTTCTATGGAAAATTTTTTTGAATAAAAGAAAAAATTGTTTATACAAAATTTTTTTAACGAAAAATTTTCTATATAAAAATCTTTTTAACGAAAAATTTTTTTAACCAAAAATTTTGTATAGAAAATTTTTTTGAAAGAAAAATTTTCTATAGAAATTTTTTTTTAGCGAAAAATTCTCTATAGAAAAATTTTTTTAACGAAAAATTTTCTATAGAAAAATTTTTTGAACGAAAAATTTTTTATAGAATTATTTTTGCACCGAAAATATACTATAGAAAAATTTTTTATAGAAAAAATTTTTTAACGAAAAATTTTCTATAGAAAAAATTTTCTATAAAAATTTTTTTTTTAAAATAACAAAATAGTCGGGATGTAAATATTATTCAAAAAGAAGTGTATTTGCATTTGATCCCAAACCTGTTACATTTTTTTATTAATGTAACAGATCAATTTATTGATAAAAAGCCAAAAAAATGTTTGCGGAGAAACCAAATTCCTCGACCCGTTTCGATGGTTGGTTAAGCCATCTCTTCAGGAGGATTATCCCCAATTTAGACAGATCGAAAACCTCGCATAATTACTAAATTTACAAACATAACTATTAAGAATTATGTTCATAAACCAATTTTTTAACGAAAAATTTTCTATAGAAAAATTTTTTTAACTGAAAATTTTCTATAGAAAAATTTTTTTAACTGAAAATTTTCTATAGAATTTTTTTTTAACGAAAAACTTTCCATACAAATTTTTGAAAAATTTAAATAATAAATTTTCTATGGAAAATTTTTTTGAATAATTTTTTTAACGAAAAATTTTCTAAACAAAAAATTGTTTATACAAAATTTTTTTAACGAAAAATTTTCTATAGAAAAATTTTTTTAACGAAAAATTTTTTATAGAAAAATTTTTTTAACCAAAAGTTTTGTATAGAAAAATATTTTTAAAGAAATATTTTCTATAGAAAAATTTTTTTAACGAAAAATTTTCTATAGAAAAATTTTTTTAACGAAAAATTTTCTATAGAAAAATTTTTTTAACGAAAAATTTTCTATAGAAAAATTTTTTGAACGAAAAATTTTTTATAGAAATATTTTTACACCTAAAATATACTATTGTGAACCGCCGTGGTGTAGCAGGTTAGTCATCCGCCTAGCATACCAGAGGTCTAAGTTCAATCCCCGTCCAGACTCACTTGAAAAAAAAAACTTTTTCAAAAAAGCGGCGGTTCACCTCATAACTCAGCTAGCCACTGGTTATTGAGTATTAGGCTATGTAAAACTTCTTTAACTAATGCATTCGCCGTTCGGAGCCGGCGTAAAAACGTAGGTCCCTTTCAATGAGTCTAAAAATAGAATCGGATGCAGCTCATTGTCTGAGAGAAGTACCCCTTGTTCCAATTGGAATGTTGTCGGGGAATTATATATATATATATATATACATATATATATATATATAAAATATACTATAGAAGAATTTGTATCCCTAAAAAAGTTTCTATATTTTCTATAAAAATATTTTTATACCGAAAAATTTTCTTTAAAAAAAATTTTATACCGAAAAATTTTGTATAGACAAATGTTTATACCGAAAGATTTTTTTAGAAAAATTTTTATACCGAAAGATTTTCTATAGAAAAAATTTTCTATACAAAAATTTTATGTAGAAAAATTTGTAATTTTATCTTTTAGCCTCAGGAAAAAGATTTTGCAATTTTTATTAACTCAAGTACTAACGAACACATACAATTAATTGTAACTTTAATTTCAAGTTCAAGTTAAAACTTGTTGTCGGTTACTTGGCAATGACTTTACTTTTAACGTCATTGTGAATACGAGTATTAAAAAAGATAAAAATTATTTTTTTCCGTCATCTATAAATATCTTATAAACTTGGCTTACAACAAAGTACCAACATAGTTTTTTTTCTTAAAGGTTGATTTGTTGCTTTTTCACGTGATCTGGCAGTTGCACGTAATCGATAGCAGGTTTTTATGGTTGCGGCAACAGTAATGTAATGTGTTGCATATAGTACTACAAAATACAGTGGTTGAAAGTACTAAAAGACTATTGTTGAATACATTTTTGATTTGTAAGTGCTTTTTTGTATAACAAGCCCACTGTCTTAGTAATTCTTATTGTATTGGAAATATATTATATTATAATTTCCTATTCCCATACAACTAAATTAATTATTCACTTAATAAATGATTTATGGATCTTTAACACATCAATTGGCAAAGAATCTTCCATTCTAGGTCGTCTCTGTAACAAGTACTTACAACTTCTTTTGCGAGTTATAAAAAATTGTTGCTAAAAGAACTAGTCTTGCAGGTATTAAGTATAAAGTAATTGTCTTCAAAAGTATAAATCTTAAAAGACAATTAACGGAAGTGAAATATAGAAAACAAGTATGAAGTTTTTTAGGAGTCCAACCCGACCATATAATACCCAACACTTTTAAATACGGGTCGGCTTAAAGATTTATCAAACATTTTTCTGTAGAAAATTTTTTTATCAAAAAATTTTTCTATAGAAAATTTTCTTATCAGCAATTTTTCTTTAGAAAATTTTTTTTATCAAAAATTTTTCTATAGAAAATTTTTTTTATCAAAAATTTTTCTATAGAAAATTTTTTTATCAAAAATTTTTCTGTAGAAAATTTTTTTTATCAAACATTTTTCTGTAGAAAATTTGTTATCAAAAATTTTTCTATAAAAAATTTTTTCATCAAAAAATTTTCTAAGAAAATTTTTTTATCAATAATTTTTCTATAGAAAATTTTTTTATCAAAAATTTTTCTATAGAAAATTTTTTTATTAGAAATTTTTTTTTATAGAAAATTTTTTTTTATCAAAAATTTTTCTATAGAAAATTTTTTTATCAAAAATTTTTCTTTAGACAATTTTTTTTTATCAAAATTTTTTCTACAGAAAATTTTTTTTATCAACAATTTTTCCATAGAAAATTTGTTTATCAAAAAATTTTTACAGAAAATGTAACAGCTTTGGGATCAAATGCGAATAGTCATTATTTTTGAATAATATTTACATCCCTACAATTTTGTTATTTTTTGAGAAAATTTTTTATCAACAATTTTTTATTAAAGAAAATTTTCTTACAACAAATTTTCTATAGAAAATTTTTTTGTCAAAAACTTTTCTATAGAAAATTGTTTTTTCAACAATTTTTCCATACAAAATTTTTTTATCAAAAATTTTTCTATAGAAAATTTTTTTATCAAAAAATTTTTCTATAGAAAATGTTTTTATCAAAAATTTTTCTAAAGAAAATTTTCCTATAAAAACTTTTATTTTTTTCCATCAAAATCTAAAATTTTTTTATCAAAAATTTTTCTATAGAATTGTTTTTCGTCAAAAATTTTTCTATAGAAAAGTTTTTCGTCAAAAATCTTTTATCAAAAAATTTTCAATAGAAAATTTTTTTTATTAAAAATTTTTCTATAGAAAATTTGATTATTTTTTGATATAAAAATATTTTTATCGAAAATTTTTACAGAAAAATATTTTTATCAAAAAATTTTCTATAAAATCTAATTTTTATCGAACAATTTTCAAAATAAAAATATTTTTATTAAAAATTTTTCTATAGAAAATTTTTTTATCAAAAATTTTTCTTTAGACAATTTTTTTTATCAAAATTTTTTCTATAGAAAATTTTTTTATCAACAATTTTTCGATAGAAAATTTGTTTATTAAAAATTTTTCTACAGAAAATGTAGCAGCTTTGGGATCAAATGCGAATAGTCATTCATTTTGAATAATATTTACATCCCTACAATTTTCTTATTTTTTGAGAAAATTTTTTATTAACAATTTTTTATTAAAGAAAATTTTCTTCCAAAAAATTTTCTATAGAATTTTCAAAATAAAAATATTTTTATTAAACATTTTTCTATAAAGAAATGTTTGAATCGAAAGTATATAAAAAATATAAAAGTCTAAAATTGTTTAATATTAGAATTTATTTCTGTTTTGAAAGTTATTCCCAATATTTACAAAAAAATTCCCAATGTTTACAAAAAGAATAGTGTCGTAGCAACAATGTTTGGGATTGTATTTCTTTGTTTTTTGGAACCATGTATTTTGTTGCTAAAAATTGGATTTGGATTTGTTTCTTGCATATTTTTTTTTTTTAACAAAGCGGCACAAACCAACTCTGTTACTATCCAAATTACAACTGAATGATTTTAATACTCATTTTCATGAGTTTTTTTAATGATTGTGGTATTTACGAAAATTCAAAATATTCATCGGCTACTGGTGGTATGGGCTGCCAACTCCTGTTTATAAAAAAATTTTTCTATTGAAAATTTTTCGTTAAAAAAATTTTTCTATAGAAAATTTTTCGTTAAAAAAATTTTTCTATAGAAAATTTTTCGTTAAAAAAATTTTTCTATAGAAAATTTTTCGTTAAAAAAATTTTTCTATAGAAAATTTTTCGTTAAAAAAATTTTTCTATAGAAAATTTTTCGTTAAAAAAATTTTTCTATAGAAAATTTTTCGTTAAAAAAATTTTTCTATAGAAAATTTTTCGTTAAAAAAATTTTTCTATAGAAAATTTTTCGTTAAAAAAATTTTTCTGTAGAAAAATTATCGTTAAAAAAATTTTTCTATAGAAAAATTTTCGTTAAAAAAATTTTTCTATATAATATTTTTCGTTAACAAAATTTTTCTATAGAAAATTTTTCGTTAAAGGAATTTTTCTATAGACAAATTTTCGTTAAAAAAATTTTTCTACAGAAAATCTTTCGTTTAAAAAATTTTTCTATAGAAAATTTTTCGTTAAAAAAATTTTTCTATAGAAAATTTTTCGTTAAAAAAATTTTTCTATATAAAATTTTTAGTTAAAAAAATCTTTCTATAGAAAATTTTTCGTTAACAAAATTTTTTTTAGAGAAATTTTGGTTATAAAAATTTGTATATAGAAAACTTTTGTTTTGAAAATATTTCTATAGAAATTCTTTTGTTTTCTATATAGAAATTTTTCGTTATTAAAATTTTTCTATGTTAAACAAACTTTTTCTAGAAAATTTTTAGCTATAAACAAAAAAAAATTTTAGCTATAAAAAATAAAAATTTTTGGTTAAAAAAAGCTTTTTATTGAAAATTCTTCGTTAAAAAAATGTTTCTATAGAAAATTTTCGTTAAATAAATTTTTTTAAAAAAGTTTTTCGTTAAAAAAATTATCACTAAAAATTTTCTATAGAAAATTTTTACACCGAAAAAATTTCTATAAAAAATAGAAAAATATATATAATATATAGAAAAATTCTATAAAATCTTTCTATAGAAAATTTTTCGTTAAAAAAATTTTTCTATAGAAAATTTTCGTTAACAAAATTTTTGGTTAAAAAATATTTCGATAGAAATTTTTTTTTTTTTTTTTTTAACTTAGGACCAGCACTCAGGGGATGACCCCTACTTATGCGATGCATTGTGTTAGAACTAGGAAAATAGGTTCTGGGAAGGAGGATAGATGGAGTAGTGTTTGTGGACATTTGATTTGAATTTACATATATTGCAACTAGCTGGAAAAATTTCTGCGGGAAGCGAATTCCACATACGAACTGTACGACTAAAGAACGAATTTTCTCTGTAGTGTGTTGTTCGGTCTACCGGCCAATCGACCACAAAGGAATGTGCTCTAGCAGAATGACGTGTGTTGCGTAAAAAAGTTCGAGTTTCGGGAACGAGTTCCCTGATTTCGTTAGAGCACATTCCAAAGTAGTAACGATAGAACAGTGAGACACAACCCACATTGCGACGGTGCTCCAGTGAATCAATAGAGTTGGATACCCTACTGTCACCGATGAGCACTTTCGCCCTCTCTTGCACTCGGTCGAGAAGCTCCAAAATAGACTTTGAAGCACCGGCCCATACATGAGAGTTGTATTCCATTTTCGGTCGGATGTAGGTGGTGTAAAATTTTTCTATAAAAAATGTTTCTATAGAAAATATTTCGGTAAAAAAAAGTTTTCTATAAAAAATTTTTCGTTAAAAAATGTTTTCCTTCAGGAAATTTTACGTTTGAAAAATTTTTCTGTAGAAAATTTTTCGTTTACAAATTTTTCTTTAAAATATTTGTCTATTTAAAATTTTTTGTTAAAAAAATTTTTCTACAAAAAATTTTTCTATAGAAAATTTTTTGTTATAAAAGTTTTTCTATACAAAATTTTTTGTTATAAAATTTTTCTATAGATAATTATTTGCTATAAATATTATTCTATAGAAAATTTTTCGGTGTCAAAATTTTTCTATAGAAAGCTTTTTGCTTTAAAAATTTTTGTTTAGAAAATTTTTCGGTATAAAAATTTTTCTATAGAAAATTTTTGGGTTAAAAAATTTCTATAGAAAATTTTTGGGTTTAAAAAATTTTCTATAGAATATTTTTTGGTATAAAAATTTTGATATTTTTAATTAAAAATTTTTTGTTGCAAAAAAACCTCAATCGTTTTCAAAAAGTTCATTGATCTTTTCTATTGAAATGATCTCGGATTCTATAAAAATATTAATACAATAAAAAAAATACTTTTTGTGTCTATTTTTGCATAAATATTTTTTTTATTAAAATTGCGTGTTTTTAAATTAGATCATCATTAGATGATAAATTTTTGTGTATTAAATAAATTACAAGCCGGTACATAACTTTTTCAGCGATTCAGTGGCCGAAACTACAATTTAATGGTGAAATTCTAAAAATATTCAAAGTTTAAATGTTGATAATCATAACGAAATAAATTAACTAGTATTTGAATTTATAAATAATTTCAAAACTATTATAATTTGTATGTGAAGCGTAAGATTGTGATAAATTACGTAAATATTAAGAGAAATAATTGGAGTACAGAATTTATGATGACTAAAAGAATTATATTTTTGGGAAATGGTTAAGAATAAATATTAAGTTATAAACAAATTGTTCATTTGTTTATAACAAATATCCAAATATCTGTGCAAAAAAGTGTTTAATATGTGCAACCTGGGATAGCAACCGTTTCAAAATAGAGGCAGGTTAACAAAAAATGTACTTTCGGCTATTACGGTAATGGTATTTGGGGATATAAGTAGAATCAAGGATAGTTAAGTTGAAACAGTTTCTATATTTCTGTGAAGTGTTTGTTTAATTCCATTGTCTATATGCATAATCCTCTATTTCCATTTGTTCTGAAAAAGTACTTTTAAATAGTACTTTTTTAATCGTTCATAGTTCTCAATAGGGCAAAATAGGAATACGAAGTACTAAGAATCTGAAAAAATAATTATTTTAATTTAAAAAAATTTTTACCATGAAAAAAATATAAATGCAATGGGATTTCGACATTCAATATTAGATCTCTAATAAATAAAATTACTTACACTAACAAAGGTCTCGAAATTAAAACAGAAAAATGGCCTAGGACGAAAAACTAAAGGCTTTTGGGCGCGCTGTATTAAAAATCTGAGACAATATTTAAATTCCCGAGACTCGTCGTACCAGCGGTCAATATCATAAGCGGCATCGGCAACAGCAAGAGACTAAAGAAAAAGAGCGACATTAAAATAATTTAAAAATTTCTATAGAAAAATTTTTAAAACGAAAAATTTTCTATATAAAATTTTTAAAATAAAAAATTTCCTAAAGCAAAATTTTAAAAACAGATTTAAATAAAAATTTTTTTAACGAGAAACTTTCTATAGAAAAAATTTTTTCATGAAAAATTTTCGATAGAAAAATTTTTCTAATAAACTATTTTCTATAAAAAAAAAATTTATTACAAAAAATTTTCAATAGAAATTTTTTTGGAAAAATTTGTTTATACCGAAAAATTTTCTATAGGAAAGTTTTTTTAACGAAAAATTTTTTACAGAAAAATGTTTATAACGAAAAATTTTCTATAGAAAAGATTTATGTAAAGAAAATTCTAATAACCAAAAATTTTCTATAGAAAATTCTTTTCAAGAAAAATTTTCTATAGAATTTTTTTTAAAGAAAAATTTTCTATAGGAAAATTATTTAAAAAAAAAAAAATTCCATAGAAAATTTTTAACGAAAAATTTTCTATAGAAAAATTTTTTTAAATAAAAATTTTCTATAGACAAATTTTTTTAACGAAAAATTTTTTATAGAAAAATTTTTTTCTATAGAAAAATTTTTTTAACGAAAAATTTTCTATAGAAACATTTTTTTAACGAAAAATTTTCTATAGAAACATTTTCTTAACGAAAAATTTTGTATAGAAAAATTTTTTTAACGAAAAATTTTGTATAGAAAAAATTTTTTAACGAAAAATTTTCTATAGAAAAATTTTTTTAACGAAAAATTTTCTATAGAAAAATTTTTTTAACGAAAAATTTTCTATAGAAAAATTTTCTATAGAAAATTTTTTTAACGAAAAATTTTCTATAGAAACATTTTTTTAACGAAAAATTTTCTAAGAAACATTTTTTTAACGAAAAATTTTCTAAGAAACATTTTTTTAACGAAAAATTTTGTATAGAAAAATTTTTTTTACGAAAAATTTTTTTTAATTAAAAATTTTCTATAGGAAAATGTTTTTAACTAAAAATTTTCTATAGAAAAATTTTTTTAAACGAAAAATGTTCTATAGACAAATTTTTTTACCGAAAAATTTTCTATAGACAAATTTTTTTACCGAAAAATTTTCTATAAACAAATTTTTTTACCGAAAAATTTTCTATAGAAAAATTTTTTTACTTAAAAGTTTTCTAGAAAAAATTTTTTTACCTAAAAATTTTCTATAGAATCATTTTTTTACCGAAAAATTTTCTGTAGAAAAATTTTTTTACCGAAAAATTTTCTATAGAAAAATTTTTTTACTGAAAAGTTTTCTATAGAAAATTTTTTTTACCTAAAAATTTTCTATAGAAACATTTTTTTACCTAAAAATTTTCTATAGAAACATTTTTTTACCGAAAAATTTTCTATAGAAACATTTTTTTACCGAAAAATTTTCTATAGAAACATTTTTTTACCTAAAAATTTTCTATAGAAACATTTTTTTACCGAAAAATTTTCTATAGAAACATTTTTTTACCGAAAAATTTTCTATAGAAACATTTTTTTACCGAAAAATTTTCTATAGAAACATTTTTTTACCGAAAAATTTTCTATAGAAACATTTTTTTACCGAAAAATTTTCTATAGAAACATTTTTTTACCGAAAAATTTTCTATAGAAACATTTTTTTACCGAAAAATTTTCTATAGAAACATTTTTTTACCGAAAAATTTTCTATAGAAACATTTTTTTACCGAAAAATTTTCTATAGAAACATTTTTTTACCGAAAAATTTTCTATAGAAACATTTTTTTACCGAAAAATTTTCTATAGAAACATTTTTTTACCGAAAAATTTTCTATAGAAACATTTTTTTACCGAAAAATTTTCTATAGAAACATTTTTTTACCGAAAAATTTTCTATAGAAACATTTTTTTACCGAAAAATTTTCTATAGAAACATTTTTTTACCGAAAAATTTTCTATAGAAACATTTTTTTACCGAAAAATTTTCTATAGAAACATTTTGTACCGAAAAATTTTCTATAGAAAAATTTTTTTAACGAAAAATTTTCTATAGAAAAATTTTTTTACCGAAAAATTTTCTATAGAGAAATTTTTTTACCGAAAAATTTTCTATAGAAAAATTTATTTACCAAAAAATTTTCTGTAGAAAATTTTTTTTACCGAAAAATTTTCTATAGAAAAATTATTTTTATACTTACATCATAGTAAACCATATTTCCTGTGGCACACCAATAAAACAGTTGACAAAATGACGAAAACATATAGACTTGAAATTTTATTGCCAGCATTGGCTGATCTTGGGCCAACATAGCTTCAAAGGCGGTCAAACAAATCATAAAGGTACTAGCTGCCATTTGAGCCGCATAATTGTAGTAATAGACCTCATTAATTCTCGAAATTAAACTAAAATCAATTTTTCAGAATTAAATCAAAATTATTGGAGAATATTTTTAGACCTACATTATAAAATATTGATGAAATTTAATGACCTCATGCAACTCTTTTAGGGGGTTCGGACTCACATCCGCTTTTGAACGCAATTCCTTGATGTAAATACAAAATATTTTCAAATTCAAAGTTGTCTGAGAGATAATGTGACAACCGACATTATCGATTAACACAATCGAAACTAAAACAAATTGAGTCATGATACATTGAAATATATAGACACAGCTAAAGCGCAAAGGATACTCCGAAAATATCTCCCAGGCAAAAGGAAATTTAGCGCGATAGGGAGTGCTGTTCATGGTCAATATTGGTGGCAAACAAATGGCAACGGTAAATAAGAAACAGATGGTAAAGAACGTGAAAAAAGAAATTAACTCGGCCAAAAAAAATAAACGCTGCAATTTTTGAATTTTCTTGAGATTAGGCGATTTTTTTAAGCGTCTGAAATAATTATGCATTTCACAAAAATCACGCAATATTTGTTCAAACTCTTTAGCGTAATGGGCTGTTAAAATAATCTTAAATAAGATTAAATAAATCTGAAAATAATCAGAGTTAAGACATATATATTTTGAAGAAACAATTCAAAATTACCCCAATCAAAACCACCAAATCCTCACCAAATCTCAAAAAATCATTTGAGGCTTCATAAAGATCGAAAGTGATGCTTAAGGCAAATAAAATGATCATCGCTATAATCAATTTATTGATAATTCTATAAGACAAGGATTCATCTCTCCAGGAACGGGGTAAAATACCCAAAAGCCTTAAAATACATTTTCTTTTAAAAATTATATATTTTCATACTATCAACAACAACTTCTCTAAAGAAAACTTATTACAGCGACAACTTTTCTATAGAAAACTTATCCCAGCAACAACTTTTCTACAGAAAACTTATCCCAGCGAAAACTTTTCTACAAAAAACTTTTCCCAGCAACATCTTTTCTACAGGAAACTTATCCCAGAGACAACTTTTTTATAGAAAACTTATCCCAACGACAACTTTTCTATAGAAAACTTATCATAACGATAATTTTTCCATAGAAAACTTTATGATAAGTTTTCTATAGAAAACTTAACCCAACGTCAACTTTTCTACAGAAAACTTTTCCCAACGACAACTTTTCTATAAAAAACTTATCCCAACGACAACTTTTCTATAGAAAACATCTCCCAACGACAACTTTTCTATAGAAAACTTCTCCCAACGAAAACTTTTCTATAGCAAACTTATCCCAACGACAACTTTTCTATAGAAAACTTATCATAACATATCATGGGATAAGTTTTCTATACAAAACTTAACCCAACGTCAACTTTTCTATAGAAAACTTATCCCAGCGACAACTTTAATATAGACAACTTATCCCAGCGACAACTTTTCTATAGAAAACTTATCCCAGCGACAACTTTTCTATAGAAAACTTATCCCAGCGACAACTTTTCTATAGAAAACTTATCCCAGCGACAACTTTTCTATAGAAAACTTATCCCAGCGACAACTTTTTTATAGAAAAATTATCCCGCCGACAACTTTTCTATAGAAAACTTATCCCGCCGACAACTTTTCTATAGAAAACTTATCCCGCCGACAACTTTTCTATAGAAAACTTATCCCGCCGCCAACTTTTCTATAGAAAACTTTCCCACAGACAACTTTTCTATAGAAAACTTACCTCACCGACAACTTTTCTATAGAAAACTTATCCCACAGACAACTTTTCTATAGAAAACTTATCCCACAGACAACTTTTCTATAGAAAACTTATCCCACCGACAACTTTTCTATAGAAAACTTATCCCACCGACAACTCTTCTATAGAAAACTTATCCCACCGACAACTCTTCTATAGAAAACTTATCCCAACGACAACTTTTCTATAGAAAACTTATCCCACCGACAACTTTTCTATAGAAAACTTATCCCACCGACAACTTTTCTATAGAAAACTTATCCCACCGACAACTTTTCTATAGAAAACTTATCCCACCGACAACTTTTCTATAGAAAACTTATCCCACAGACAACTTTTCTATAGAAAACTTATCCCACCGACAACTTTTCTATAGAAAACTTATCCCACCGACAACTCTTCTATAGAAAACTTATCCCACCGACAACTCTTCTATAGAAAACTTATCCCAACGACAACTTTTCTATAGAAAACTTATCCCACCGACAACTTTTCTATAGAAAACTTATCCCACCGACAACTTTTCTATAGAAAACTTATCCCACCGACAACTTTTCTATAGAAAACTTATCCCACCGACAACTTTTCTATAGAAAACTTATCCCACCGACAACTTTTCTATAGAAAACTTATTCCACCGACAACTCTTCTATAGAAAACTTATCCCAACGACAACTTTTCTATAGAAAACTTATCCCACCGACAACTTTTCTATAGAAAACTTATCCCACCGACAACTTTTCTATAGAAAACTTATCCCACCGACAACTTTTCTACAGAAAACTTATCCCACCGACAACTTTTCTGTAGAAAACTTATAACACCGACAACTTTTCTATAGAAAACTTATCCCAGCGACAACTTTTCTAGAGAAAACTTATCCCACCGACAACTTTTCTATAGAAAACTTATCCCACCGACAACTTTTTTATAGAAAACTTATCCCAACGATAACTTTTCTATAGAAAACTTATCCCAGCGACAACTTTTCTGTATAAAACTTATCCCAGCGATAACTTTTCTATAGAAAACTTCTCCCATCGATAACTTTTTATAGAAAACTTCTCCCAGCGACAACTTTTCTATAGAAAACTTATCCCCGCTACAACTTTTCTATAGAAAACTTATTCCAGCGACAACTATTCTATAGAAAACTTATCCCAGCGACAACTTTTCTATAGAAAACTTATCCCACCGACAACTTTTCTATAGAAAACTTATCCCAGCCTGAAAGGTTTTAGAATTCATCAAAATTAATATTTTATTCTCAAACCTCATGTAATTTCTCATGTAAATCAATGAAATTTTAGTTGGTTTTTGGCCTCCAAAGAATACATCCCTCGCATCCTTCATAGGAGCCAAAATAACTTTCAAACTGGCATACTCCATCCCCAACTCTTCATCTTCTGCATCTTGAAGATTATAAATAAATTTCTGAATTGATACTTTCTCCATGTTTAAACTTTTTTAAGAGTTGAACTGTGAAAATTCTTAGAAAATTCTGATATTTTATATTGAAATGTATGAAAATTTCCCAAGGCCTTGTTTGAGTAAATTACTATTTAACATTTTATAAAAACTAAAATATACAATTTATTGTTAATAATCTGCGGGGGTATATTTTTAGAAACTAATTGGTTTATTTTGCAATAGGTTTTAAAAAAAAGATTCTTAGTATAGGGTTTGTCGGGAGGATAAGTTTTCTATAGAAAAGTTGTCGGTGGGATAAGTTTTCTAAAGAAAAGTTTTTGGTGGGATAAGTTTTCTATAAAAGAGTTGTCGGTGGGATAAGTTTTCTATAAAAAAGTTGTCAGTGGAATAAGTTTTCTATAAAAAAGTTGTCAGTGGAATAAGTTTTCTATAGAAAAGTTGTCGTTAAGATAACTTTTCTATAGAAAAGTTGTCGTTAAGATAACTTTTCTATAGAAAAGTTGTCGTTAAGATAACTTTTCTATAGAAAAGTTGTCGTTAAGATAACTTTTCTATAGAAAAGTTGTCGTTAAGATAACTTTTCTATAGAAAAGTTGTCGTTAAGATAACTTTTCTATAGAAAAGTTGTCGTTAAGCTAACTTTTCTATAGAAAAGTTGTCGTTAAGATAACTTTTCTATAGAAAAGTTGTCGTTAAGATAACTTTTCTATAGAAAAGTTGTCGTTAAGATAACTTTTCTATAGAAAAGTTGTCGTTAAGATAACTTTTCTATAGAAAAGTTGTCGTTAAGATAAGTTTTCTATAGAAAAGTTGTCGTTAAGATTAGTTTTCTATAGAAAAGTTGTCGATAAGATAAGTTTTCTATAGAAAAGTTGTCGTTAAGATAACTTTTCTATAGAAAAGTTGTCGTTAAGATAACTTTTCTATAGAAAAGTTGTCGTTAAGATAACTTTTCTATAGAAAAGTTGTCGTTAAGATAACTTTTCTATAGAAAAGTTGTCGTTAAGCTAACTTTTCTATAGAAAAGTTGTCGTTAAGATAACTTTTCTATAGAAAAGTTGTCGTTAAGATAAGTTTTCTATAGAAAAGTTGTCGTTAAGATAAGTTTTCTATGGAAGAGTTGTCGGTAAGATAAGTTTTCTATAGAAAAGTTGTCGTTAAGATAAGTTTTCTATAGAAAAGTAGTCGTTAAGATAAGTTTTCTATAGAAAAGTTGTCGTTAAGATAAGTTTTCTATAGAAAAGTTGTCGTTAAGATAAGTTTTCTATAGAAAAGTTGTCGTTAAGATAAGTTTTCTATAGAAAAGTTATAGTTAAGATAAGTTTTCTGTAGAAAAGTTTTCGCTAAGATAAGTTTTCTATACAAAAGTTGTCGTTAAGATAAGTTTCTATAGAAAAGTTGTCGTTAAGATAAGTTTTTTATAGAAAAGTTTTCGTTAAGATAAGTTTTCTATAGAAAATTTGTCGTTAAGATAAGTCTTCTATAGAAAAGTTGCCGTTAAGATAAGTTTTCTATAGAAAAGTTGTCGTTAAAATAAGTTTTCTATAGAAAAGTTTTCGTTAAAATAAGTTTTCTATAGAAAAGTTTTCGTTAAGATAAGTTTTCTATAGAAAAGTTGTCATTAAGATAAGTTTTCTATAGAAAAGTTTTCGTTAAGATAAGTTTTCTATAGAAAAGTTGTCATTAAAATAAGTTTTCTATAGAAAAGTTGTCGTTAAAATAAGTTTTCTATAGAAAATTTGTCGTTAAGATAAGTTTTCTATAGAAAAGTTGTCGTTAAGATAAGTTTTCTATAGAAAAGATGTCGTTAAGATAAGTTTTCTATAGAAAAGTTGTCGATGGGATAAGTTTTCTATAGAAAAGTTGTCGTTGGGATAAATAGAAAAGTTGCAGGTGGGAAGTGTTTTAGGTACAGAAATTCTTCTATTATTTCAACACCCTATTCGTTAGTTCTTCATTTAGTTTTGTTGATGTTAACAAATGCTTTATTTCGTATTAATGTCCATTTATTAGCAATTCAATTTATTTTCTTGTTTTTTACTTCTCCATAGAAATTCTATTTGTTTTCAAAAAATGTGTCTGCAAGATTTACGAATGACTACCTCATGTTCTTATTCACACCATAACTCGAGCTACACGATGACTTATGGAATCGTAATAACATACACGCCCACTTTACAGCAAATGTTAACAACATAATATTTACCAGCAAATTACAGGTTTAGTTACATTTTGATACGAAAGCAATTGAATTGTTTTGAATTGAATTGAGTGCAATCTAGAGTTAAATAAGCAATTGAAACTGTAAATACAACTTAACTGTATTCAGTTCAATTAAATTGATTTATTTATAGTCCATAAATAATACGAGTATCAGTTTGATATGAATTTAATTTATACTTTTGGAAAATAAAAATGATGATGATGTTTTAATGTTAAAGACAGATAAAAGTGTGCGGTTGACATTAAATGTCGTGATGTTGGAAAAATATTTTTTCTGGTTCTATGGGGATTTTTAGAATTTCATAAACAGTTGAATCATCCTTACCCTAAACTACTTGCTGATGTGCAATTTGTACAAGTACTTGCCAGACGACTTTTCTAAGGTTTGCCGATAGTCAGGTTTTATTTCAAATTATTAGTTAAGATCAGTCTCTTGTGGTATCTTAAACATTCAACATGAAATTTTTAATTTCTTTAATTTTAATAATTTGTACTATAACATCCACTTTTGCAGCTGCATCCATTGGCCGTTTTGAAGATAAAGGTAAGATAAAGACGATGACTTTAGTATATAAAAAGTCGGTGGGAATAGTTTTCTATAGAAAAGTTGTTTTGGGAACAGTTTCCTATAGAAAAGTTAGCGGTGAAATAAATGCTGTAATTTTTAGCTCATCCTGGAAAATGTGTTTTAAACGGTTTAATTCTATCCCCCGGTGATGTTCATAATGACCAAAAGGAATGCCAGCAAACTTCATGTTTTGAAAATAGCATCGCATCATCCTATAGGTTTGTTTCAAATTATAATATTGCAAAAGTAATTAATAAAAACTAAAAAAAAAAAATATTTTCTACATTATAGTTGCGGGGTATTCAAACCACCTGAAGGCTGTGTGTTAGGAAAACCCAAGTATCCAAAAGACCCATATCCTAAGTGCTGCGATCATCATATAATTTGCAATAATATAATAGAGAAATAATTTGTTAAATGTTTTAAATTTTTGATAAAAATAATTGACAGAATAATATTATGCAATAGTTTTGTATAGAAAAGTTGTCGTTAAGATAAGTTTTGTATAAGTTTTCTATAGAAAAGTTGTCGTTAAGATAAGTTTTCTATAGAAAAGTTGTCGTTAAGATAAGTTTTCTATAGAAAAGTTGTCGTTAAGATAAGTTTTCTATAGAAAAGTTGTCGTTAAGATAAGTTTTCTATAGAAAAGTTGTCGTTAAGATAAGTTTTCTATAGAAAAGTTGTCGTTAAGATATGTTTTCTATAGAAAAGTTGTCGTTAAAATAAGTTTTCTATAGAAAAGTTGTCGGTGGGATAAGTTTTCTCTAGAAAAGTTGTCGGTGGGATAAGTTTTCTCTAGAAAAGTTGTCAATGGGATAAGTTTTCTCTAGAAAAGTTGTCGGTGGGATAAGTTTTCTCTAGAAAAGTTGTCGGTGGGATAAGTTTTATATAGAAAAGTTGTCGGTGGGATAAGTTTTCTATAGAAAAGTTGTCAGTGGGATTAGTTTTCTATAGAAAAGTTGTTGGTGGGATAAGTTTTCTATAGAAAAATTGTCGGTGGGATAAGTTTTCTATAGAAAAGTTGTCGGTGGGATAAGTTTTCTATAGAAAAGTTGTCGGTGGGATAAGTTTTCTATAGAAAAGTTGTCGGTGGGATAAGTTTTCTATAGAAAAGTTGTCGGTGGGATAAGTTTTCTATAGAAAAGTTGTCGGTGGGATAAGTTTTCTAAAGAAAAGTTGTCGGTGGGATAAGTTTTCTATAGAAAAGTTGTGGGTGGGATAAGTTTTCTATAGAAAAGTTGTTGGTGGGATAAGTTTTCTATAGAAAAGTTGTCGGTGGGATAAGTTTTCTATAGAAAAGTTGTCGGTGGGATAAGTTTTCTATAGAAAAGTTGTCGGTGGGATAAGTTTTCTATAGAAAAGTTGTCGGTGGGATAAGTTTTCTATAGAAAAGTTGTCGGTGGGATAAGTTTTCTATAGAAAAGTTGTCGGTGGGATAAGTTTTCTATAGAAAAGTTGTCGGTGGGATAAGTTTTCTATAGAAAAGTTGTCGGTGGGATAAGTTTTCTATAGAAAAGTTGTCGGTGGGATAAGTTTTCTATAGAAAAGTTGTCGGTGGGATAAGTTTTCTATAGAAAAGTTGTCGGTGGGATAAGTTTTTTTTTATAGAAAAGTTGTCGGTGGGATAAGTTTTGTATAGAAAAGTTGTCAGTGGGTTAAGTTTTCTATAGAAAAGTTGTCGGTGGGATAAGTTTTCTATAGAAAAGTTGTCGTTGGGATAAGTTTTCTATAGAAAAGTTTTCGGTGGGATAAGTTTTCTATAGAAAAGTTTTCGGTGGGATAAGTTTTCTATAGAAAAGTTGTCTGTCGGATAAGTTTTCTAAAGAAAAGTTGTAGCTGGGAAATGTTTTCTATAGAACAGTTGTCGCTGGAAAAGTTTTCTATAGAAAAGTTAACGATAGGAGGAATTTTGTATAGAAAAGTTAATGGTGAGAAGGGTTTTCTATAGAAAGGTTAACGGTGGGAAAAGTTTTCGTTAGTAAAGTTGTCGCTGGGAGGAGTTTTCTTTAGAAAAGATGTAGCTGGGAAGAGTTTTCTATAGAAAAGTCAACTGTGGGAAAAGTTTCCTATGGAAAAGTTAACGGTGGGAAGAGTTTTCAATAGAAAAGTCAACTGTGGGAGGAATTTTCTATAAAAAAGTTTACTGTGGGAAGAGTATTTTTTAGAAAAATTACGGTCGGAAGAGTTTTCTATAAAAACTAAACGGTGGGATGAGTGTTTACTATAATATCATTTTCAACAAGTTTACGAATCTTCAAATGAGATAATAAATAACTTTTTAAACCAGAATCAATAATTTATTAACATAATTTAAAGAAATAAAACTAATCATTTAATTAATTAAAATTTAAGTAACAACAAAATAATTTATTCCTAAAATGACATAAAAAGCCATAATTTAAATTTTGTTTTTATCTAAACAAAATATTTGAAATTTTTCAGTGGCTCCACACTTTTATTGTTTAAGAATGGGAACTTGTTTTATTGTTAATTTTTTTATGACTATTAACTTTTTTTAAATTGTTTGCAAATATAAATTTCGAAAAGATGATCTCCTTCTATATGAGTTTTAGAGACTAATGAAAACAAATAACATAAATTAGAAATTTATAAATTATTTATAATTTACTATGACGATTTCTTTTTATAGCCTACACCTGTTTAACGAATATAACTAACATTTGAGAACCTGATTCTTAGAATAAAGAAAGATCTTGAGGAGTTCCTTTGGAATAGAAATATTTGATCGTGATGATAGTGAGTTTATTCTTGAATTGTGTTTTTTTTATATATAAGATAGGGAAATGACTTAATTTGGAAGTATTTAATTTTATGTATTAGAAATGTTAATTTTTTTGTAAACTTGTAATTTTGCAAAGAATTTTTATTTGTTTATGATTGCTGCTCCGGAATTAGAATTCTGCTTAAGAATGTATTTCATATCAATATTAACTTATTTGGAATCTATCCAGATTTGACAGTAGTTAGCTTAAATATGTATGTAAAGTTGTGTTGAATAAGTTTTCTATAAAAACTTTTTGTACTAAATAAGTTTTTGTATGGATTTTGAAACAGCTAAGAAAAAGTTACAAATAATATGTTCTGTTATAGGAAATACAATAGTTATGGCGAATAATCTTTTCTACATAAATAAGATGTTTATTAAAATAAATTGCGCTTTCTATAGGAAAAGTTGTGCTAAATAAGTTTTTCTTTAGAAAAAGTAGTAATGAATAAGTTTTTCTTTAGAAAAAGTTGTGCTGAATAAGTTTTGCTATAAAATAGATTCGCTGAATAAGTTCTATTGAAAAAATTGTGCTAAATATACTTTTCTATAGAAAAAGTTTTGCTGAATAAGTTTTTCTATAGAAAAGTTGTGCTGAATAAGTTTTTCTATAGAAAAAGTTTTTCTGAATAATTTTTCTATCATAAAAGTTTTTCTAAATAATTTTTCTATCATAAAAGTTGTGCTGAATAAGTTTTTCTATAGGAGAAGTTATGCTGAATACGTTTTTTTTATAATAAAAGTTGTGCTGAATTAGTTTTTCTATAGAAAAAATTCTGCCGAAAAAGTTTATATATTGAAAGTTGCGCTGAAAAAATTTTTGTTTTAAAAAAGTTTAGCTGAATAAGTTTTTCTAATGTAAAAATTGTGCTGAATAAGTTTTTTTTTTTATAAAAAAAGTTAGGCTAAATCAATTTTTTTTAGAAAAAGTTGAGCTGAAAAAGTTTTTCTATAGAAAAAGTTGTGTGGAATAAGTTTTACTTAAAAAAAAAATTTTCTGAATTAGTTTATCTGATAAAAAAATATTTGCTGAATAAGTGTAACTACAAAAAAGTTGTGTTTTCAGTGTAAAAGATTGATTTTGTAGAAAAAAATTGTTTTTAGTACATCCTTCTTAAATTCTGTGTTAAATAATTTTTAATGGAGAAAGATGGGCTGAATAAGATTTCCTATTAATTAAATGGTGCTGAATATGTTTTTCTATAGAAAAAGTTGTGTTAAATAACTTTTTGTACCCAAAATATTGGGCTGATATTAGCTTTTCGATGAAAAAGGTTATTCTATATAAATTTTTTGATAGAAAAAGTTGTTCTGAATAGATTTTTCTATTACATAAATTGCGCTGAATAGCTTTCTTTAAAAAATTATGTGTTAAATAAGTTTTTCTATAAAAAGGTTATTCCTAACAAGTTTTTTTTTGAATTATTATGCTAAATAAGCTTTTCTATAGTAAAAAATTTTTAAGAGAAAAAGTCTTGCTGAATAAGTTTTCTATAGAAAAAGTGGAATAAATTTTTCTATCAAAAATGTTGTGCTGATTAAGCTTTTCTACGGAAAAGTTGAGCTGAATAAGTTTTTTTTCAACAAGTTAAGCTGAATAAGTTTTTCTAGAGTAAAAGTTGTGCTGAATAAGTTTTTTGATAGAAAAAGTTTTGCTGAATAAATTTTTTTATAGAAAAAGTTATGCGGAATAAGTTTTTATATAGAAAAAGTTGGGCTAATTAAGTCCTTCTATGGAAAAAGTTGTGCTGAATAATTTTTTTTATAGAAAAAGCTTTGATGAATAAGTTTTCTATAGAAAAAGTTGTGTCGAAAAACTATTTCTATAAAAAAAGTTTTGGTAAATAAGTTTTTTTTGTAGAAAAAGTTGTGCTGAATAAGTTTTCCTTAAAAAAAGTTGTGATGAATTAGTTTTTCTATAGAAAAGTTGTACTAAATAAGTTCTTTTATAAAAATGGTTTTGCTGAATAAGTTTTCCTATTGAAAAAGTTGTGCTGAATAAGTTTTTCAATAGAAAAAAATGTGCTGAATAAGTTTTGCTGCAAAAAAATTTTTACTAAAAAGGTTTTCTATAAAAAAAAGTTTAGCTGAAAAGGTTTTCTATAATAAAATTATACCTGAATAACCTTTTTGATAGAAAAAGTTTTGTTGAATGAGTCTTTCTATAGAAAAATTTGTGCTCAATAAGTTTTTCTAACGAAAAGGTTGTGCTGAATAAGTTTTTCTGTTTTTAAAGTTGTGTTGAATAAGTTTTTCCAAAGAAGAAGTTGTGCTGCATAAGTTTTTCTATAGAAAAAGTTGTGCTGAATAAGTTTTTTTATAGAAAAAGTTGTGCTGAATTAGTTTTTAATAGAAAAAGTTATGCTGAATAAGGTTTTCTATAGAAAAAGTTGTACTCAATAGCTTTCTATATAAAAAATTTAGCTGAAAAGGTTTTCTATTAAAAAGTTTAGTTAAATAACTTTTTTGATAGAAAAAGTTTAGTTGAATAAGTCTTTCTATAGAATTTTTTTTTAAATGGTGTTCCAGTTTAGAAACCGCAAAGGTATTTAATACTAAACTCTTCCCACTGTGCAAAATTAATTTATGAATTTCGATAATAAATTAAATAGATATGAATTCATATTTATTCATAATTCATTTTATGAATGAGACTCATCACATATTCCAAAAAAAGTTAATAAAATTATCGCAATTTTAAATAGAAATCCATTTTTTTTATCAACAAAAACTCTTTGACTTTATTTATTGTAGATCACATTTCACTTAAACTAATTTTTAAATTAAAATAACAAAATTTCACAATAATACTCTTGCATACTTAAATAATTAACTATTAAATTGTCTGCCATTATCACAAATAATTTTCTTGCGGCAACAATTGGGATAAATTGCTTCAGGATTCACTTGATCGCCCACCTTACAACCAGGTGGCGCTATCATCTCGGCACAGCTGTTAATTAAAAAATTCAAAACAGTAGCCAAATAATTAGTTAAATTCCTTTCTTGAAAAAAATGAAAAGAAAATTACTAAATTTCAACTTACGTGACAGTAGAAGCCTTGCCATCTTTGTGGCATGTAATTTTAGCACAAATTTCTGGATGTTTAGCCACTTCACCAGGAGATAAAACCAGCTGGTGCAAAACACATTGACCCGGATGACCTGAGTTAATTTTAAAAGTTTTTTTAGAAGATTATCTTAAAGAAATTTGCATTTCTTAGAAAGAAAAAAAAAAACTTACTAGGATCTGTATAGTAGCCAATAGTTACTTCGGAGGTAGCAAAATGTACGACCACCAAAAGAAGACTCAAAAGTAAAAGTTCTAATTTCATGTTGATGCTATCAAAGTTTGACTTCAACTAATTCGTTGCCAGAAAAAGTTTGGGGTTTTTAATTAAAATAAAAATAAACTTGATTCCATAAATCAATAAAATAAAAAATGAGGAACTTGAAGAATTCTTATCAGTTAGTCATACGGATTATATTTATTTATGTTATAGAGATTGACAAAGTTGTTCTAAATTTTAATTTTTGGAAACAAAATAAATTATATATTTTTTTATAAACAAAAGAGAGTTTTTTTTAACGAACAGTGTTTAAAAGAATGAAAAAATAGGTTTAAGAAAGATTCGTTTTATAGGAATCTGATGGAATTTAAAATTAAGCTACGGAACCAGTTTGAAATAAATTAATAAGTGTAATATGGTTTTATTACTTTTATGAATGAATGAACGTCCTTTACGTTACAGTGTAATCGATGGCTTAATATAAAAAAGGTCTAACTTGATTTTTTTTACTGTATAAGTTCTTCTTAAAAAAAGTTATGCTGAATAAGTTTTTCTTTAGAAAAAGTGTTGCAAAATAAGTTTTTCTTTAGAAAAAGTGTTGCAAAATAAGTTTTTCTATAGAAAATGTTGTGTTAAATGAGTTTTCTATAGAAAAAGTTGTGCTGAGTATGTTTTTCTATAAAAAAAGTTGTGTTAAATAAGTTTTTCTATAGAAAAAGTTGTGCTGAATAAGTTTTTCTTTAGAAAAGTTGTGCTGAATAAGTTTTTCTGTAGGAAAACTTGTGCTGAATAAGTTTTTCTGTAGGAAAACTTGTGCTGAATAAGTTTTTCTGGAAAAAAAGTTGTGCTGAATAAGTTTTTTTTTAGAAAAAGGTGTGCTGAATAAGTTCTCTTATAAAGAAAGTTGTGTTAAATAAGTTTTTTAATAGAGAAAGTTGTGCTGATTAAGTTTTTCTACAGAAAAGTTGTGCTGAATAAGTTTTTCTATAGAAAAAGTTGTGCTGAATATGTTTTTCTATAAAAACAGTTATGTTAAATAAGTTTTTTATAGAGAAAGTTGTGCTGATTAAGTTTTTCTACAGAAAAGTTGTGCTGAATAAGTTTTTCTGTAGGAAAAGTTGTGCTGAATAAGTTTTTCTTTAGAAAAATGTGTGCTGAATAAGTTCTTCTGTAGAGAAGTTGTGCTGAATAAGTTCTTCTATAGAAAAAGTTGTGCTGAATAAGTTTTTCTGTAGAAAAAGTTGTGCTGAATAAGTTTTTGCATAAAAAGTTGTGCTGAATAAGTTTTTCTGTAGAAAAAGTTGTGCTGAATAAGTTTTTCTGTAGAAAAAGTTGTGCTGAATAAGTTTTTCTGTGGAAAAAGTTGTGCTGAATAAGTTTTTCTTTAGAGAAAGGTGCGATGAAAAAGTTCTTCTATAGAAAAAGTTGTGCTGAATAACTTCTTCTATAGAAAAAGTTGTGCTGAATAAGTTTTTCTATAGAAAAAGTTGTGCAGAATAAGTTTTTTTTATAGAAAAGTTGTTTTGAATATGTTCTTCTATAGAAAAAGTAGTAATGAATAAGTTTTTCTATAGAAAAGTTGTGCTGAATAAGTTTTTCTATAGAAAAAGTTGTGCTAAATAAGTTTTCTATAGAAAAAGTTGTGCTACATAAGATTTCTATAGAAAAAGTTGTGCTAACTTAACTTTTTTATAGAAAATATTGTGCTTAATTAGTTTTTCTATAGAAAATGTTGTGCTAAATAAGTTTAGCTATAAAAAGAGTTTTGCTGAATAAACTTTTCTTTAGAAAAAGTTTTGGAAATGAGTTTTTTTTATAGAAGAAGTTGTGCAGAACTAATTTTCCTATAGAATACATTGTGCTGAATACGTTTTTTTATAGAAAAAGTTATGCTAAATTAGTTTTACACGAAAAATGTTAATGAAATTCGTTAAATTTTAAATACAACAAAATTTTAATACAAAAAATCAACACATTTTATTAATTATTTTTTGATGTTTTTAAAATTTTACGGTTTTCATTAAGTTTTTTCCTTCTCCTGTAAAGTAACAAAAAACGAGTTAGGCCTTTTTTATATTAAGCCATCGATATGTATTTCCTTGGCTTATGAAGTTCATTGTACTAGAACTTCCGGATATCTTTCCATATTTTTCAATTTACAAGTTGGGTTTAAAGAAATAGGAAATTGCTATAGTTGGTCAAGGTTAAATATGACAAATTTATAAAAAAAAACGCTCCTAAATCTGAAGATTATGACAATTTTATGTTTATTTGTTGCATACATAATATTTGTATGAACTGTAAAGAAAATTTTTGAAAATCGGTCTACATTTGACCCTAGCTTCACCATAAGACCCAATAACAAAAAGGGCTTAACCCTCTGCGACTGATGTGATATAGTGAATGAATTTACTGCAAAAAAAACTTTGTTGGTGTCTGCTGGACAACACGTCAGTCTCAAAAGGGCTAAATACGAAATTTATTAAAGCTGATGGTAACATTTGACTGTTGGTAACAATTGTCTGTTGATAACGGTGAACTGTTGTTGATAACAGTTTTCTGTTAATGACAGTTGATTGTTGATAACAGTTGACTTTTTTTCAGCTACTGATCACTTATTGATCACCTGTTTTTTTTTTTTTTTTTGTCAAATATTTACGTAGACAATTTTATTACCAAAATAAACAGTTCATTGTTTTAATCATTAAACCTTTTTATGATCCAAGTTTTAAAGGAATTTTTATTTACGCAATTGAATAGCATTTTTAAAGTCTCAAGGTAAGCGCCAAAATTCTGGTTAAAACAAGTCAAAAACCAATTAAACATTTTTTTAAAGCGCCAGATATAAATAAAAACAATTTTTTATTTTTTGGGAAACACCAGGAGTATAATAAAAATAATTCTAGAGAATTACATTTTATCAGCAGATTTATATTTAAACAGAGAAGTTAAAGAGTGAAATGATTTGTATAAAATGTATATATGATACTACAATATTATACATTTATGTTACTTGCATACGAATTTCGACATAAATCGAATTTCGAAAAGACTCAAGTTTAGTAAAGACTCAAACCAAAACAGAGTACGACAACACAATTGGGTGACTTTTGGGTAACTTCGGACTAGTTTGGTTAGTTTTGTTATAGTACGGGAATACAACGGCTATGACTTTTTCTACAAGAAGACAATTAGGTGAGTTTTGGGTAACTTCGGACAGGTTTGGGTAGTTTTGTTATACTACGGGAACACAATTAATCTACATATATAAAAAAAAATAATTGTCTGTCTGTATGTCCTTTATAGAATAGTAAACTATGCAGTTGATCATGTTATAATCTCAAGAAAAGTTGTTGCCGACGAACATTACTGATTTGGTATGACCAAGTTCCGGTAGGTGGCACCACTGAAAATTGCTTAAAATTAATTAAATCGTAAACTGTGCATTTGATCATGCTATGATAGTTAGCAAAGTTATTGTACATAATCCGACCAAAGTTTCAAAATTGGTAAGACTAATTTCCGACAGGTGGCGCCACTGACAATTACTCAAAATAAATTTAATGGTAGACTGTGCAAAAAAAAGTTGAGTCAGTCACCCCCTGGGATTAAAGACAATGTAAAAATAACTCTAAAAATGTTTTTTTTTTATTTTTATACCACGCCTTCAAATACCGCCCTTTTTGTATTTTGTTAACTATGTCGCCATCTTTAGTCCGATTTTAACACTTTTTACATCGATGTTTAGGGCTCTGTAAGGGCTACATTTCTCTCTTGCCTAGTTTTTTACAACATCGTCAATTTCTAGTCATAACTCTTTAAAATTCGAGTCGCACCCACCCTAATCAAATCGAGTAAAGATCTAGTTCTTAAAAGTTATGACTATAAATTGACGTGGTAGTAAAAAACTATCAAAGAGAGAAATGTAGCCTTTACAGAGCCGCGAACACCGATATATAAAATGTTATGATCGGGCTTAACATGGCGACACTGTGAACAAAATACTAAAAGGGCGCTATTTGTGGGCGTGGTAAAAAAATAAAGAAATATTTTTTGGAATTGTTTTCACATTATCTTTAATCCTAGGGGGTGACTGACATAACTTTTTTTTTGTATAGAAGGCGAACGGCTCTACTGTGCATTTGATCATACTATAACCTTTAGCAATGTTGTTGTATGACCAATTCCTGAAAGGTGGCGCAACTGAAAATTACTCAAAATCAATTAAATCGTAAACAATGCATTTGATCATGCTTGATCTTTAGCAAAGTTGTTACGTATGAATCGTCAGAGGGTTCTGGTATAATTAATAAATTTCCGATAGATGGCGGCACTGACAATTTTTTAAAATGAATTGATAAATGCTATGATCAAACAAAATTAATAAAATGATTTAAAATTAATTGAATATTTGTGCAATGTCTTTCCTTCAAATTTCTTTTCGTTGGTGGTGCAGCAACGCTTACAGGGTTCAGATATTATTAAAAAAATAATTAAAACAAATGTTATGTAAATATAATAAGGAAACCATTTGAGTCCAACCTTTTTAAGAAAAATCATCTGTATAATAAATCAAAATTTCTTGATTTTCTTGACGGCCGTCTTGATTGATACAAAGTTGATGTGTTAAATTTTGTGGTAGAGGCAGGCGCAAACACACAAATTTCCATGGCTCTTTCAAATTAATATTTATGATCTAATAATAGTGGACCAATTTGTTGAATGATTTGTAATTGCTTTTATGTAGTTGCTAGTTTATCAGGAATGAGCACGTGACTTATCAAGTGGACATAAAACTTGAATTGAAAAAAAACTGCCACTATCGAAGATTTTGGGACAGCATTAGTCGAAAAAAAAGCTTAAAGTTTAATTTGTTATATGCAAATTTTGACCCATGAATCTTAGAATTCCATTCCCCAGTCACACTCTTACAACATCACTTGCTCATCACCAGTTACGACCATACAGACATTTTGAATAATTGACGCCTTTCATTAAAAAGTTGTCATGCTAGTGAAGTAAGACCATAGCAATCATCTTTCATTGAACAAGTTTTTATTTGATCAAGTGGCAGCTAAAAAAAATATATCTCACAAAAACATTGCGCGATCGCTTTGGTGAGCTTGCAAAGCTGATGGGGATATGGTAACTAAAGACTGACTGACTACTTGCAACAAAATTGTTGTTGCACAGTTGTAACCACTTTATTGGTGGCCTTTTTATCGTATGTAAACTACAAAATTTTCCTTGAATTTATATTTCAAACTATTTAACACAGACTTTAGTTTTACTATTTTATTATTTAGCTTTCCGAAGCATTTTGTTTTCCTGAAAAGTAGCTTAATCTAGAGGAGAGTAGTGAACATTTATTTGTTGAAATGATAATTGCTTTGGCGCTGGCTAATATCAAGCTGCCATACTTCTGGCCACACTTAAAGTGTCTAATGTGGCACGAATATGTCTAGTATAACTGATATTCAAACTACTTACAACTTAAGTCGAGCTTAGCATTAGGCCAACACATTTTGCTGCCTGAGGGAGTACAATTAAACTTGACATTTTGATGAGACACATTGAAACTGAAGCTCTGGAATCCAAGTTTCTTTTTTTTTATGATGGTGTAAATTTAGTGACGGAAATTACTGGATGTAAAATGGGACGTATGTCTGAAAAACTACTGTTATTATGGGGTTGGAAATGTTTGCATAGTAATTTAGGAGAAATGGGTTGCGAAAGAATTTTAGTTGATAAAAAAAATTTATTAAATTTATTTTCAAATGACTTTTTATATGAAACAATTCGAAAATTGACTTTTTATGAGAAATTTTTGGAAAATTGGCTATTTATAGGAAATTTTTCGAAAATTGACTATTTATAGGAAATTTTTAGAAAATTTTATAGAAAATTTTTCGAAAATTGAATATTTATAGGAAATTTTTCGAAAATTGACTATTTATAGGAAATTTTTCGAAAATTGACTATTTATAGGAAATTTTTCGAAAATTGACTATTTATAGGAAATTTTTCGAAAATTGACTATTTAGAGGAAATTTTTCGAAAATTGACTATTTATAGGAAATTTTTCGAAAATTGACTATTTATAGGAAATTTTTCGAAAATTGACTATTTATAGGAAATTTTTCGAAAATTGACTATTTATAGGAAATTTTTCGAAAAATGACTATTTATAGGAAATTTTTCGAAAATTGACTATTTATTGGAAATTTTTCGAAAATTGACTATTTATAGGAAATTTTTCGAAAATTGACTATTTATAGGAAATTTTTCGAAAATTGACTATTTATAGGAAATTTTTCGAAAATTGACTATTTATAGGAAATTTTTCGAAAATTGACTATTTATAGGAAATTTTTCGAAAATTGACTATTTATAGGAAATTTTTCGAAAATTGACTATTTATAGGAAATTTTTCGAAAATTGACTATTTATAGGAAATTTTTCGAAAATTGACTATTTATAGGAAATTTTTCGAAAATTGACTATTTATAGGAAATTTTTCGAAAATTGACTATTTATAGGAAATTTTTCGAAAATTGACTATTTATAGGAAATTTTTCGAAAATTGACTATTTATAGGAAATTTTTCGAAAATTGACTATTTATAGGAAATTTTTCGAAAATTGACTATTTATAGGAAATTTTTCGAAAATTGACTATTTATAGGAAATTTTTCGAAAATTGACTATTTATAGGAAATTTTTCGAAAATTGACTATTTATAGGAAATTTTTCGAAAATTGACTATTTATAGGAAATTTTTCGAAAATTGACTATTTATAGGAAATTTTTCGAAAATTGACTATTTATAGGAAATTTTTCGAAAATTGACTATTTATAGAAAATTTTTCGAAAATTGACTATTTATAGGAAATTTTTCGAAAATTGACTATTTATAGGAAATTTTTCGAAAATTGACTATTTATAGGAAATTTTTCGAAAATTGACTATTTATAGGAAATTTTTCGAAAATTGACTATTTATAGGAAATTTTTCGAAAATTGACTATTTATAGGAAATTTTTCGAAAATTGGACTATTTATAGGAAATTTTTCGAAAATTGACTATTTATAGGAAATTTTTCGAAAATTGACTATTTATAGGAAATTTTTCGAAAATTGACTATTTATAGGAAATTTTTCTAAAATTGACTATTTATAGGAAATTTTTCGAAAATTGACTATTTATAGGAAATTTTTCGAAAATTGACTATTTATAGGAAATTTTTCGAAAATTGACTATTTATAGGAAATTTTTCGAAAATTGACTATTTTTATAGGAAATTTTTTGAAAATTGAATATATATAAGAAATTTTTCGAAAATTTTTTGGAAATTTTTCGAAAACTTAATATTTATAGGAAATTTTTCAAAAATTGACTATTTATAAGAAATTTTTTGAAAATTGAAAATATGTAGGAAATTTTTCGAAAAATTTTCAAAAATTGACTATTTATTGGAAATTTTTCAAAAATTTACTAAATATTTATAGGAAATTTTTTTTTAAAATTGGCTGATTATTGGAAGTTTTTCCAAAATTTACTATTTATAAAATTTTTTTTCTAAAATTGACCATTTAAAGGAAATTTTTAGAAAAAAAAATTTTAAGAAAATTTTCGAAAATTGAATATTTATAGGAAATTTTTCGAAAATTGAATATTTATAAGAATTTTTTTTAAAATTGACTTTAAATGGAAATTTTTCGAAAATTGGCTATTTAAAGAAAATTTTTCGAAGATTGTCTTTTTATAGAAAATTTTTTTGAAAATTGACTTTTATAGGAAAATTTGGAAAATTTACTATTTATAGGAAAGTTTTTAAAAATATTATATTTATAGGAAATTTTTCGAAAATTTAATATTTTTAGGAAATTTTTCGAAAAATTTCCTATAAATAAAAAATTTTCTATAAATAGTAAATTTTCGGAAAATATCATACAAAAAGTAAATTTTGAAAAAATTTCCTATAAATAATAAATTTTCGAAAAATATCCTATAAATATTCAATTTTCCTATAAATGGTCATTTTTTGAAAAATATTCTATAAAAAAGGAAATTTTTGAAAAATTTCCTATAAATAGTCAATTTTCGAAAAATTTCCTATAAATAGTAAATTTTCTAAAAAATCTCCTATAAATACTAAATTTTCGAAAAATTTACTATAAATAGTTAATTTTGTAAAATTTCCTTTAGATAGTGAATTTTTGAAAAAATTTCCTATAAATAGTTGATTTTTGAAAAGTTTCCTGTAAATAGTCAATTTTCGAAAAATTTCCTGTAAATAGTCAATTTTCCAAAAATTTCCTATAAATAGTCAATTTTTGAAAAATTTCCTATAAATAGTCAATTTTCGAAAAATTTCCTATAAATAGTCAATTTTTGAAAAATTTCCTATAAATAGTCAATTTTTGAAAAATTTCCTATAAATAGTCTATTTTGAAAAATTTCCTATAAATAGTCAATTTTCGAAAAATTTCCTATAAATAGTCAATTTTCGAAAAATTTCCTATAAATAGTCAATTTTCGAAAAATTTCCTATAAATAGTCAATTTTCGAAAAATTTCCTATAAATAGTCAATTTTCGAAAAATTTCCTATAAATAGTCAATTTTCGAAAAATTTCCTATAAATAGTCAATTTTCGAAAAATTTCTATAAATAGTCAATTTTCGAAAAATTTCCTATAAATAGTCAATTTTAAAAAATATCACAATAATTTGACTACTTTTAGGAAATTTTTCAAAAATTTGATTTCCTAGGGAATTTTAAAAAAAATTTACTTTTTATAGGAAATTTATAGAAAATTTAAAAAAAAAATTATTTTTTATAGGAAAATAAATCATTTGCTTTTTTCTATCAAATATGATTTATTAAAATTTTCTTTTGATTAATATTTATTGATCACAATTTCTTTGAAAAGTAAAAATCTTCCAAAGGCTATAGTTTAAACTCCAACAATTATTCATTTTTAATTGCAAATGTAGAAAATTTTCAAGTCATCTTTTTTGAAAGAAAAAAAACTCCAATAATTAAATTTAATGTCATAAAAGAAATGGAAATTTTAAACCATTAATTTTAGTCTAGGATATGAAAATTTCTAATCATTAAAGTCTCTCTGGAGGGAGGAGGTTTTAGATGGAAAAATATTTTTGAATTATGATTTTAGCGGGTAAGAGTCGACAATTTATAATTGCAAAATCCAGTCAATATTTTTTTAAGTTATTAGAAATGTAAAACAGCCAAATGATTAAAGATATTGGTTTATGAAAGAAAAGGAAATTTATGCCATCAATTTGAATGTGAATATGAAAGGAAACTGGAAAATTGAAGGCGTTACATTTTTTAAGAATGAAAAATTATTCATTTGGCCAGCCGAAGTCAAGATGATTAAGTGAACAAATTTTAATGGAAATATTGAAATTTATTGATAATTTTTATAGATGATCAAGAAATATCTTTCTAATAAGCTAAGACTTGTTGATTGCATTATATGTTTTCCTTACGATATCAATTCCTATTGCATTCAAGGTTTCATCAATATCAAAATACTTTGTTATTTTGTCTTGAAGAAGGTTGCAGTGTCTGTATGGTGGTTTCATGTTTTGTATTATTTTTTAATTTTATTAAAAACGAAGAAGTTGTAAGCATCTACATTAGTTTTTGATTCTGACTTAATTTTTTTTCTCTATGTTTCTTCTTATTTTTTCATTTAACATTTTTTCAATTCCCATAAAAAGTATTTAAAAGTCATGTTATATGACCATAGAAGATACCTTTTAAACTCTATTAACAAATGTGTGTGTGTAGTTTTATTTAACGCCATCATTAGGTGTACCGCCCGCTAACACAGAAATTGTTGCCGTCTTTCTATCTTGGGAGATAATGGTCACGATTTATTTTATATTTATTTGTGTGGCATATCAAGTTAATCGCTTGTTCAAAAGGCAAAACAGTCTAAGTCCATGTTTTACAATTTTACTGTGTTTGATAAACATTTTTAAATTTTGCATTTTGGATCATTACAAAACACCATCGAGATAACTGTAAATTGTATCTTTATTATCTCTACAGCAATCCTAATTTCCAAAATAGTCGACTTAGAGCTTTTGCACATCAAACCAGCGAATGTTTTATACTATGTTTTTTTTTTACTTTTTATACGAAATTTTTCAAAATTTTCACAAAATTTACAATTTATAGGAAATTTAAAAAAAAAAATACTATTTATAGGAAATTTTTAAAAAATTTACTATTTATAGGAAATTTTTAAAAATTTTGCTATTCAAAGGAAATTTTTCAAAAATTTACTTTTTGGAGAAAATGTTTTTTACTATTTATAGGAAATTTTTAAAAAATTTAATATTTATAGAAAATTTTTCAAAAATTTACTTTTTATAGTAAATTTTTAAAAAATTTACTATTTATAGGAAATTTTTCAAAAATTTACTATTTATAGGAAATTTTTCAAAAATTTACTATTTATAGGAAATTTTTCAAAAATTTACTATTTATAGGAATTTTTCAAAAATTTTCTATTTTTAGGAAATTTTTTAATAATTGACTATTTATAGGAAAGTTTTCGAAAATTGACTATTTATAGGAAAATTTTCGACAATTTACTATTTATTGTAAATTTTTTCGAAAATTGACTATTTACAGGAAACTTTTCAAAAATCAACTATTTATAGGAAATTTTTCAAAAATTTACTATTTATAGGAAATTTTTCAAAAATTTACTATTTATAGGAAATTTTTCAAAAATTTACTATTTATAGGAAATTTTTCAAAAATTTACTATTTATAGGAAATTTTTCAAAAATTTACTATTTATAGGAAATTTTTCAAAAATTTACTATTCATAGGAAATTTTTCAAAAATTTACTATTTATAGGAAATTTTTCAAAAATTTACTATTTATAGGAAATTTTTCAAAAATTTACTATTTATAGGAAATTTTTCAAAAATTTACTATTTATAGGAAATTTTTCAAAAATTTACTATTTATAGGAAATTTTTCAAAAATTTACTATTTATAGGAAATTTTTCAAAAATTTACTATTTATAGGAAATTTTTCAAAAATTTACTATTTATAGGAAATTTTTCAAAAATTTACTATTTATAGGAAATTTTTCAAAAATTTACTATTTATAGGAAATTTTTCAAAAATTTACTATTTATAGGAAATTTTTCAAAAATTTACTATTTATAGGAAATTTTTCAAAAATTTACTATTTATAGGAAATTTTTCAAAAATTTACTTTTTATAGTAAATTTTTCAAAAACTTACTTTTAATAGTAAATTTTTCAAAAATTTTCTTTTTATAGTAAATTTTTCAAAAATTTACTTTTTATAGTAAATTTTTCTAAAATTCACTTTTTATAGTAAATTTTTCAAAAATTTACTTTTTATAGTAAATTTTTCAAAAATTTACTTTTTATAGTAAATTTTTCAAAAATTTACTTTTTATAGTAAATTTTTCAAAAATTTACTTTTTATAGTAAATTTTTCAAAAATTTACTTTTTATAGGAAATTTTTCAAAAATTTACTTTTTATAGTAAATTTTTCAAAAATTTACTTTTTATAGGAAATTTTTCAAAAATTTACTTTTTATAGGAAATTTTTCAAAAATTTACTTTTTATAGGAAATTTTTTAAAAATTTACTTTTTATAGGAAATTTTTTAAAAATTTACTTTTTATAGGAAATTTAAAAATATTTACTATTTATAGGAAATTTTAAAATATTTACTATTTATAGGAAATTTTTCAAAAATTTACTATTTATAGGAAATTTTTCAAAAATTTACTATTTATAGGAAATTTTTCAAAAATTTACTATTTATAGGAAATTTTTCAAAAATTTACTATTTATAGGAAATTTTTCAAAAATTTACTATTTATAGGAAATTTTTCAAAAATTTACTATTCATAGGAAATTTTTCAAAAATTTACTATTTATAGGAAATTTTTCAAAAATTTTCTATTTATAGGAAATTTTTCAAAAATTTTCTATTTTTATAGAAAATTTTTCAAAAATTTACTTTTTATAGGAAATTTTTAAAAAATTTACTTTTTATAGTAAATTTTTCAAAAATTTACTTTTTATAGTAAATTTTTCAAAAATTTACTTTTTATAGGAAATTTTTCAAAAATTTACTTTTTATAGGAAATTTTTCAAAAATTTACTATTCATAGGAAATTTTTCAAAAATTTACTATTCATAGGAAATTTTTCAAAAATTTACTATTCATAGGAAATTTTTCAAAAATTTACTATTTATAGGAAATTTTTCAAAAATTTTCTATTTATAGGAAATTTTTCAAAAATTTTTTATTTATAGGAAATTTTTCAAAAATTTTCTATTTTTATAGAAAATTTTTCAAAAATTTACTTTTTATAGTAAATTTTTCAAAAATTTACTTTTTATAGTAAATTTTTCAAAAATTTACTTTTTATAGTAAATTTTTCAAAAATTTACTTTTTATAGTAAATTTTTCAAAAATTTACTTTTTATAGTAAATTTTTCAAAAATTTACTTTTTATAGTAAATTTTTCAAAAATTTACTTTTTATAGTAAATTTTTCAAAAATTTACTTTTTATAGTAAATTTTTCAAAAATTTACTTTTTATAGTAAATTTTTCAAAAATTTACTTTTTATAGTAAATTTTTCAAAAATTTACTTTTTATAGTAAATTTTTCAAAAATTTACTTTTTATAGTAAATTTTTCAAAAATTTACTTTTTATAGTAAATTTTTCAAAAATTTACTTTTTATAGGAAATTTTTCAAAAATTTACTTTTTATAGGAAATTTTTCAAAAATTTACTTTTTATAGGAAATTTTTCAAAAATTTACTTTTTATAGGAAATTTTAAAATATTTACTATTTATAGGAAATTTTTCAAAAATTTACTATTTATAGGAAATTTTTCAAAAATTTACTATTTATAGGAAATTTTTCAAAAATTTACTATTTATAGGAAATTTTTCAAAAATTTACTATTTATAGGAAATTTTTCAAAAATTTACTATTTATAGGAAATTTTTCAAAAATTTACTATTTATAGGAAATTTTTCAAAAATTTACTATTTATAGGAAATTTTTCAAAAATTTACTATTTATAGGAAATTTTTCAAAAATTTACTATTTATAGGAAATTTTTCAAAAATTTACTATTTATAGGAAATTTTTCAAAAATTTACTATTTATAGGAAATTTTTCAAAAATTTACTATTTATAGGAAATTTTTCAAAAATTTACTATTTATAGGAAATTTTTCAAAAATTTACTATTTATAGGAAATTTTTCAAAAATTTACTATTTATAGGAAATTTTTCAAAAATTTACTATTCATAGGAAATTTTTCAAAAATTTACTATTCATAGGAAATTTTTTAAAAATTTACTATTTATAGGAAATTTTTCAAAAATTTTCTATTTATAGGAAATTTTTCAAAAATTTTCTATTTATAGGAAATTTTTCAAAAATTTTCTATTTTTATAGAAAATTTTTCAAAAATTTACTTTTTATAGGAAATTTTTAAAAAATTTACTTTTTATAGTAAATTTTTCAAAAATTTACTTTTTATAGTAAATTTTTCAAAAATTTACTTTTTATAGTAAATTTTTCTAAAATTTACTTTTTATAGGAAATTTTTCAAAAATTTACTTTTTATAGGAAATTTTTCAAAAATTTACTATTCATAGGAAATTTTTCAAAAATTTACTATTCATAGGAAATTTTTCAAAAATTTACTATTTATAGGAAATTTTTCAAAAATTTTCTATTTATAGGAAATTTTTCAAAAATTTTCTATTTATCGGAAATTTTTCAAAAATTTTCTATTTTTATAGAAAATTTTTCAAAAATTTACTTTTTATAGTAAATTTTTCAAAAATTTACTTTTTATAGTAAATTTTTCAAAAATTTACTTTTTATAGTAAATTTTTCAAAAATTTACTTTTTATAGTAAATTTTTCAAAAATTTACTTTTTACAGTAAATTTTTGAAAAATTTACTTTTTATAGTAAATTTTTGAAAAATTTACTTTTTATAGTAAATTTTTCAAAAATTTACTTTTTATAGTAAATTTTTCAAAAATTTACTTTTTATAGTAAATTTTTCAAAAATTTACTTTTTATAGTAAATTTTTCAAAAATTTACTTTTTATAGTAAATTTTTCAAAAATTTACTTTTTATAGTAAATTTTTCAAAAATTTACTTTTTATAGTAAATTTTTCAAAAATTTACTTTTTATAGTAAATTTTTCAAAAATTTACTTTTTATAGGAAATTTTTCAAAAATTTACTTTTTATAGGAAATTTTTCAAAAATTTACATTTTATAGGACATTTTTCAAAAATTTACTATTCATAGGAAATTTTTCAAAAATTTACTATTCATAGGAAATTTTTCAAAAATTTACTATTTATAGGAAATTTTTCAAAAATTTTCTATTTATAGGAAATTTTTCAAAAATTTTCTATTTATAGGAAATTTTTCAAAAATTTTCTATTTATAGGAAATTTTTCAAAAATTTTCTATTTTTATAGAAAATTATTCATAAATTTACTTTTTATAGTAAATTTTTCAAAAATTTACTTTTTATAGTAAATTTTTCAAAAATTTACTTTTTATAGTAAATTTTTCAAAAATTTACTTTTTATAGTAAATTTTTCAAAAATTTACTTTCTATAGGAAATTTTTCAAAAATTTACTTTTTATAGGAAATTTTTCAAAAATTTACTATTTATAGGAAATTTTTCAAAAATTTACTTTTTATAGGAAATTTTTCAAAAATTTACTTTTTATAGGAAATTTTTCAAAAATTTACTTTTTATAGGAAATTTTTCAAAAATTTACTTTTCATAGTAAATTTTTAAAAAATTTACTTTTCATAGTAAATTTTTCAAAAATTTACTTTTCATAGCGAATTTTTCAAAAATTTACTTTTTATAGTAAATTTTTCAAAAATATACTTTTTATAGTAAATTTTGCAAAATTTACCTTTATAGTAAATTTTTTAAATATTTATTGAAATAAACTGAAAACCGTTTAAACATTTCTATGGGAAACTCCTCGCATTCTAACCAAGTTTTCTTGAGAAGTTTTACTTCTAAGTTTAAACTGAAAATACAAGTTAATTGAACTTTTGATCAAAATATTCCAATTGGTCTTCGACGTTTTAATTTGTGGCAAAAACCAAAGAAAAAAATTTAGTCTTTGACCATTTTTGGCTTTCAGTTGGTCAACAATTTACGAGTAACAAATAAAAACTATTTACACAAACATTTACGAGAACAAAAGTGCCAGTACTACAAATACCGTTTAAGCTGCTGCTGTAATAAAATGACCATAATTGTGAATACCACGACAAAAATGTAAGACAAGAATTTATTGGCAACGTGTGTGCAACATGCGTAGGTTTATGCCACACACATACAAATACTATGATACCATGCCACCACCATTTAAGCCAACAGATCCAGCTATTGCACATGATTTACCAAAGGCCTTTAACTGCCTCTTTACCAAATCGAGCATAAAAATGTTTATTATTTTCTATTGATCGTGTTTGTTTTTTTGCCTTTGTTATTTTATTTTTACTGTTAGTCTTTTAAGTTTACAAAAACTACAACAAAGTACAAATAATAATGCAACTTATAATAACAACAATAACAACATGCAACAACAAAAAAATTAAATATCGATTAATTTCCTATTTGTCTCAATTGATCGTTGTGACATTGTGCATTTATTTGTGCTCCAAACATTCCTCATAGGAAGAATGAATATTTGTTATTTGTTATAACTGGAAGATCAGGGCAAACCAAAAGTCTTTTATTAACCAAAAAAGGGTGCAGTGGTGTTCATGTGAAACTAAATTATATGAAAACAATAAAACCAAAATATAGCCTAGTCATGACCCCAGAACCAAAAACAATCCGAATTTGAAAAAAAAAAAAACACAAAATGCTAGTAATAGAGTCTATTTCGTTACAAAAAAATATTCCAAAAGATATTTTTACTTTAAAAAGGTTGTATTCAGTTTAGCTTAGTTCCAGTTCTTTTCTAGTTCTGTTCTAGTTCTGTTCTAGTTCTGTTCTAGTTCTGTTCTAGTTCTGTTCTAGTTCTGTTCTAGTTCTGTTCTAGTTCTGTTCTAGTTCTGTTCTAGTTCTGTTCTAGTTCTGTTCTAGTTCTGTTCTAGTTCTGTTCTAGTTCTGTTCTAGTTCTGTTCTAGTTCTGTTCTAGTTCTGTTCTAGTTCTGTTCTAGTTCTGTTCTAGTTCTGTTCTAGTTCTGTTCTAGTTCTGTTCTAGTTCTGTTCTAGTTCTGTTCTAGTTCTGTTCTAGTTCTGTTCTAGTTCTGTTCTAGTTCTGTTCTAGTTCTGTTCTAGTTCTGTTCTAGTTCTGTTCTAGTTCTGTTCTAGTTCTGTTCTAGTTCTGTTCTAGTTCTGTTCTAGTTCTGTTCTAGTTCTGTTCTAGTTCTGTTCTAGTTCTGTTCTAGTTCTGTTCTAGTTCTGTTCTAGTTCTGTTCTAGTTCTGTTCTAGTTCTGTTCTAGTTCTGTTCTAGTTCTGTTCTAGTTCTGTTCTAGTTCTGTTCTAGTTCTGTTCTAGTTCTGTTCTAGTTCTGTTCTAGTTCTGTTCTAGTTCTGTTCTAGTTCTGTTCTAGTTCTGTTCTAGTTCTGTTCTAGTTCTGTTCTAGTTCTGTTCTAGTTCTGTTCTAGTTCTGTTCTAGTTCTGTTCTAGTTCTGTTCTAGTTCTGTTCTAGTTCTGTTCTAGTTCTGTTCTAGTTCTGTTCTAGTTCTGTTCTAGTTCTGTTCTAGTTCTGTTCTAGTTCTGTTCTAGTTCTGTTCTAGTTCTGTTCTAGTTCTGTTCTAGTTCTGTTCTAGTTCTGTTCTAGTTCTGTTCTAGTTCTGTTCTAGTTCTGTTCTAGTTCTGTTCTAGTTCTGTTCTAGTTCTGTTCTAGTTCTGTTCTAGTTCTGTTCTAGTTCTGTTCTAGTTCTGTTCTAGTTCTGTTCTAGTTCTGTTCTAGTTCTGTTCTAGTTCTGTTCTAGTTATGTTCTAGTTCTGTTCTAGCTCTGTTCTAGTTCTGTTCTAGTTCTGTTCTAGTTCTGTTCTAGTTCTGTTCTAGTTCTGTTCTGTTCTGTTCTAGTTCTGTTCTAGTTCTGTTCTAGTTCTGTTCTAGTTCTGTTCTAGTTCTGTTCTAGTTCTGTTCTAGTTCTGTTCTAGTTCTGTTCTAGTTCTGTTCTAGTTCTGTTCTAGTTCTGTTCTAGTTCTGTTCTAGTTCTGTTCTAGTTCTGTTCTAGTTCTGTTCTAGTTCTGTTCTAGTTCAGTTCTAGTTCTGTTCAGTTCTATTAAAATTAATTTTCAAAAAATTTTTTATTTTTATCAGGATGATTAAGTTTTTTAGCGTTTGTTAATCTGATATTGATATATGTAATAATTTATGTCCCAGTCCAGTCGGTCAGTCGTCCTTCTTGCCTGTGCAATTTTTATGGCATTTAAAGAAAGATGTAGAACATTTATAATCTGATCTTGTTGATTTGCATTTTATGATTAAGTGGAGTTTATTGAAAAGTTTTATCAAAAGCAAATCATGTTCATGGAACTAGATCTTAATAAATTACTTGATTATTCTGTATTACAAAAAGTTTATTTGAAAATTTTGATCAAGAAAATATCATTTTTATTACAGTAAATTATTTTGAAGTTTGACAGGATAATCCGCGTAATATTACAAGTGTTAAAGTCAGCTTAGCACAGACTGAAAATTCTAAGATAGAAAAATTGCGCTTGTTTTTCTATATAAATTTGATAGTATTTATATGGATAAGTCAGGAATATAAGAAATCAAACGCTTCTGTTTAAGAATTTTAATAAAACTTAAACATGATGACTTTGTAAGTATAATATGAAAAAAAAAACTTAAAAATGATTGATTATAATTGAATTTGGTGTATTATATCTATAATTACATGAACAGCTACGTTTAACTGTTGAAATTATATAAATATTAACTTGTCATGATAGTTTTGATATTATTCCTAAGATTAAAAATTTAATAGTTTTGCTTAAGTTTAAGATGAAGTTAAAAAGTAATTAATTCTTAAAAATTTTCGTTACTAATTGAAACATTATGATCTTTAACTTTTATACCATTTTTATGAGTTTAGAAAAATAATATTACTTTTCAGTTCCACTCCCTCCAATAATTAATTTTAAATGGTTTTACTCAACTCTAAAAACTGACCACCCGTTGCGTGTTAAATGGTCATTATTGCACAAATCTGTGTAGTGGTGTAGCTGTTTTTGGTCTATTGTAATTTAACAATTCAAAGAATATTTCAGTTCCTGTTTTTTGCTAAATCACTCATCCAGAAACCTTTTAGAGCTACATCAAAAATAAAAGCTGGTATTTACATCAAAACTGATGATTTTCATCAAATCCGAACAGAACGGGAACAGAACTAGAACGGAACTAGAACAGAACTGGAACAGATCTAGAACAGAACTAGAATATTTAGAACTAGAACAGAACTAGAATAGAACTAGAACAGAGCTAGAACAGAACTTGAACAGAACTAGAACAGAACTAGAACAGAACTAGAACAGAACTAGAACAGAACTAGAACAGAACTAGAATAGAACTAGAACAGAGCTAGAACAGAACTTGAACAGAACTAGAACATTACTAGAACAGAACTAGAACAGAACTAGAACAGAACTAGAACAGAACTTGAACAGAACTAGAACAGAACTAGAACAGAACTAGAACAGAACTAGAACAGAACTAGAACAGAACTAGAACAGAACTAGAACAGAACTAGAACAGAACTAGAACAGAACTAGAACAGAACTAGAACAGAACTAGAACAGAACTAGAACAGAACTAGAACAGAACTAGAACAGAACTAGAACAGAACTAGAACAGAACTAGAACAGAACTAGAACAGAACTAGAACAGAACTAGAACAGAACTAGAACAGAACTAGAACAGAACTAGAACAGAACTAGAACAGAACTAGAACAGAACTAGAACAGAACTAGAACAGAACTAGAACAGAACTAGAACAGAACTAGAACAGAACTAGAACAGAACTAGAACAGAACTAGAACAGAACTAGAACAGAACTAGAACAGAACTAGAACAGAACTAGAACAGAACTAGAACAGAACTAGAACAGAACTAGAACAGAACTAGAACAGAACTAGAACAGAACTAGAACAGAACTAGAACAGAACTAGAACAGAACTAGAACAGAACTAGAACAGAACTAGAACAGAACTAGAACAGAACTAGAACAGAACTAGAACAGAACTAGAACAGAACTAGAACAGAACTAGAACAGAACTAGAACAGAACTAGAACAGAACTAGAACAGAACTAGAACAGAACTAGAACAGAACTAGAACAGAACTAGAACAGAACTAGAACAGAACTAGAACAGAACTAGAACAGAACTAGAACAGAACTAGAACAGAACTAGAACAGAACTAGAACAGAACTAGAACAGAACTAGAACAGAACTAGAACAGAACTAGAACAGAACTAGAACAGAACTAGAACAGAACTAGAACAGAACTAGAACAGAACTAGAACAGAACTAGAACAGAACTAGAACAGAACTAGAACAGAACTAGAACAGAACTAGAACAGAACTAGAACAGAACTAGAACAGAACTAGAACAGAACTAGAACAGAACTAGAACAGAACTAGAACAGAACTAGAACAGAACTAGAACAGAACTAGAACAGAACTAGAACAGAACTAGAACAGAACTAGAACAGAACTAGAACAGAACTAGAACAGAACTAGAACAGAACTAGAACAGAACTAGAACAGAACTAGAACAGAACTAGAACAGAACTAGAACAGAACTAGAACAGAACTAGAACAGAACTAGAACAGAACTAGAACAGAACTAGAACAGAACTAGAACAGAACTAGAACAGAACTAGAACAGAACTAGAACAGAACTAGAACAGAACTAGAACAGAACTAGAACAGAACTAGAACAGAACTAGAACAGAACTGAAAAAAAAACTAGAACAGAAGTTAAAAAGAATTCCTTCATATTTTTGTTAATGAAGTGTTTCTAAAAATCGACTTTGCTTAGCTTTGCTATAAGTTAAAATGTATTCCAGAATTTATTTTTCATTTCATGATTACTTACGGTTTTCCACTTTAGTAATTAATCATCATAAACATTTCTCGAAATTGTTGTATGAAATATTATTTGTAGGTACTTTTTTTTTGTTAAGGTACTTGTACTGTAAACTATACTCTGGCGAAATTCACTTTTTTGAATTGAAGTTCTGACTATTATAGCAGCCATGATCACCGTTTGAGATCATAAATATTAAAGTGTTATGAACCTTTTTGGTTAAATGATTTTCACAGCAGAAATTGCGGTAATTTGTAATAATTAATAAATTTCATTTACTGCTATTTTAAGCACGAGGAAATGAGACTGTAAATATCCCCACATTTTTGTAAGAAAAGTCTATTGAGTACGAATTTCAAATAATATTGTAGTCCTATATTTTGTATAACATAGGGTAATTATTTTTAAAAAATTGTTTTTTTTTTCTATATTGAACGTTAATAATCTCTAAAAGAAGATTGGGTTAAATTTTGTTTTAATTCAAGTATGGTCTAAATCAAATAATTTACTTTGTATCCATGAAATATCTTAGAGATTTTGTAAGAAATATAGAATTTTATTTTTTATAAAATGACACAATTTTTGTTTTACTTATAACAAGTTGTAAAAATTTCTACGCCGTGTCATCAGTTAAGTGACATTTCTTTTTTACGTATGTATGTAAAGGTTAAAAACGAACAAACTTTTACATTTTTGTCATTAGTAACACGAATTGAAAATATAAAGTAGTCGTTGCTTGATTTAATTAAAACAAGTAGGAAAGTGCTATAGTCACTCAAGCCCGACACTACTAAGGTAAAAGGTGTTATTTTTCCTGCATAAAGACAAATATTTGTTAAATTTTGCCAAAATACAAACATTTTCTCAAAACTTATATATTTAAGCTGTTTCCGTCATTTGGACATATATGAGAGCTAGGGTCAAATGTGTACCTATTATCTCGAAATTTGGCGAATTAATTACAGTTGATTACAAAAATTGTGTATGCAAAAAATAAACTTAAAATTCCCATTATCTTCAGATTTACGAGCGTTTTAGTGATTTTTGTCTCATTGCGTTTTGACAGAAGAGTATTTGATTTAAATTGAAAAAAAAAAAATTAATATTTGTGGCCAATATATCAATTCCAGGAATTGAGACCTATGGGAGGTACCATAAATAATGGACCAATTTTGAGAAATTTCAATAGCCATGGTCCTACTATAAAAAAAAATGATCTTTGCCAAATTTCATCAAATTACCTTTAGAATTGCGACCTGTACTTTGATTACAAGGTTTACATGGGGGTCCAGCCAGACGGACGGACTGACATCGCTAAATCGACTCAGAAAGTGATTCTAAGCCTACTGGTATTCTAAAAGGTGGAGCTAAGACAAATATTTCTATGCGTTACATACATCAGCACAAACTTATAATACCCTTTCCACCTGTGGTGGTGAAGGGTATAAAAAAGAAACAAGCAGACTTTGCTCAAAAAAATAAAAAGCAAAAATAATTGTTATTTTTGCTCAAAATAATAAAAGGCAGAATATATAGCCTCTTAGTTATTCTTATAGAAATAAACAAGTAAGAGTGTTATATTGGGCTGTGCCGAATCTATATACTCACCATCAAATTGTGTTAAATTAAGAAACATGTCTCACATATCTTCAATCCTATTCAAAATGATGGACAAGTTCGAAAAAAGTTGTTAAGCTAGTTGATATTTTTGGTTAAATCTTTGGACTGAATTCGGTTGCAGTAGTTTTTAGTTTTTTATACAAAAGTATCTAAGTGGTTTCTCAGGTGTTTATTTCGCACAAAATTTGGTCTCATAACTGAGTATAGTTTTACATTAATAAGCTTTTTGTTGTGGTTAATAGTTAAGTAGGCGTTATCGTGGTTTCAGCAGACAGACAGACAGGCAGACAGAGAGACAGAGAGACAGACAGAGAGACAGACAGACAGACAGACAGAGAGAGAGACATAGAGACAGAGAGACAGACAGACAGACAGACAGACAGACAGACAGACAGACAGACAGACAGACAGACAGACAGACAGACAGACAGACAGACAGACAGACAGACAGACAGACAGACAGACAGACAGACAGACAGACAGACAGACAGATAGACAGACAGACAGAGAGAGAGAGAGAGAGAGAGAGAGAGAGACAGATAGACAGACAGACAGACAGACAGACAGACAGACAGACAGACAGACAGACAGACAGACAGACAGACAGACAGACAGACAGACAGACAGACAGACAGACAGACAGACAGACAGACAGACAGACAGACAGACAGACAGACAGACAGACAGACATACAGACACACAGACACACAGACACACAGACAGACTGACAGACAGACTGACAGACAGACAGACAGACAGACACACAGACACACAGACACACAGACAGACTGACAGACAGACAGACAGACAGACAGACAGACAGACAGACACACAGACAGACCGAAAAATTTTCTATAAAAATTTTTATACCGAAAAATTTTCTATTAAAATTTTTATACCGAAAAATTTTCTATAAAAATGTTTATACCGAAAAATTTTCTATAAATATTTTTATACCGAAAAATTTTCGATAAAAATTTTTATACCGAAAAATTTTCGATAAAAATTTTTATACCGAAAAATTTTCTATAAAAATTTTTATACCGAAAAATTTTCTATAAAAATTTTTATACCGAAAAATTTTCTATAAAAATTTTTATACCGAAAAATTTTCTATAAAAATTTGTATACCAAAAAATTTTCTATAAAAATTTTTATACCGAAAAATTTTCGATAAAAATTTTTATACGGAAAAAATTTTTATACCGAAAAATTTTCTATTCAAATTTTTAAGCCGAAAAATGTTCTATAAAATTTTTTATAACGAAAAATTTTGTTTAAATTTATTTTTTAACGAAAAATTTTGCATAAATTTTTTTTGAATTAGAATTTTTTATACAAATTTGTATACCTAAAAATTTTTTAAAAAAATTTTTATGCCTTAAAATTTTCTAGAAATTTTTTTTAACGAAAAATTTTCTATAAATTTTTTTTACGAAAAATTTTCTATAAAAAATTGTATACCGATAATTTTCTACTAAAAGTTTTGTAGCGAAAAATTTTCTAAAAATATTTTATACCGAACAATTTCTTATAAAAATTTTATACCGAAAATTTTTCTAAAAAAATTTTTATACCGAAAAATTTTCTAAAAAAATGTTTATACCGAAAAATTTTCTATAAAAATTTGTACATGTATTGAAAAATTTTTATATCTAAAAATTTTTGTACCAAAAAATTTTTTTTTAATTTTCTATAAAAATTTTTATACTGAAATTTTGTTTACTACCCTCGTAACTTACACACTTCCAGAACTTGACAAGTCTACAGATACGGGACAGAGTACGGATGGAATACTTTAGTCTACCGGTAGGTTCATTGGCTGGTTGATTGGCTGGTTATTTACTTCGTTGACTAGAGTCTTAGTTGGACGCTTAGTTGCCTAGTTGGTGGTGGTTAGCTTAGTTGATTATAAGATGCAGTTGCTGTTGTAACAACTCTTCAAGTGGGATATTCATGCACATATGGTTTCTTGAATATTGTATATCGTATATCTGCCTTTAATACTAGTATTTTACTAACTGTGGCCCCTTTCTCTAGATGTGTCTCCCAATAGTTTACGGCAAAGCCTTAGCTGCAGCCACCACAACTTATTCTGTTCTAATTTATGAGGAATTTAATGCAGACAGACAGACAGACAGTTTTTGAGCCATATTAAGGAAATTACAAACTTAATGACAACCTTAATATACCCCCATTCTGATAGTGGGTATAAAAAGTGTTATAATTATATCTCGAAATTTTGCTAAGTAAAAATCTCCGTAAATTAATTTTTGTTACCAATCTTTAAGTAATTTTCTTCTTGACCGAAAAACGGACATACACACATTTCATCCTGTCCACAGAAATGTCATTTTTGTATAAGACCACAACAAATGTCTACGCAAAAACTTGTAGCTGTAATAAGCTTGTTAGACTGGACTGAGTGACTGACATCTCAACGGTTTCAAGTTTTAAGATGTTTGATAACAATAAACTTTTATTACCCTACACCACCATAAGCGTGTAGGATATATTTGGTGTGTGCTAATGTTTACATACGTTCTTACTTGTCTCCTATGAAACTGTAAGGCAGGGTGTCCTCTAGTCAAAAATATCTTAAACTTGACAGTAACATTGCGATCGGTGTGTTTTCTGCTAACATGGGCCAGAAGGTAAACAATTTATAAGCCTTGTAAAGACAAATGAGTTTTTAAGATATTTTATGGGAAAAAATTACTTTAAACTCTTTGGCTCCTACATGACATTTTGTGTTTTCTTTCCAAACATACATAAATACATAATTTTTGTATTTTTCTATTTTTATATTCCATGATCGTTTTTTTGCTTCTTTGTATGATTTAAGATCGAATTTTTTTATTGTTGGCAGAATGAAGGAACTTTTTTAAAACTTATGCGTAGATCATGTCACATGATTAAGCCAGGAGTAGACTTGAATGATGTTTTCCTTAGAATATTTTTTGTGGAGGTTGATGTTGTTAGGTTTTTAAATGTTTCTTTATGTTTTTGTGATTTTATAAACGACATCCATGACAAGATCGAAAGACGTACACAACTTCGAACATGTTCGATGTTTGTGTTATTTATGCAATAAACTTTAATACATAATCTTTGTTCTAGTTTTAATAGAATGATTTCTATTTTTTTTTCTTCCGTTTTGTTTAAAGCCTGAACTTGAATTGTATTGATTGTAGGTAAAATAATAAAATAGTTAAATAAATTTACAACAACCGTTGCAGAGCGAATACAAACAAACAAACAACCAACGAACGATCGATCGACCGAGTGGACGAAACGCGCGACTATTTCATTGTCGTTGGCCATCATCAACTTGTTTTCACGACTCCAGCTACTAAATGATGGTATTAAATAACTGCATTAAATTCCTCATAAATTAGAACAGAATAAGTTGTGGTGGCTGCAGCTAAAGCTTTGCCGTAAACTATTGGGAGACACATCTAGAGAAAGGGGCCACAGTTAGTAAAATACTAGTATTAAAGGCAGATATACGATATACAATATTCAAGAAACCAGTAACTACTGTTACATGTGCATGAATATCCCACTTGGAGAGTTGTTACAACAGCAACTGCATCTTATAATCAACTAAGCTCACCACCACCAACTAGGCAACTAAGCGTCCAACTAAGACTCTAGTCAACGAAGTAAATAACCAGCCAATCAACCATCCAATGAACATACCGGTAGACTAAAGTATTCCATCCGTACTCTGGATGTTAAGTCCCGTATCTTTCGACTTGTCAAGTTCTGGAAGTGTGTAAGCTACGAGGGTAGTAAACAAAATTTCTGTATAAATATTTTTATAGCAAATTTATAAAAATTTGGTACAAAAATTTTTAGATATAACAATTTTTCAATACATGTAAAAATTTTTATAGAAAATTTTTCGGTATAAAAATGTTTTTAGAAAATTTTTCAGTATAAAAATTTTTTTAGAAAATTTTTCGGTATAAAATCTTTATAAGAAATTTTTCGGTATAAAATATTTTTAGAAAATTTTTCGCTACAAAAATTTCAATAGAAAATTATCGATATACAATTTCTAATAGAAAATGTTTCGGTAAAAAAAATTTCTAGAAAATTTTTCGTTAAAAAAAAAATGTTTATAGAAAATTTTTCGTTAAAAAAAATTTCCAGAAAATTTTTTGGTATAAAAATTTTTATAGAAAATTTTTAGGTATAAAAATTTTTAGAGAAAATTTTTAGGTATAAAAATTTTTAGAGAAAATTTTTCGGCATACAAATTTTTAGAGAAAATTTTTCGGCATAAAAATTTTTAGAGAAAATTTTTCGGCATAAAAATTTTTATAGACAATTTTTTGATATAAATATTTTTATAGAAAATTTTTGGGTACAAAAATTTTTATAGAAAATTTTTGGTATAAAATTTTTTATAGAACATTTTTAGATATAAAATTTTTTACAGAAAATCTTCCGGTATAAATCTTTTTATAGAAAATTTTTTGCTTATAGAAAAAAATTTTTGGTATAAAATTTTTGTAGAAAATTTTTCAGTTTAAAAAATTTTATAGAAAACTTTTCGTTTATAGAAAACAATTTTTTAAAGAAAATTTTTGATAAACAATTTTTATACAAAATTTCCGGTATAAAAGTTTTTACATAAACTTTTCAATATAAAAATTTTAATTGAAAATTTTTCGGTATAAAATTTTTAAAGAAAATTTTTTGTTATAAACAATTTTATAGAAAATTTTTTGGTATAAGAATTAAAAAAAATTGGTATAAGAATTTTGATAGTAATTTTTTTGGTATAAAAATTTTTATAGAAAATTTTTCGGTATAAAAATTTTTATAGAAAATTTTTCGGTATAAAAATTTTTATAGAAAATTTTTTGGTATAAAAATTTTTATAGAAAAAATATTTAAATTTATTAATTTTTCGGTATAAAAATGTTTATAGAAAAATTTTCGGTATAAAAATTTTTATAGAAAATTTTTCGGTATAAAAATTTTTATAGAAAATTTTTCGGTATAAAAATTTTTATAGAAAATTTTTTGGTAGAAAAATTTTCAGTATAAAAATTTTTATAGAAACATTTTCGGTATAAAAATTTTTATAGAACATTTTTAGATATAAAATTTTTTACAGAAAATCTTCCGGTATAAATCTTTTTATAGAAAATTTTTTGCTTATAGAAAAAAATTTTTGGTATAAAATTTTTGTAGAAAATTTTTCAGTTTAAAAAATTTTATAGAAAACTTTTCGTTTATAGAAAACAATTTTTTAAAGAAAATTTTTGATAAACAATTTTTATACAAAATTTTCGGTATAAAAGTTTTTACATAAACTTTTCAATATAAAAATTTTAATTGAAAATTTTTCGGTATAAAATTTTTAAAGAAAATTTTTTGTTATAAAAAATTTTATAGAAAATTTTTTGGTATAAGAATTAAAAAAAAATTGGTATAAGAATTTTGATAGTAATTTTTTTGGTATAAAAATTTTTATAGAAAATTCAGTATACAAATTTCTATTCAAAATTTTTCACTATAAACATTTTACGGTCTAAAAGTTTTTCAATGTAAAAATTTTAAAAGAAAACTTTTTGGTATACAAATTTATTATTAAAAAAACTTTTATAAAAATTTTTCGTTAAAAAACGAAAATTTTGGTTAAAATTTTTATACAAAATTATTCGGTATAAAAACTTTTTATTAATTTTTTCCGTATAAAAATTTTTATAGAAAATTTTTCGATATCAAAATTTTTTGATATAAGAATTTTTAAAGAAAATTTTTCGTTAAAAAAATGTTTTTAGAAAATTTTAACCTAAAAAAAAATTTTATAAAATATTTTCGTTAAAAACAATTTTTTATGAAAAATTTTCTTTAAAAACGAGAATTTTTGGTATAAAATTTTTATGCAAAATTATTTGGTATACAAATTTTTTAGGAAATTTTTCGGTATAAAATTTGTATAGAAAATTTTTCGGTTTAATTTTTAAAGTTTTTGGTATAAGAATTTCTAAAGAAAATTTTTCGTTAAAAAAATTTTGTATAGAAATTTTTTGTTTAGAAAAGTTTTCGTTAATAAAATATTTTAAAGAAGTTTTTCGTTAAAAAATTTTTTGTTAAAAATAACATTTTTATTTAAAAAAAAAAATTTATAGAAAATTTTTTTGGTATAAAAATTTTTAAATAAAATTTTTTAGAAAAATTAGGTTTAATTAGGTTCATTTAACTTTCAAATTATTAATTTTGAAAATTTAAGTTTGAAAATGATGACGTCCTGTGGCGGGACAGAAATTGCAATCCACTGAGCCACGCTCAAAAATAATTTTTTCAGTTTTTCTCCACAATTACTTTTCAAATTTTCAAAATTAATAATTTGAAAGTTAAATGAACTCAAGCCTGATTAAACCTAATTTTTCAATCAATTCTAAAGTTCGAATAATTAATTACCAAATAAATAAAATTTTTTAGTGTAAGAATATTTAAATAATTTTGTGTGAAAATTTTTCTTTAAAAAACGAAAATTTTTGGTATACAATTTTTATAAAAATTTATTTGGTATACAAATTTTTATAGGAAATTTTTCGGTATAAAACTGTTTAAAGGAAAAGTTTTTGGTATAAGAATTTCTAAAGAAAATTTTTAGTTAAAAAAAATGTTTAGAAAATTTTTCGTTAAAACATTTTTTGTTGAAAATTTTTCGTTAAAAAAATTTTGTATAGAAAATTTTTCGTTAAAAAAAAATTTTGTGTAGAAAATTTTTCTTTAAAAAAATTTTGTCTAGAAAATTTTTATTGAAAATTTTTCTGCAAAAAAAATTTATAGAAAATTTCTAATTGAAAAAACTTTTTATAGAAAATTATTCTTCTTTTTTCGTTCAACTAATTTTTTGTAAAAATTTTTTTCTTAAACTATTTTTTTTGTAGAAAATTTTTCGTTAGAGAATTTTTTTTAGAATTTTTTTTTGTAGAAAAATTTTCATTAGAGAAATTTGTTTAGAATCTTTTTTTATAGACAATTTTTCGTTAAAAAATTTTTTCTAGAAGTTTTTTCGTTAAAAAATTTTTTCTAGAAAATTTTTCGTTAAACCAATTTTTTTCAGAATTTTTTTTTCTTTTTCGTTACAAAAAAATTTTCGTTAAACTGAATTTTTATAGAAAATTTTTCGTTAAACTAATTTTTTATAGAAAATTTTTCGTTTAACTAATTTTTTATAGAAAATTTTTTTGTTAAACATTTTTTTATAGAAAATTTTTTGCTAAAAAAATTTTTTATGGAAAATTTTTCTTATAAAAATATTTTTTATGGATAATTTTTCTTATAAAAATATTTTTATAGAAATTTTTTATTCAAAAAATTTTTTATAGTAAATTTTTCATTCAAAAAATTTTTAGAGCAAATTTTTCATCAAAAAAATTTTTAGAGTAAATTTTTCATCAAAAAAATTTTTCAACAGAAAAATGTTCAGTCAAAAAATTTTTTATAGAAAATTTTTCATTCAAAAAATTTTTATAGAAAATTTTTCATTATAAAAACTTTTGATAAAAAGTTTTTCAGTTTAAAAATTTTTTATATCAAAAATCTTTATTTGGCCTTTAAATTACAAACTTCCACACCAACCCTCGTAGCTATCTATAAATTCCCTCTGGAAGAGCAACAAAATTTTAAAATACCAAAAAAAAAAAAAAACTGATAAAACTTATTTTATTGATCTTGACCATTCTCGCCGCGCACACATGTAAGGCTTTCAAACTGGACTGACAAGTGCCACAAAATAAAGTAAAACGGTAACATCTTGAAAAAGGGGATCATGGATATTATAAATTCATATTAAACTAAGACGATACAATAAAAAGCCGACAATTGCAGATACGAAAGTATTTGATAATACGAATACGTATAACAATGGACAGTAATCGCATTTAATATTTTATTTATTTATAATTATAAAGTTCAACAATAAATATTTTAGCAAAAATATTGTAACAACAATAAATAATGATGACATTATGTGACGATATGTATGAATTGTTAATATAATTTCTTCATGTTAAACATGTCCTTACTTTGGACTTATATGAGGAAGAAATTTTATTTTTATAAATATTTATGAAATGGCTTTTATGTCTTGTTTTATTAGGCGCCAAAACCTTATTTGTCTGACGTAATTGAATTTTAAGTATGTCTACAATTTTTTGCTGTTAGGAATTAGAACATGTTTTGATATATCTTACAAATAGATATATATGTATAGATATGTATGTATATCGAATAATATTAGCTATCTTCGTTGTAACATTAATTTATGTCAAGGATCTTCGATTAAATTTCAGTTTATATCAAGAATCTCCATCTGTTGAATATCGGTTTATGTTGAGGATATTTGATTAAATGAAGTTATGTATCAATTTTCTTCTTTGCTTAAATACCGCATTATATCTTGGATCTTTAAATAAATATTTTTATAGAAAATTTTTCGGTATACAAATTTTTATAGAAAATTATTTGGTATAAACATTTTTATAAAAAATTTTTCGGTATAAAAATTTTTATAGAAAATTTCTCAGTATAAAAATTTTTATAGAAAATTTTTCGGTATAAAAATTTTTATAGAAAATTTTTCGGTATAAAAATTTTTATAGAAAATTTTTCGGTATAAAAATTTTTATAGACAATTTTTCGGTATAAAAATTTTTAAAGAAAAAATTTTCTATAAAAAATTTTTCTCTAAAAACTTTTATACCAATTTTTTTAGAAAAGTTATTGGTAGAAAAATTTTTATAGAAAATTTTTCGGTATAAAAATTTTTTAGAAAAATTTTCTATAAAAAAAATTTTCTTTAAAAACTTTTATAACATTTTTTATAGAAAATTTGTTGGTACAAAAATTTTTATAGAAAATTTTTTGGAATAAAAATTTTTATAGAAAATTTTTCAATATAAAAATTTTTATAGAAAATTTTTCGGTATAAAAATTTTTATAGAAAATTTTTCGGTATATAAATTTTTAAAAAAAAATTTCGGTATAAAAATTTTTATAGAAAATTTTTCGGTATAAAAATTTTTATAGAAAATTTTTTGGTATAAAAATTTTTATAGATTAAACATTTTTATAGAAAATTTTTAAAGATTTTTTTTAGAAAATTTTTCGGTTTAAAATTTTTTATAGAAAATTTTTCGGTATAAAAATTTTTATAGAAAATTTTTCGGTATACAAATTTTTATAGAAAATTTTTCGGTATAAAATTTTTATAGAAAATTTTTCGGTATAAAAATTTTTATAGAAAATTTTTTGGTATAAAAATTTTTATAGAAAATTTTTCGCTATTAAAATTTTTATAGAAAATTTTTCGGTACAAAAGTTTTTATATAAAATTTTTCGTTACAAAATTTTTATAGAAAATTTTTTGGTACAAAATTTTTGTAAAAATTTTTTGATATAAAATTTTTATAGAAAATTTTTCGGTATAAAAATTTTTACCAAAAATTTTTTGGTATAAAAATTTTTATAGAAAATTTTTTGTATACAAATTTTAATAGAACATTTTTTATTATAAAAATTTTTATAGAAAATTTTTAGGTATAAAAATTTTTATAGAAAATTTTTCGGTATAAAAATTTTTATAGAAAATTTTTCGGTATAACAATTTTTATAGAAAATTTTTCGGTATAAAAATTATTATATAAAATTTTTTGGTATTAAAATTTTTATAGAAAATTTTTCGGTATAAAAATGTTTATAAAAAATTTTTTGGTATAAAAATGTTTATAGAAAATTTTTCGTTATAAAAACTTTTATAAAAAAATTTTTGATATAAAAACTTTTATAGAAAATTTTTCGGCAAAGTTTTTATAAAAAAAATTTTCTATAAGAATTTTTATACCAGTTTAAAAAAAAAAAATTTTGTCATAAAAATTTTGATAGAAAATTTTGTTGTAAGATAGAAAATTTGTTGGTATAAAAATTTTTATAGAAAATTTTTTAGTAGAAAATTTTTTAGTAGAAAATTTTTGTAGAAAATTTTTTAGTATAAAAAGTTTTAAAGAAAATTTTTCGTCATCAAAATTTTTATAGAATAAAAATTTTGTCATAAAAATTTTTATAGAAAATTTTGTTGTTAGATAGAAAATTTTTTGGTATAAAAATTTTTATAGAAAATTTTTTAGTAGAAAATTTTTTAGTAGAAAATTTTTGTAGAAAATTTTTTAGTATAAAAAGTTTTAAAGAAAATTTTTCGTCATCAAAATTTTTATAGAAAATTTTTCGGTATAAAATTTTTTATAGAAAATTTTTCGTTATAAGAATTTTTATAGAAAATTTTTTGGTATAAAAATTTTTTGGGAGAAAATTTTTCGCTATGAAATTTTGGATAGAAATGTTTTCATTATAAAAATTCTTTCTTTTTGAATAATATTCCGACATTTTTGTTTAACCTCTTTATATTGTAGTTTTTGCTCCGCAATATAAGCCCGTTTTTCAAGGCCTCAATGTCAAAACATTTATAATGTTCAACAATTATTGTTATGACAGCCCATAGCCAGTAAAGTGTTAAAGTAAGATCTCCAAACATCTAACGCCTATTACAGCTACTCTTTCTTGACCATTCATTCGAACGTTGGTTACATTTCATTTTCATTTTTTTCTTTTTTTTTTTGCAACATTTTCCGTTTTGTTAAGCGCTTCTTGACTTCATCAATAAATAGATCTTTAAAAAAAAAACCATAAACTTTGGCCATAACAATTTCAAATAATTCAATATAATTTTGTTAGAGTATCTCATTGTTAGACCGTAAGTACTCGGAGGTATTGTTATTAATTGTAATGAAAATATCAGCTTTTTTTGATAAGTCACTTTTTGGCTTTAAAGTACGAGACCAAGTTTGAAAGGTATGAAAATTATATACAGTAGCATTTTAAAATACTTGGAAAAATATCAATATTATGGTTATTTAGGCAAAAGGGGAACAGATGGTAAAGATAAAGTTGCCATTATTTGTTGTAAGATTTGAATATAAATCTCTATAGAGTGGAGATATGTAATGGATTTTTGAAAACAAATTGAACAGGTACTTATTTTAGATTAATAGATTATTATGGCAAATAAAAGAAAGATTGATGTGATGATAAGCCTATACAAAAGGATTAAAATCTTTTGCATTATATGAAATTAGCTAAATTTAATGATCTTTATGTGAGCTTTTAAATAGGAGTTTCTTTTTTAATGACTTTAAATAGGTTGCAATATTAAAGTGAAAATCTTATAGTTTTTATTTATATGTATAGAAAGAAGTTGTAGAATATTTGCTACATTATAAGTCACTTAAATGTTTTCATTTTAGACAATTTTATGAAACATGTTTCTTTTTTATTTAGGTCATCATGAAAACTTCATCTTGATGTGACCCTTGCTTTATGTATATATCATACATATATTTATTTTTACATCAGATATACCAGTGCTGAGGTTTAATTTTTTCTAGCCGCGAATTCGATTGTTTATTGTATATTAGGGAAAAACAACTTTTATTGAAATTTAATGCGCCTGGGTTAAAAATCTACATCCTAAGGTATTAAGAAAAAAAAAATTGTCTCCCTAGGTGAATGTCCTGAGGTGGCGCACAGGACATTTATTTCTAAGACCAATTCATATGGGAAAAATGGGAGTTTTTTCGGTTTTTGCTAAATTTTAACCTATTAATTTATGGTTTTAGCAAAACCAATAGTTGGATGTAGAAGACAACTAAATCAGCTTTCATCAGAGTCATAAAAACTAAAAATCCATGCAGTAGTTTTTAAGTTATTGCAATTTGCTCCAGAAAATTCGTGTCCTTTTCAACACGCCTAAGGATATGCAACAAAAAATTTCCGTAACGGACCAATTTATTGATAAAAAGCCAAAGGAAGAAGAAAACTGAAAATTGTTTGTGTTGTCAGTCGATGATCTACGCTTTTACTTATGGTTTATGAACATAATTCTGAAAGGTTTTGTTTGTAAAATAAGTAATAATGCGAGGTTTTCGATCTGTCTAAATTAGGGATAATCCTCCTGAAGAGATGGCCTAACCAACCATCGAAACGCGTCGAGGAATTTTGATTTCTTCGCAAACAATTTTTGGCTTTTTATCAATAAATTGGTCTGTTACATTAATAAATAAATGTAACAGATTTGGGATCAAATGCGAATAGTCATTCTTGTTGAAAAAACAATTAACTTTGGAGTACAGAAATTACAAAATAAGACATTCCTTATCAGCTTAAGACTTATAAGTACTAAATAGTTCAAATCTATTAAAATATAATAAAATTTAAATAGTTTATTTTATACTGAAAAATTGTACTTTTTTTAAGGACCATTTCAAAACTCAGTTTTTAAGTTTTAAAAAACTTTGTTAGAAACTTATTCAAAATATCACAATTTTTGATCGGCATATTAATATAGACAGATTTGGTAAAAAAATGCTAAAAAGTTCAACTTGATATCTCATATGGTTTCGCCGTATGTACGACTTGAAATCGTAAAGTTTCGCGAAAAGGTATATTTTTGGACATTATCTAAGTAGATGCATAATAAATTTTATTTAAGTTTTCTTTTGATAAAGCTAATACTGAATTTTATTGTCCAGTCGTCGAGGAATGTCCACTAGAACTTTCTTTGATATTGGGTGAGCTAAACCCTTTTTTCATCGGGGTCAAAATTTGGTTTTTTAGTAGCAAAAATACGAGATGTTATGAATTTAGTGGCGAATTTTGATCAAAATTAATAGAAATAGTTATTTTTAAGAATGGTTATATTGCTTATATTTTTTTAACCCTTAACAGACATAGGGACTAAAATGACCCAACATTTTTTTTTCGAAAATAAGAACAGGATAGGTAAAAATAAATTTCCTTGGTGGTCCTCTGACATTGCGATACTCAGGAAGGAATGTCGCCGCCTGTTCAACGAGGCCAAGAGGACCTCAAACTGGATCCCTTACAAGCCTCTGTTAACAGATTTTAAAATCTTGTCAAAAATGGGAAGAGACAGTCTTGGAGGAAATTTTTCAATGGCTCTTTATGGTATTTTTGCTGCAAAAAAAGCAATTTTTGACCAGCGCTTTTACAAAAGCTAATGATGGAGTTCTATGAAAAAGAGTCTAAATATTAGGGATCAATAATTGTTTTCAAGAAAAAAAAGTTATATTATGCGTTACAAAAAAGGTATTGAAATGTGCTTAATGTTCTAAAACGAAAAGTGATGAAACTCAGTAGCTCATGCCTCGAATATAGTTTCTCAGCTTTAATCTTGATATCGATTTAATTAAGATACAAAAACTTGGTTTTAGTCTGCTGAAGAAGATAACTTAATCTCGTCTAAAGTTTAGGAGATATCAGCAAATCAAAAAAGGTTTACAAAATTCAGTTTATTCGTTTTTCTTTAAACAAAAACTAAGTTGCCTCGGTTTTGCTCGATGCTCCCACCATAACCTTATGGAAAGTGAAAGTCTCCTCTTTGGATCAAAAGAAAAAAAATTACCCAAATGTACCAATCGTAGAACAAAGTTCAAAATTTTCTGAAAAAATTCACGTAAATTGTTACACATAATTTAAGCAAAAAGTGTTGCAGTCGTTTAGGAGTAACTTTTTAATTAAATTGAATTTAAGTGAAAGTCCCGTAGGTGTCGACGGATTACAACCAAAATTAGTCGATCTCTTTTTTGGGCCAACCAATAGAAGTTTGTTGAATTCTATCGAATTCTGTTGATAATTGCGGCTTTTATTGAGAAGAAAAAAAGTGAAAAATGGGGGTCCAAAGTAGCTACCCTAAGGGGTGAACGAATTTCAATCAAAATTGATTTAGTTCTTTGTTTGAAAAACTAATAAACGTGTGGCAAATTTTTTCAAATTCTGTTGAGAATTCCGGCTTATACATTGAGAACAATAATAAGTGAAAAATGGGGGTCCAAGGCAGGTACCTCTAATAGTCAAGGGATCTTAACCAAAATTTGTATAATTCTTTATTAGATCAATTAATAGACATGAGTTGAATGTTTTTTAAATTCTGATGAGAATTGTGGCTTATACACTGAAAAAAAAAAAAAAAAATGGTAAAAATGTGGGTCCAATGCAAGCACCCAAAGAGTCAGCTAATTTCTTTTATAGATCAAGTTTTAGACGTGTGGCGAATTTCATCTAATTATGTTAAGAATTGCGGATTGTACATCAAAAAAGAAAGATAGGTGAAAAATGTGGGGTCCAAGACAGATACTCCAAGGTGTCAACGAATTTCAACCAAAATTAGTAAACCTCTTCTTTGTATTATTTAACAGACGTGTGCCGAATTTCATCAAGTTTTGTTGAGAATTCCGGCCTATACATTGAAAACAAAAATAAGTTAAAAAATTGGGGTCTAAGGCAGGTACCCCAAGGAGTCGACGGATTTCGAAAATTTGTTGAATTTTTTTATCTATATAAAACTGAACAAGTATGTAAAATTTCATCGATATATGAAGAAATGTAACAGTGAGGCTTTGAAGGTTTTTCCGATACAGGCAGACAACGCAAAATCCTGATAACGTCGCCCTCGATCGCTGCCTACATTCAAGAGGATAGCGGCCACTGAACGGCAAGGGATCTAAAACTCTTGAGTTCCTTTTTGAAACACACTTTATACAGCCAATAAAAACATCAACTTCGTGTCCACTTCGATCCCTCTAAACAGTTAAAGAATTCAATGAGCTATTGACAGTTTCGACCCGTATAAGGCTGCGGGTCCTGATGATATCACTCCAGCCGATCTGCAACATAATGCCGGTCTTCTGACGCCCTGGTTGCCTAAGGCTATCTCATATACCAGAAGCCACGACCAGGTGCAATGTTGTCTTTGATCCCAAAGTAGGTGAAGCTACACATACGAAACCGAAGGACTTCAGGCCAATAAGTCTTTGCTACTTCATTCTTAAAATTTTGGAGCGCATAAATAGTTGATGAGCATATTCACGCTTAAATTGATCCAAATCTCCTCTCCAGCTCACAGCATGTCTACACTAAAGGCAAATCTGTTGAGACTGAACTGCACTCATTGAATTGCACACATTGAAAAATCTCTTGAGTTCGGCAAATTTACACTTTTACAGTCGATTTCGTCGGCAATGGAAGACTTAGGGGTCGATAAATCTATGTAATATCTCGTTTGTAGAAGAGCAACTCACCTACAAAGTCATAAGCTAAACCATGGGCACTGCTACAGTCCATAAGGCAGCATATCGAGGTACTCCACAAGAAGGCATGTTATCCCCTCTTCTGTGGAACTTTGCTATAAAAAAACTGCTCACTAGATTCTCTGAGATTCAAAACCATCGCATACGCAAACGATGTCACTAAAGCAGTGTCAGGAAAATTTTTTAACACCCTGTCACAGCGTTTTGAAACAGCTATTGCTTACTTTGCCTTTGGAGTTTCTTCAACGGCCTGGGAGTCATTCGCACTAAAACGGAACTTATACTTTTCTCTAGGAAATACAAAAATACACATTTTTGTGCTGACTATACCAAATATCTTGTGGTCATTCTGGACTCAAAACTGTCCTAAATACCCAATTCAGGATGTCAAAGGTATCCATTGCACTCTACTCATGTGGAAGGGCCATATGCAAAACTTGGAGACTTAAAGCTACCAACACTGCCTGGCTCTTCGACATGGTATCAAGCCTAATGTATGGCGCCTGTACCCACCAAGACAAGCCATTGGGATTCTTTTATTATTATATTAAGATTGTTCGCTCTAATAATTACTGGTGCCTTAAGAACCACACCATTTTAAGCGCTCTTTGTCATGCTTTACTGGCTCTGTCCCCATGGCATAGCAAATTGTTCTTAAATCGGCTGTCCTATCTAGCACTATCGGAAACTGGTCCTACTCACAAATAGAACACTATACTTCTGGATAAAAGTGTAATTATCCCAGACCACATCGACTACCGCATATCCAGCCCTCTTTTTGACAGATCCTTTACTGTGACTATCTCTGGAGACCCCTCATATCATATCATAGAGGTATACACGGACGGATCTAAATCAAAGAAAGGTATGTGAGGGGGTTTCTTTATACTGATATTAGGGAAGGAAATTTATTTCAGGCTTTTTGATCTATGTTATATTATTCAAGCCGAGATATCGGCCTTATTCAAAGCAGTTAATTGGATAAGATACCACAGAATAACTACAGGGATATTCGTGTCTGTATTGCCAGTCAGACTGCCATAAAATCCCTATCTAATGTAAAGACGACATCTGTTCTTACTCGCGAATGCCCGGCATCTTTTAACGAGATGGCGGTACATTGCAATATTGAACTTTTCTGGGTACCCGGACACACCAACATACTTGGTAACTCCACTTCGACACAGTTAACAAAATATAAAAAGTGCGGTATTTGTAGGCGTGGTAGAAAAAAAAAAAAAAAAAAATAGAATTGTTATACCCTTCACCACCATAGGTGGAAAGGGTATTATAAGTTTGTGCTGATGTTTGCAACACATAGAAATATTTGTCTTAGTATACCAATAGGCTTAGAATCACTTTCTGAGTCGATTTAGCGATGTCCGTCCGTCTGGCTGGCTGGCTGGACCCCCATGTAAACCTTTAATCAAACTACAGATCACAGTTCTAAAGATAATTTGATGAAATTTGGCATCATCATTTTTTGATAATGGGACCATATCTATTGAAATTCGCCAAAATCGGTCCATTATTTATGGTACCTCCCATAGGTCACATTTCCCGGAATTGATATATTGGCCACAAATATCAATATTTTTTCATGAAATTTAAAACAGATACTGAGACAAAAATCACTAAAATGCTCATAAATCTGAAAATTATGACAATTTTTACTCTATTTTTTTCACATAAAATTTTTGTAAAAACTGTAATCAATTTGCTAAATTTCAAGATGATCGGTTCACATTTGACCCTAGCCCCTATAAAAGTCTAAAATTGTTTTATAGATGAAAAAGTACAACTTTGACTTAAGTTGTGAAGGGTATCGTATTGTCGGGCTTGACCGACTATAGCACTTTCTTACTTGTTTTTATATTATGTTTATTCCTAGGGGGTGACTGACTCAACTTTTTTTCGAACCACTCTATAGTCCAATCTATCCCCTGCAAGTACCACAAAGGGACCGCTTCTAGGACCCAAGTAACTCTGACTTATCATCGGCTGCCTGCTTAACCTAACCTAACCTAACCTATCTAACTTACTATTATGTGGAATCTAAAGTTGAATATTGGACTTAATAGACACCCATGAATAAACATCGTACTTTGTACACTTCATAATCCCATCACTGATACCCAAAATTCCCGTTTATTCCAAATAAATTTACACTTTCTGGTTCCTTGAAAACTTTCATCTTATGAAATTTTAACATGCAACTGCTAAGAAGCAACCAAAGGTAATAATCAGTAGAGAGTCTTGTTTCTGTTTTATTTCACTAACAAAATCCTAAGAATTGCGTGGAAAATACACATTTCGACCCAAAAGGCCGGCATCATGCATAACATTAAGTTACAACATGATGATGCCTTCATGAGCACTGGGACTTCAAACAATTAAATGGACGATGTGAAAGTATGAAGTAACTAGTGCTCTAATCTTTCCACACCAAATTCAATTGAAATCGGTCAGTTGTTGCATATGCAAATAATAAGAATTGAGAACGCACTCTATTTTAGCAACTACCGGCAACTAGTCCGCACTACAAGTTCGAACTACTTGCAAAATACTTGGTCTACAACTGAATGTGTTAAATCTGTTGTATGTGTAAAGAATCTATGGATGTGTATTTGTTACTAATAAAAGCTAAAATAGTAAATATTTACCTGTTTAATATTTGCTGTTAAGTTCAGAAACTCTTTACTTTGGATACTTATCCCCAAAAGCAACAACAAAAACAACATCACCAGCGTGCAACATCATCAGCGTGCAACATTAACAATATTACTTCATTTCTTATATTGCAGCAATAAACAATTGTGTCCTGTAGTCATTGCTATTCTTGTTGTTTCTTTTTTTTTTGTTATTTTATTTATTTGTTTTGGTTTATTGCCGTTGCTGTTGCTGTTGCAAGAACATTTCATGGTTGGCATGCTTTATAGCTATTTTATGTTTGTGTTATAAATTGTTTTTTTGTTCTTTTTTAAGATGTTGCAACAAATGCCTCTTATGACAACTGTATCATGCTCAAAGCTATTAGATTTTATGTTTTTTTTTGTTGCAACATAACTTCTGTGGCTTTTGCTGGCTTAAGCTACATCGGTAATTTGTTAAACGGCTGGAAAGTTCAAGAGTGCAATTAGTTTGTGTTTTTAAAAATTTCGAAATACACGATCTTGGGGAACAAATTTTAGAATAAAATATTTTTAAACAATTGCATAAGATTCACTTTCGCAATTAATACTTATATTTGGATAGGAATTGTTGTATAAGACCTACGGTAACATAAGAACCCCTTATTTTGAAAGTGGATTAAGTCCATTTTTTTTAAATTGAGATATAAAGGGTTTTGCATTTTTGTGTTTTTAAAATATGAGTAACCGATTTTAGTAAATTAAATCATAAGTATTAATAAGAACCTATCAAATTTATTTCTTCTTAATAATAAATTTAAAAAAGCCATTTGGAAATGCGTTCTTTAGCGAGTTAAATGGACTTATACCACTTTCAAAACAAACATTTTAAAATATTCATTTTTTGAATTGAAAAATGTATGGGACTTGCTATAAAAAGTAAATTTTCGAATATATAATTTCTTATAAGTCAACTTTTTAAAAATTTAATATAAATAGTCAACTTTTTAAAAATTTCCTATAAAAAGTAAATTTTTTAAAAATTTCCTATAAAAAGTAAATTTTTGAAAAATTTCCTATAAAAAGTAAATTTTTGAAAAATTTCCTATAAAAAGTAAATTTTTGAAAAATTTCCTATAAAAAGTAAATTTTTGAAAAATTTCCTATAAAAAGTAAATTTTTGAAAAATTTCCTATAAAAAGTAAATTTTTGAAAAATTTCCTATAAAAAGTAAATTTTTGAAAAATTTCCTATAAAAAGTAAATTTTTGAAAAATTTCCTATAAAAAGTAAATTTTTGAAAAATTTCCTATAAAAAGTAAATTTTTGAAAAATTTCCTATAAAAAGTAAATTTTTGAAAAATTTCCTATAAAAAGTAAATTTTTGAAAAATTTCCTATAAAAAGAAAATTTTTGAAAAATTTCCTATAAAAAGTAAATTTTTGAAAAATTTCCTATAAAAGGTAAATTTTTGAAAAAATTCCTATAAAAAGTAAATTTTTGAAAAATTTCCTATAAATAGCAAATTTTTGAAAAATTTCCTATAAAAAGCAAATTTTTGAAAAATTTCCTATAAAAAGTAAATTTTAGAAAAATTTACTATAAAAAGTAAATTTTTGAAAAATTTACTATAAAAAGTAAATTTTTGAAAAATTTCCTTTAAAAAGTGAATTTTTGTGAAATTTCCTTTAAAAAGTAAATTTTTGAAAAATTTCCTTTAAAAAGTAAATTTTTGAAAAATTTCCTTTAAAAAGTCAATTTTTGAAAAATTTCCTTTAACAAGTAAAGTTTTGAAAAATTTCCTTTAAAAAGTAAATTTTTGAAAAATTCCCTTTAAAAAGTAAATTTTTGAAAAATTTCCTTTAAAAAGTAAATTTTTGAAAACTTTCCTTTCAAAAGTAAATTTTTGAAAACTTTCCTTTCAAAAGTAAATTTTTGAAAACTTTCCTATAAAAAGTAAATTTTTGAAAAATTTCCTATAAAAAGTAAATTTTTGAAAAATTTCCTATAAAAAGTATATTTTTTAAAAATTTCCTATAAAAAGTAAATTTTTGAAAAATTTCCTATAAAAAGTAAATTTTTCAAAAATCTCATATAAAAAGTAAATTTTTGAAAAATTTCCTATAAAAAGTAAATTTTTGAAAAATTTACTATAAAAAGTAAATTTTTGAAAAATTTACTATAAAAAGTAAATTTTTGAAAAATTTACTATAAAAAGTAAATTTTTGAAAAATTTACTATAAAAAGTAAATTTTTGAAAAATTTACTATAAAAAGTAAATTTTTGAAAAATTTACTATAAAAAGTAAATTTTTGAAAAATTTACTATAAAAAGTAAATTTTTGAAAAATTTACTATAAAAAGTAAATTTTTGAAAAATTTACTATAAAAAGTAAATTTTTGAAAAATTTCCTGTAAAAAGCAAATTTTTGAAAAATTTCCTATTAAAAGTAAATTTTTGAAAAATTTACTATAAAAAGTAAATTTTTGAAAAATTTACTATAAAAAGTATATTTTTGAAAAATTTACTATAAAAAGTATATTTTTGAAAAATTTACTATAAAAAGTAAATTTTTGAAAAATTTACTATAAAAAGTAAATTTTTGAAAAATTTACTATAAAAAGTAAATTTTTGAAAAATTTACTATAAAAAGTAAATTTTTGAAAAATTTACTATAAAAAGTAAATTTTTGAAAAATTTACTATAAAAAGTAAATTTTTGAAAAATTTACTATAAAAAGTAAATTTTTGAAAAATTTCCTATAAAAAGTAAATTTTTGAAAAATTTCTTATAAAAATAAATTTTTGAAAAATTTCCTATAAAAAGTAAATTTTTGAAAAATTTCCTTTAAAAAGTGAATTTTTGTGAAATTTCCTTTAAAAAGTAAATTTTTGAAAAATTTCCTTTAAAAAGTAAATTTTTGAAAAATTTCCTTTAAAAAGTCAATTTTTGAAAAATTTCCTATAAAAAGTAAATTTTTCAAAAATCTCCTATAAAAAGTAAATTTTTGAAAAATTTCCTATAAAAAGTAATTTTTTGAAAAATTTTCTATAAAAAGTAAATTTTTGAAAAATATAAAATGTAAATTTTTTAAAAATTTCCTATAAAAAGTAAATTTTTTAAAAATTTCCTCTAACAAAATTTTACACACTGGCTGGTATTTAGCTTGTTGTTGTTTTTAGTGGTTTCCGAGAGTGCTTTTTATATGAAAGCTATAGGCAAATATATACCGATTCCTATAAAATTTGATATACTGACCAATAGTTGCATAAAACTTCTCTATTATAAATTTAGTCGTCATAGCTATTACAATTGTACTCAATTTATCAGCATTTATGTGTTTAACGGGGCGGGGTTATATGGGAGCTCTAACTAAATGTGAACCGATTTCGCCCATTTTCAGTACACAACTTTTGTTACATATCGGAAATACTTTTGTAAAATTTTGTCTCTCTAGCTTTTGTAGTTAAGGAGCTGTCGCGCTTTTATCTGACGGACAGACGGACATAAATCTCCTTTTCTTTTTGTATTTTTGTGTTTCTGTAAGTTTTTTTATATGGGAGCTATGGTCAAATGGTGACCGATTGTTACAAAATTTTGCACACTGGCTGGCATTCACGTAAGAGTTCCTTTTGTAAAATTTTGTTGCTGTAGCCCTTTTATTTAAGGCGCTATGGCGCTTTTATCTAACGGACAGACGGACATAAACCCCCTTTTCTTTTTATATTTTTGTGTTTCTGTAAGTTTTTTATACGGGAGCTATGGTCAAATGGTGACCGATTGTTACAAAATTTTGCACACTGGCTGGCATTCACATAAGACTTCCTTGTGCTTAATTTAGTGTATTACAGTTTATCAATTATTGGCATTTAAGTGAATTTCAGGTAGAATTTGGGCTGTTTCCATAAGTTTTTTATATGGGAGCTATGCTTAAATGTGAACCGATTTCGATGAAATTTTATATGCTGCCTAGTGCTTATGTAAAACTTCTAGAAGCGATTAGCCTAGACGAGGTTATACGGGAGCTATGGTCAAATGTTTACTGATTTTACCAAATTTCAATACCAAAATTTCCTCATAGATAAAGAATGTTTTTACTAAGTTTCAGTATAAAAAGTCAAGTCGATTTCGCAGCTTACTGAAATGCAGTTATATAGTCCAGTATATTCTCTTTAGATTTCAAAATAAAAAAGTAGCGTGAATTCAAAAACGAATCCAGAAAATCAAATTTAAAAAAAAATGACAAATTTCTATATACCAAAATTATAATTGCAAAAAAGGTCAATTGGATTTAATTTTTTAAAATTGTTTTTATTGTTATATAGTACCTGGTAGACCGAGCCTTGCTCGGAGCTTTATGATAAGCATTTTGAGGAAAATTTTAAAGTTTTTATATATTTTATATTATAAAGTGCTAAAATAAATTTAGAGGAAAGACATTGTAGAAATATTCAGTTAATTTTGAATTATTTGATTTATTTTGTCCGACCAACACATAGTTTGCATAGTTCACAGTTCAACTCATTTTGAATAATTTTGGAAATTATTCATATCAACAGAAACCTCTGTCGACTCATGCGCAACAACTTTGCTAAAGATTATAGTCTGATCAAATGCACAGTTTACGATTTAGTTCATTTTGAGTAGTTTTCTGTGGCGCCACCTGTCGGACTTTGCTTATTCCAATTCATAAACCTTCTTCGGCTTATCCGTAACAACTTTGCTGAAGATTATAGCATGATTAAATGTACAGCATACGATTAAATTGACTTTGAGTAAATTTCAGTAGCGCCACCTGTCGAAATTTCTTCATACCAACTAAGAAACCTTCGTCGGCTCATGTGCAACAACTTTGCTAAAGATTGTAGCATGATTAAATGTACAGATTACGATTAAATTGACTTTGAGTAAGTTTCTGTAGCGCCACCTGTCGGAAATTATTCATACCAACTAAAAAGCCTTCGTCGGCTCATGCGCTACAACTTTGCTAAAGATCATAGCATGATCAAATGTACAGTTTACGATTTAATTAATTTTTAGTAATTTTCAGTGGCGCCATCTGTCGGAAATTAGTCTTATCAACTTTAAAACCTTCGCCGGCTTATCCGCAACATCTTCGCTAAAGAGCATAACACAATCAAATTCACAGTTTACTATTCTATAAAGAACATACATACAGACAAACATTCATTTGTTTAAAATAATACTAATTTTTCCCCCTTTTTATTCCCTAATTTCTAAAAGTTCCATATGTATATTTGGTACTTTTTTGGTGCCTATTGAATTCGGTACATTTTTTTTAAAACGCATTTAACATAATGTATAATGTTCCTATTCATATTACTTTGGAGATGTTAAGTTATCATTTTATCCCTTTTTTACCCATTTTGGCTCCAAAATCAAAAAAGTACCAAATACGTGTTTCATGTTTTTTTACATCTATTGATTGCAGTACCAAGTTTCTTTATATATTCTTTAGTTTAAAATATAAGAGTGGGTTAAAAAGGTGCCAAAAAAACTATTTTCACCCTTTTTTACCCCCTATCGGACATAGTTTCACAAAAGTACCAAACACCTGTCCGCTTATTTTCATAGCTGTTTAAAACGTAATTTTAATTTTGTTTCTATACCTATTACTTTAGGAGATATAGCGTTTTCGATTTTTTCCCCTTTTTACCCGTTTTTACCCTCTTAGAGGTAAAAGTTCCAAAAGTCCCTTCTTCTTCGATCTATACATCAAAAAAGATACCCACTGTCTAAATGTTATCAAAATCGTTAGAGCCGTTTTCGAGATAGCCATTCTATATATATATATATATATATACAATTATTGCTCGTTTAAGAATATAAGATAAATAAATAAATATGTAATAAAATAAGCTTTATTACTGCAAAAAATCATTTATGTACCTTATACAGCTCTTCAGAAATTTAAAGTCAAATTTCAAAAGTGATATCGTAAAAAATACGTTTTTAGAAGAAAAAAATGCTTTTTTTTGTTCTTGAAATGAAATAACTTAAAAACCATAACAGTTATTATGTGAAGTAAGCTTGTTTTTTCTTAGTTTATTCAAGCTCTTTCCAAAATGTAGAAAATCAACCATATTGGACAATAACTGAAAGAGCTACATGGTTCAAAAGCTTTTTTTGATTCTGCGGAGGTCTATTTTGACGCCCAATAATTCACCCTGTGTAAAAATATGGTAACCTTAAATCCATATTCGGAAAGCTTGGGACCTACTTAATTATTTTCTAATATGTAATGATACAATCAGACTTATAGTTGAAAAGATACAGATATAAAGGGTGTAAGGGCCGATGTTGAATGTGAACCACACCTAAACGCCAAGTTTTTTTTATAATTTTTTTTTTGACATTTCTCTATTTCAGACTTACTCAATTTGAACCATGGAGAGATACACAATCCAGACTTATTATGAAAATGGGCGTTCAAATCAAAATGCATATCGTGCACTTCGTGATTTTTTTGGTCAATTTGATCGTCCAAATGTGCTTACAATGGCAAAAATCGTGGAAAAATTAGAGCAAACCTGGTCTGTAGAAGATGTGAGAACACCAGTGCATGTTCGTACAGCTCGTACTGCAGAAAATATTGCTGCTGTTCGCGATAGTGTGGCTGAAGAGCCGTCCACCTCAACACGTCGTCGTACCCAACAATTGCACCTCTCACGCTCGTCATTGATGAACATTATGCATAAAGACTTGCATTACACGCTTACAAGGTGCAATTGGCTCAAGAACTAAAGCCTCTTGACCATTCCAAGCTTCGTGAATGGGCAGAATGGTGGCTAGAAATGGCAACAGTGGATGATCAATTTTCGAAGAAAATCATCTTCAGTGATGAGGCACATTTTCACCACAGAGGATTCGTCAATAAACAGAATTGCCGCATTTCGGCGAATGAGAATCCAAGAGTGATTGTCGAAAAACCAATGCACCTACAAAGAGTGACTGTTTGGTGCGGTTTATGGGCTGGCGGCATCATCGGGCCGTATTTTTTCCAAAATAAGGCCGCTCAGGCAGTTACTGTGAATGGTGTTCGCTATCGTGAGATGATAACGAACGATATGTGGTTTCAGCAGGACGGTGCCACTTGCCACACAGCTAACGAAACAATGGCTCGTTTGCTCAACAAATTCAATGGCCGTGTTATCTCACGTAATGGCGTAATGTCAATTGGCCGCCAAGATCATGTGATTTGACACCGTTGGACTTTTTTCATTGGGGTTATTTGAAAGAAAAGGTGTACGTTGATAAGCCAGCAACAATTCAAGAGCTAAAGGATGAGATAATTCGGCACATTAACGGCATAGAACCTCCATTATGACTCAGGGTCATCGAAAATTTGGACCATCGGATGGAGCTGTGCCGCCGTGGTCGCGGCGCCCTTTTGGCCGATATTTTGTTCCATACATAATTGAGTAATACCAATATATCATAATAAAATAAAATTACAATAATTTCCTAAATAGTTTGTGTTTTATTCAAAATCAACATCGGCCCTTGAAATTTAACCACCCGATATTACCACTTTCAATTGGTTTTAAACTACTTTGCATTACTTGTGAAAAAAGTCGGCAGATTGAAATTTGAACTTTGTATTTAATTTTTAGTTAAACATTTATAGATGACTAGATCATTATAATGAAGTAATATTTAAAATTTAAGATCTGGTAGGTATATAAATATTTACGATATTATTCAAAACCTTTTACTACGACTAATATCTACAACTACTGACATTTAAGATGTTTATAAATTTTTTTATAGATTTGTTAAAAGCTGTTTATAAATTGTATACATAATTATAAATCTTGATCTTCATAAAATCTTTTATGAACAATAAAGCTGTCACTTAAACTCTATTTATGAGATAATCCGTATAACATTAGATTATCTATCTATAAAAACTTTTTTATGTGAAGAATCTGGTCTAGACTTCTAATGGCAATTCCACTCTAAATATATTCGTAATATTCTATTCTATTGTCTTGTTAGACATAATATTTATTGACACTAACATAAATTATCCATTTAACCGCATTTATAGTTTATTTACGTCAAAATGACAAAGAAATAACAAAAAAATAACAATAATAATTTTTTTAAAAAGTGGTTTCACTTAAATGTTATTCTAAATTATTCAATATTAAATTATTTTTTTCGAAATGAAACTGGCCCGTGTGTGAAAAATACAGTTAACAATAGAAAAAATTTAATTATTTATGTATAAAATAAATTTTAATATAAACAAATATTTATCATTAGACTATTATACACAACAAGAATATACTCGTCGATAGAGGGCATTATACCTTTTTGTATGTTCTTTGGGTTTAGGCTCATTTTATTAATTTAAGTGCAAATTAGTTCATTATTTTGATCAACTCTTCTAGAGATAGACTTCCTGAAATTACTGAAATGCTTAAAAATTTCAATGTGATAAATTTTTGTAAAAAAACTTAGCCATTTTGTTAGTTGTCAGTATATTTTTTCCATATAAACTAATTATCTGTTAAGTCAAAATTTATAACTATTCGCAATTTTTCAATTTTTTACAAAAAATCTGCCTTAAAATTTGCTTATTTATTTAATTATAAAGCTAAAATATATTAGGGCAACATAAGGTCGGGCTTGACCATCGAGACTTGTTCTACTTGCTTTAAAACCCGCTTTGTTAAGAACTAGAAATATTAAAACAATAATTTCATAACCTACCCTATAGCAACCGGTATATATACTTACGGCATATTATATCGTATGGGCTAATATCTACACTATCGCCAAAAATGTTGATTTTCAAAAAATCTGTGACAATAAAGAAAAGGGTTTGAAGAAGAGCAGTTTTAAATTTTCTATAGAAAAATTGTTATAATAAAAATTTTTTTAGAAAAATGTTTATATTGAAAAGTTTTTTATAGAAAAATTTTAACATTGAAAAATTTTCTATAGAAAATTTTTAGTTTTTAAAAATTTTCTATAGAAAAATTTTAATATTGAAAAATTTTCTATAGAAAAATTTTCAATACAAAAATTTTTCTATAGAAAAATTGTCATTATTTCTCATTATAAATTTTTCTATAGAAAAACTTTCAATAGAAAAATTTTTCTATAGAAAAACTTTCAATAGAAAAATTTTTCTATAAAAAATTTTTTCTATAGAAAAATTTTCAATATAAAAATTTTTCTATAGAAAAATTTTCAATAGAAAAATTTTTTTATTGAAAAATTTTCAATAGAAAAATTTTTCTATAGAAAAATTTTCAATAGAAAAGTTTTTCTATAGAAAAATTTTCAGTAGAAAAATTTTTCTATAGAAAAATTTTCAGTAGAAAAATTTTTCTATAGAAAAATTTTCAATAGAAAAGTTTTTCTATAGAAAAATTTTCAGTAGAAAAATTTTTCTATAGAAAAATTTTCAATAGAAAAGTTTTTCTATAGAAAAATTTTCAATAGAAAAATTTTTCTATAGAAAAATTTTCAATAGAAAAATTTTTCTATAGAAAAATTTTCAATAGAAAAATTTTTCTATAGAAAAATTTTCAATAGAAAAATTTTTCTATAGAAAAATTTTCAATAGAAAAATTTTTCTATAGAAAAATTTTCAATAGAAAAATTTTTCTATAGAAAAATTTTCAATAGAAAAATTTTTCTATAGAAAAATTTTCAATAGAAAAATTTTTCTATAGAAAAATTTTCAATAGAAAAATTTTTCTATAGAAAAATTTTCAATAGAAAAATTTTTCTATAGAAAAATTTTCAATAGAAAAATTTTTCTATAGAAAAATTTTCAATAGAAAAGTTTTTCTATAGAAAAATTTTCAATAGAAAAGTTTTTCTATAGAAAAATTTTCAATAGAAAAGTTTTTCTATAGAAAAATTTTCAATAGAAAAATTTTTCTATAGAAAAATTTTCAATAGAAAAATTTTTCTATAGAAAAATTTTCAATAGAAAAATTTTTCTATTGAAAATTTTCAATAGAAAAATTTTTCTATTGAAAAATTTTCAATAGAAAAATTTTTCTATAGAAAAATTTTCAATAGAAAAATTTTTCTATAGAAAAATTTTCAATAGAAAAATTTTTCTATAGAAAAATTTTCAATAGAAAAATTTTTCTATAGAAAAATTTTCAATAGAAAAGTTTTTCTATAGAAAAATTTTCAATAGAAAAGTTTTTCAATAGAAAAATTTTTCTAAAGAAAAATTTTCAATAGAAAAATTTTTCTATAGAAAAATTTTCAATAGAAAAATTTTTCTATAGAAAAATTTTCAATAGAAAAATTTTTCTATAGAAAAATTTTCAATAGAAAAATTTTTCTATAGAAAAATTTTCAATAGAAAAATTTTTCTATAGAAAAATTTTCAATAGAAAAATTTTTCTATAGAAAAATTTTCAATAGAAAAATTTTTCTATAGAAAAATTTTCAATAGAAAATTTTTTCTATAGAAAAATTTTCAATAGAAAAATTTTTCTATAGAAAAATTTTTAATAGAAAAATTTTTCTATAGAAAAATTTTCAATAGAAAAATTTTTCTATCGAAAAATTTTCAATAGAAAAATTTTTCTATAGAAAAATTTTCAATAGAAAAATTTTTCTATAGAAAAATTTTCAATAGAAAAGTTTTTCTATAGAAAAATTTTCAATAGAAAAGTTTTTCTATAGAAAAATTTTCAATAGAAAAGTTTTTCTATAGAAAAATTTTCAATAGAAAAGTTTTTCTATAGAAAAATTTTCAATAGAAAAGTTTTTCTATAGAAAAATTTTCAATAGAAAAGTTTTTCTATAGAAAAATTTTCAATAGAAAAGTTTTTCTATAGAAAAATTTTCAATAGAAAAGTTTTTCTATAGAAAAATTTTCAATAGAAAAGTTTTTCTATAGAAAAATTTTCAATAGAAAAGTTTTTCTATAGAAAAATTTTCAATAGAAAAGTTTTTCTATAGAAAAATTTTCAATAGAAAAGTTTTTCTATAGAAAAATTTTCAATAGAAAAGTTTTTCTATAGAAAAATTTTCAATAGAAAAGTTTTTCTATAGAAAAATTTTCAATAGAAAAGTTTTTCTATAGAAAAATTTTCAATAGAAAAGTTTTTCTATAGAAAAATTTTCAATAGAAAAGTTTTTCTATAGAAAAATTTTCAATAGAAAAGTTTTTCTATAGAAAAATTTTCAATAGAAAAGTTTTTCTATAGAAAAATTTTCAATAGAAAAATTTTTCTATAGAAAAATTTTCAATAGAAAAGTTTTTCTATAGAAAAATTTTCAATAGAAAAGTTTTTCTATAGAAAAATTTTCAATAGAAAAGTTTTTCTATAGAAAAATTTTCAATAGAAAAGTTTTTCTATAGAAAAATTTTCAATAGAAAAGTTTTTCTATAGAAAAATTTTCAATAGAAAAGTTTTTCTATAGAAAAATTTTCAATAGAAAAGTTTTTCTATAGAAAAATTTTCAATAAAAAAGTTTTTCTATAGAAAAATTTTCAATAGAAAAGTTTTTCTATAGAAAAATTTTCAATAGAAAAGTTTTTCTATAGAAAAATTTTCAATAGAAAAATTTTTCTATAGAAAAATTTTCAATAGAAAAATTTTTCTATAGAAAAATTTTCAATAGAAAAATTTTTCTATAGAAAAATTTTCAATAGAAAAATTTTTCTATAGAAAAATTTTCAATAGAAAAATTTTTCTATAGAAAAATTTTCAATAGAAAAATTTTTCTATAGAAAAATTTTCAATAGAAAAATTTTTCTATAGAAAAATTTTCAATAGAAAAATTTTTCTATAGAAAAATTTTCAATAGAAAAATTTTTCTATAGAAAAATTTTCAACAGAAAAATTTTTCTATAGAAAAATTTTCAATAGAAAAATTTTTCTATAGAAAAATTTTCAATAGAAACATTTTTCTATAGAAAAATTTTCAATAGAAACATTTTTCTATAGAAAAATTTTCAATAGAAACATTTTTCTATAGAAAAATTTTCAATAGAAAAATTTTTCTATAGAAAAATTTTCAATAGAAAAATTTTTCTATAGAAAAATTTTCAATAGAAAAATTTTTCTATAGAAAAATTTTCAATAGAAAAATTTTTCTATAGAAAAATTTTCAATATAAAAATTTTTCTATTGAAAATTTTTCTATAGAAAAATTTTTCTATTGAACATTTTTCTATAGAAAAATTTTTCTATTGAAAATTTTTCTATAGAAAAATGTTTCTATTGAAAAATTTTCTATAGAAAAATGTTTCTATTGAAAATTTTTCTATAGAAAAATTTTTCTATTGAAAATTTTTCTATAGAAAAATTTTTCTATTGAAAATTTTTCTATAGAAAAATTTTTCTATTGAAAATTTTTCTATAGAAAAATTTTTCTATTGAAAATTTTTCTATAGAAAAATTTTTCTATTGAAAATTTTTCTATAGAAAAATTTTTCTATTGAAAATTTTTCTATAGAAAAATTTTTCTATTGAAAATTTTTCTATAGAAAAATTTTTCTATTGAAAATTTTTCTATAGAAAAATTTTTCTATTGAAAATTTTTCTATAGAAAAATTTTTCTATTGAAAATTTTTCTATAGAAAAATTTTTCTATTGAAAATTTTTCTATAGAAAAATTTTTCTATTGAAAATTTTTCTATAGAAAAATTTTTCTATTGAAAATTTTTCTATAGAAAAATTTTTCTATTGAAAATTTTTCTATAGAAAAATTTTTCTATTGAAAATTTTTCTATAGAAAAAATTTTCTATTGAAAATTTTTCTATAGAAAAATTTTTCTATTGAAAATTTTTCTATAGAAAAACTTTTCTATTGAAAATTTTTCTATAGAAAAACTTTTCTATTGAAAATTTTTCTATAGAAAAACTTTTTTATTGAAAATTTTTCTATAGAAAAACTTTTCTATTGAAAATTTTTCTATAGAAAAACTTTTCTATTGAAAATTTTTCTATAGAAAAACTTTTCTATTGAAAATTTTTCTATAGAAAAACTTTTCTATTGAAAATTTTTCTATAGAAAAACTTTTCTATTGAAAATTTTTCTATAGAAAAACTTTTCTATTGAAAATTTTTCTATAGAAAAACTTTTCTATTGAAAATTTTTCTATAGAAAAATTTTTCTATTGAAAATTTTTCTATAGAAAAACTTTTCTATTGAAAATTTTTCTATAGAAAAACTTTTCTATTGAAAATTTTTCTATAGAAAAACTTTTCTATTGAAAATTTTTCTATAGAAAAACTTTTCTATTGAAAATTTTTCTATAGAAAAACTTTTCTATTGAAAATTTTTCTATAGAAAAACTTTTCTATTGAAAATTTTTCTATAGAAAAACTTTTCTATTGAAAATTTTTCTATAGAAAAACTTTTCTATTGAAAATTTTTCTATAGAAAAACTTTTCTATTGAAAATTTTTCTATAGAAAAACTTTTCTATTGAAAATTTTTCTATAGAAAAACTTTTCTATTGAAAATTTTTCTATAGAAAAACTTTTCTATTGAAAATTTTTCTATAGAAAAACTTTTCTATTGAAAATTTTTCTATAGAAAAACTTTTCTATTGAAAATTTTTCTATAGAAAAACTTTTCTATTGAAAATTTTTCTATAGAAAAACTTTTCTATTGAAAATTTTTCTATAGAAAAATTTTTCTATTGAAAATTTTTCTATAGAAAAATTTTTCTATTGAAAATTTTTCTATAGAAAAATTTTTCTATTGAAAATTTTTCGATAGAAAAATTTTTCTATTGAAAATTTTTCTATAGAAAAATTTTTCTATTAAAAATTTTTCTATAGAAAAATTTTTCTATTGAAAATTTTTCTATAGAAAAAATTTTCTATTGAAAATTTTTCTATAGAAAAATTTTTCTATTGAAAATTTTTCTATAGAAAAATTTTTCTATTGAAAATTTTTCTATAGAAAAATTTTTCTATTGAAAATTTTTCTATAGAAAAATTTTTCTATTGAAAATTTTTCTATAGAAAAATTTTTCTATTGAAAATTTTTCTATAGAAAAATTTTTCTATTGAAAATTTTTCTATAGAAAAATTTTTCTATTGAAAATTTTTCTATAGAAAAATTTTTCTATTGAAAATTTTTCTATAGAAAAATTTTTCTATTGAAAATTTTTCTATAGAAAAATTTTTCTATTGAAAATTTTTCTTTAGAAAAATTTTTCTATTGAAAAACTTTTCTATTGAAAATTTTTCTATAGAAAAACTTTTCTATTGAAAATTTTTCTATAGAAAAATTTTTCTATTGAAAATTTTTCTATAGAAAAATTTTTCTATTGAAAATTTTTCTATAGAAAAATTTTTCTATTGAAAATTTTTCTATAGAAAAATTTTTCTATTGAAAATTTTTCTATAGAAAAATTTTTCTATTGAAAATTTTTCAATAGAAAAATTTTTCTATTGAAAATTTTCAATAGAAAAATTTTTCTATTGAAAATTTTTCTATAGAAAAATTTTTCTATTGAAAATTTTTCTATAGAAAAATTTTTCTATTGAAAATTTTTCTATAGAAAAACTTTTCTATTGAAAATTTTTCTATAGAAAAACTTTTCTATTGAAAATTTTTCTATAGAAAAACTTTTCTATTGAAAATTTTTCTATAGAAAAATTTTTCTATTGAAAATTTTTCTATAGAAAAATTTTTCTATTGAAAATTTTTCTATAGAAAAATTTTTCTATTGAAAATTTTTCTATAGAAAAATTTTTCTATTGAAAATTTTTCTATAGAAAAATTTTTCTATTGAAAATTTTTCTTTAGAAAAATTTTTATATTGAAAATTTTTCTATAGAAAAATTTTTATATTGAACATTTTTCTATAGAAAAATTTTTATATTGAACATTTTTCTATAGAAAAATTTTTATATTGAACATTTTTCTATAGAAAAATTTTTATATTGAAAATTTTTCTATAGAAAAATTTTTATATTTAATATAATGTTTCTATTGAAAAATGTTTCTATTGAAAAATTTTCTATAGAAAAATGTTTCTATTGAAAATTTTTCTATAGAAAAATTTTTCTATTGAAAATTTTTCTATAGAAAAATTTTTCTATTGAAAATTTTTCTATAGAAAAATTTTTCTATTGAAAATTTTTCTATAGAAAAATTTTTCTATTGAAAATTTTTCTATAGAAAAATTTTTCTATTGAAAATTTTTCTATAGAAAAATTTTTCTATTGAAAATTTTTCTATAGAAAAATTTTTCTATTGAAAATTTTTCTATAGAAAAATTTTTCTATTGAAAATTTTTCTATAGAAAAATTTTTCTATTGAAAATTTTTCTATAGAAAAATTTTTCTATTGAAAATTTTTCTATAGAAAAATTTTTCTATTGAATATTTTTCTATAGAAAAATTTTCTATTGAAAATTTTTCTATAGAAAAATTTTTCTATTGAAAATTTTTCTATAGAAAAATTTTTCTATTGAAAATTTTTCTATAGAAAAATTTTTCTATTGAAAATTTTTCTATAGAAAAATTTTTCTATTGAAAATTTTTCTATAGAAAAATTTTTCTATTGAAAATTTTTCTATAGAAAAATTTTTCTATTGAAAATTTTTCTATAGAAAAATTTTTCTATTGAAAATTTTTCTATAGAAAAATTTTTCTATTGAAAATTTTTCTATAGAAAAATTTTTCTATTGAAAATTTTTCTATAGAAAAATTTTTCTATTGAAAATTTTTCTATAGAAAAATTTTCTATAGAAAAATTTTTCTATTGAAAATTTTTCTATAGAAAAATTTTTCTATTGAAAATTTTTCTATAGAAAAATTTTTCTATTGAAAATTTTTCTATAGAAAAATTTTTCTATTGAAAATTTTTCTATAGAAAAATTTTTCTATTGAAAATTTTTCTATAGAAAAATTTTTCTATTGAAAATTTTTCTATAGAAAAATTTTTCTATTGAAAATTTTTCTATTGAAAATTTTTCTATAGAAAAATTTTTCTATTGAAAATTTTTCTATAGAAAAATTTTTCTATTGAAAATTTTTCTATAGAAAAATTTTTATATTGAAAATTTTTCTATAGAAAAATTTTTCTATTGAAAATTTTTCTATAGAAAAATTTTTCTATTGAAAATTTTTCTATAGAAAAATTTTTCTATTGAAAATTTTTCTATAGAAAAATTTTTCTATTGAAAATTTTTCTATAGAAAAATTTTTCTAATTTTCTATTGAAAATTTTTCTATAGAAAAATTTTCAATAGAAAAATTTTTCTATAGAAAAATTTTTAATAGAAAAGTTCTTCTATAGAAAAATTTTCAATAGAAAAGTTTTTCTATAGAAAAATTTTCAATAGAAAAGTTTTTCAATAGAAAAATTTTTCTAAAGAAAAATTTTCAATAGAAAAATTTTTCTAAAGAAAAATTTTCAATAGAAAAATTTTTCTATAGAAAAATTTTCAATAGAAAAATTTTTCTATAGAAAAATTTTCAATAGAAAAATTTTTCTATAGAAAAATTTTCAATAGAAAAATTTTTCTATAGAAAAATTTTCAATAGAAAAATTTTTCTATAGAAAAATTTTCAATAGAAAAATTTTTCTATAGAAAAATTTTCAATAGAAAATTTTTTCTATAGAAAAATTTTCAATAGAAAAATTTTTCTATAGAAAAATTTTTAATAGAAAAATTTTTCTATAGAAAAATTTTCAATAGAAAAATTTTTCTATAGAAAAATTTTTCTATTGAAAATTTTTCTATAGGAAAATTTTCAATAGAAAAATTTTTCTATAGAAAAATTTTCAATAGAAAAGTTTTTCTATAGAAAAATTTTCAATAGAAAAGTTTTTCTATAGAAAAATTTTCAATAGAAAAGTTTTTCTATAGAAAAATTTTCAATAGAAAAGTTTTTCTATAGAAAAATTTTCAATAGAAAAGTTTTTCTATAGAAAAATTTTCAATAGAAAAGTTTTTCTATAGAAAAATTTTCAATAGAAAAATTTTTCTATAGAACAATTTTCAATAGAAAAGTTTTTCTATAGAAAATATTTCAATAGAAAAGTTTTTCTATAGAAAAATTTTCAATAGAAAAGTTTTTCTATAGAAAAATTTTCAATAGAAAAGTTTTTCTATAGAAAAATTTTCAATAGAAAAGTTTTTCTATAGAAAAATTTTCAATAGAAAAGTTTTTCTATAGAAAAATTTTCAATAGAAAAGTTTTTCTATAGAAAAATTTTCAATAGAAAAGTTTTTCTATAGAAAAATTTTCAATAGAAAAATTTTTCTATAGAAAAATTTTCAATAGAAAAATTTTTCTATAGAAAAATTTTCAATAGAAAAATTTTTCTATAGAAAAATTTTCAATAGAAAAATTTTTCTATAGAAAAATTTTCAATAGAAAAATTTTTCTATAGAAAAATTTTCAATAGAAAAATTTTTCTATAGAAAAATTTTCAATAGAAAAATTTTTCTATAGAAAAATTTTCAATAGAAAAATTTTTCTATAGAAAAATTTTCAATAGAAAAATTTTTCTATAGAAAAATTTTTCTATAGAAAAATTTTTCTATAGAAAAATTTTCAATAGAAAAATTTTTCTATAGAAAAATTTTCAATAGAAAAATTTTTCTATAGAAAAATTTTTCTATAGAAAAATTTTCAATAGAAAAATTTTTCTATAGAAAAATTTTCAATAGAAAAATTTTTCTATAGAAAAATTTTCAATAGAAAAATTTTTCTATAGAAAAATTTTCAATAGAAAAATTTTTCTATAGAAAAATTTTCAATAGAAAAATTTTTCTATAGAAAAATTTTCAATAGAAAAATTTTTCTATAGAAAAATTTTCAATAGAAAAATTTTTCTATAGAAAAATTTTCAATAGAAAAATTTTTCTATAGAAAAATTATCAATAGAAAAATTTTTCTATAGAAAAATTATCAATAGAAAAATTTTTCTATAGAAAAATTTTCAATAGAAAAATTTTTCTATAGAAAAATTTTCAATAGAAAAATTTTTCTATAGAAAAATTTTTCTATAGAAAAATTTTCAATAGAAAAGTTTTTCTATAGAAAAATTTTCAATAGAAAAATTTTTCTATAGAAAAATTTTCAATAGAAAAATTTTTCTATAGAAAAATTTTCAATAGAAAAATTTTTCTATAGAAAAATTTTCAATAGAAAAATTTTTCTATAGAAAAATTTTCAATAGAAAAATTTTTCTATAGAAAAATTTTCAATAGAAAAATTTTTCTATAGAAAAATTTTCAATAGAAAAGTTTTTCTATAGAAAAATTTTCAATAGAAAAATTTTTCTATAGAAAAATTTTCAATAGAAAAGTTTTTCTATAGAAAAATTTTCAATAGAAAAGTTTTTCTATAGAAAAATTTTCAATAGAAAAGTTTTCTATAGAAAAATTTTCAATAGAAAAGTTTTCTATAGAAAAATTTTCAATAGAAAAGTTTTTCTATAGAAAAATTTTCAATAGAAAAATTTTTCTATAGAAAAATTTTCAATAGAAAAATTTTTCTATAGAAAAATTTTCAATAGAAAAATTTTTCTATAGAAAAATTTTTCTATAGAAAAATTTTCAATAGAAAAATTTTTCTATAGAAAAATTTTCAATATAAAAATTTTTCTATAGAAAAATTTTCAATATAAAAATTTTTCTATAGAAAAATTTTCAATATAAAAATTTTTCTATAGAAAAATTTTCAATATAAAAATTTTTCTATAGAAAAGTTTTCAATATAAAAATTTTCAATAGAAAAACTTTTCAATATAAAAATTTTTCTTTAGAAAAATTTTCAATATAAAAATTTTTCTATAGAAAAATTTTCAATATAAAAATTTTTCTATAGAAAAATTTTCAATATACAAATTTTTCTATAGAAAAATTTTCAATATACAAATTTTTCTATAGAAAAATTTTCAATATACAAATTTTTCTATAGAAAAATTTTCAATATAAACATTTTTCTATAGAAAAATGTTTATATAGAAACATTTTCAATATAAAAATTTTTCTATAGAAAAATTGTCAATATAAAAATTTGTCTAAAGAACAATTTTCAATATAAACATTTTTCTATAGAAAAATTTCCAATATCAAAATTTTTCGATAAAAAAATTTTCAATATAAAAATTTTTCTAAAGAAAAATTTTCAATATAAAATTTTTTTAAAAAATATATAATTGAAAAATTTTAATTGAGAAATTTTCTATAGAATTTTTTTTATATGATTTTTTTTTATTTTAAAATATTTCTATACAAAAATTTTATGTAAAAAAATGTTTATATTAAAAAATTTGTATAGCAAAAACTATTTTCTATAGAAAATTTTTTAATCAGAAAAAATTTTCGATAGAAAAATTTGTATATCGTATCATCTTAATGTAGCGATTTCAATATTAAAATGTACATTTTGGACAACCCTTTAAAAACTCCACAAAGATGAACGACGATTTTTCGTTTAAATGAAATATTGTGACATTATCGACGAAATCTTCATCATAGCTATCGACGAATTCGTCGTTTATCGCCCATGTTGTCTTTATATGTTAAATGTGCCAGATACATTTTTCTATGATTTCCATAAAAAAGCACATACTTATAAAAACCTTTCAAACTGAGGTGATGAAGGGTATAAACATAAACAATTTTGTTCCTAAAAATATTGAAATTGACAATGAAACCATAGGACCATTTTTTTTATTATTACAAGTAGAATAAGTAAACATATTAGATGGTGTAGGGTGTATAAGATTCGACCTATGATATACAATATATTCTTGTTTATTTATTAAGAAAATAAATATCATAGTACGAATATATTGCTACTGGAATGTTATTTTAAAGAGAAGTTGTATTTTGGCTATTAATTAATAAGAAATGGCAGATATCCATAAATTAAGGCCAGAGTAAAGATCAACAGAAATGTTGGGTAAGAGTTATTTAAAAGAAATGTTTTTCAGTTAAAAACAAGTAAGAAAGTGGTATAGTCGGTCAAGCCCGACTATACGATACCCTTCACCACTAAAGTCAAAGTTGTTTCTTTTCCTGTATAAAGACAAATATTTGCTAAATTTTGCCGTAATACAAACATTTTCTCAAAACTTATATTTTTATGCTGTTTCCGTCATTTAGACTTATATGACCGATTATCTCGAAATTTGCCAAATTGATTTCAGTTGTTACATAAATTATGTATGCAAAAACTAAACTTAAAATTCTCATTATCTTTAGACTTACGAGCGTTTTAGTGATTTTTTCTTATTTAGTGTGTTTTGACAGACAGAGTGACAGAGTTTGTATGGGAGCTATAGCCAAATGTGAACCGATTTTGATAAAATTCGGTATTTAAGTTTACGTAAGCAATATTTGTTTTAAATTTCAAGAAAAAATATTGATATTTGTGGTCAATATATTAATTCCGGGAAGTGGGACCTACGGGAGGTATCACAAATAATGAACCGATTCAACTTCAATAGCCATGGTAGCACTATCAAAAAATGATCTGTGCAGAATCTCATCAAATTATCTTTAAAACTGCGACCTGTACTTTAATTATATGGTTAACATGTAGGTCCATCCAGCCGTCCAGCCAGGACGGACATCGCTAAATCGACTCAGAAAGTGATTCCAAGCCTATTGGTATACTAAAAAAAGTGGGTCTAAGGCAAATATTTCTTTGCGTTACATACATCAGCACAAACTTATAATACCCTTTCCACCTATGTTGGTAAAAGGTATAATTATTAGCACAGGTTGAAGGTTTCAAAATTATAAGCTCAAGTTGAGAGTTTAAAAGCAGGAAATTATTTTTATGCTACAGGTTATATGCCTTAGTACAGAATTTTTGTGAATATTCCTTAAATAGTATTAACATCTTTATTACTATGTAAGTATTTTATCACGTTTTAAATAAATTCTTGTCTAAAATTTTGCTAATAAATAAAACTATGCACCTTCCTTTTCAAATTCCTTAAAACCACAACAACTCATCGAATATGCATCACCTACTTCAATGCACACACACACACACACATTAAAAAATATAAATTCATTGCTCCAGGGATTTATTGTAGCTCACATTTCAAATCAGACAATATTTCAACCGAATCTTTGCACCATCACAAACTTAATAAAATAAGAATCAGAGGTAATAACCTTAACCCACTTTTGCCTCTGTCTTTATGAATTTTATACTTATTAAGGCTTTGAACAAGTATAACGGAAATTTATAACATTTCACAAGTTTGGCATACTTTTAGATAAACTTTAATTTATTTCAAGCTGTTCCTAGTTTGGTTCTTAGCTTTAAGTTCTTTGGAACAACTACTTACTCCTGCTTTTAAACTAGATACTTATATATTTGCAATTCTAATCAGAAGAGAAATCTTTGTGTGGTGAGGATTTCGGTCTAAAACAATGCCAATATCTTTGAGTTTGGGTTGGTACTAAATACGCACAATATGACTTACACTTTGACTATGACTTGCAGTTTGACAATGACTAATGATTTGCACTTATACAATGACTAGCAATTCGACAATGACTTGCTTTTTTTAGTATGACTTGCACTTTTACAATGACTTGAATTTTATAATGATTTGCACTTTTAAAATGACTTGTAACTTGACAATGACTTGCACTTTAACAATGACCTTAATATTTACAATGACTTGCAAATTTTATAATGACTTCCATTTTTATTTTGTTTTGCACTTTTACAATAAATTGCACTTTGACTTGCGCTTTCATCATGAAATAAAAAATAGGAATGTTGCTTCTGGCGAATTGTTGTATCGATTTAAAGCTTATCGGCAACGCTACATAAGTTTTTTATTATACGCCATTATTTTGGAAAATCATATCACACTATTTTACAAAACAACACCTACACATGTAATACACACAAAAGGCACAACCAGTTTTTATTTTCTTTCGAAAGATCATCGATTGTGATGTAGACATTCATAGTTTTTAGATCTAGAAATGATACATAACCGTTTTCTAATTATAAAACGGTTATGAAAATCCATATAAGAACAATTCGGAAGATTTTTGTAATATGACTGCAGAGTATTTTAATAGGTAATTTCTTATAAATAGTAGATGTTTGAAAATTTTCTACCAAAATCTCAATTTTCAATAAATTTTCGAAAAATTGTCAATTTTCGAAAAATATCCTATAAATAGTAAATTTTTAAAAATGTTCTATAGACAATTTTCGAAAAATTTCCTATAAAAATTAGTTATATTCTATATAAAAATTATATATCTATAAGTTTTGTCTGGGAAAAATTTCTATACAAATTAAAAAATTTTCTATTGACAAATTTTTTTATGGAAAAATACTAAAAAATTTTTCTATCAAAAACCAATAGTTTTTTACATAAAATTTTTATAGCGAAATATTTTCTACATTTTCTAAAGAAAAATCAAAAAATTTTCTATAAAAAAATTTAGAACGAAAATTTTTCTACCAAAAACCAATAATTTTTTACATAACATTTTTATAGCGAAATATTTTCTACATTTTCTTAAGAAACATTTTTTATAAAAAAATATTTCTAACGAAACATTTCCGTAACGAAAAATTGTCTATAGAAAACTTTTTGTATTGAAACCTTTTCTATACTTTTTCTTATAAATTTTCTATAGAAAAATTCTTATTACGAAAAAGTTTCTATATTTTTTTTTATAAATTTTGTATAGAAAAAGTTTTTAAGGAAAAATTTTCTGTAGAAAATTTTTTTAACGAAAAATTTTCTATAGAAAAATTTTTTAAGGAAAAATTTTCTATATAAAATTTTTTAAGGAAAAATTTTCTATATAAAATTTTTTAAGGAAAAATTTTCTATAGAAAAATTTTTTTAACGAAAAATTTTCTATAGAAAATTTTTTTAACGAAAAATTTTCTATAGAAAATTTTTTTTAATGAAAAATTTTCTATAGAAAAAATTTTTTAACGAAAAATTTTCAATAGAAAAAATTTTTTAACGAAAAATTTTCTATAGAAAAAATTTTTTAACGAAAAATTTTCTATAGAAACATTTTTTTAACGAAAAATTTTCCATAGAAAAATGTTTTTAACTAAAAATTTTCTAGAGAAAAATGTTTTTAACTAAAAATTTTCTGTAGAAAAATTTTTTTAACTAAAAATTTTTGACAGAAAAATTCTTTTAACGAAAAATCTTCTATAGAAAAATTTTTTTAACTGAAAATTATCTATAGAAAAATTTTTTAACGAAAAATGTTCTATAGAAAAATTTTTTAACGAAATATTTTCTACAGAATTTTTTTTTTAACTAAAAATTTTTTATAGAAAAATATTTCTAACAAAAAATTTTCTATAGACAAATATTTCTTACGAATAATTTATATAAAAAAGTATTTCTAACGAAAAATTTTCTTTACAGAAATTTTCATAACGAAAAATTATCTATAGAAAAACTTTTATAGACAAAAATTTTTTATAGAAAAATTTTTTTTAACGAAAAATTTTCTATAAAAATTTTTTTAACGAAAAATTGTCTATAGAAAAATTTTTTTAATGAAAAATTTTTTATAGAATAATTTTTTTAACGGAAATTTTTCTAGAGAAGATTTTTTTTAACGAAAAATTTTCTATAGAAAATTTTTTTTTTAATTTTTTTAATGAAAAATTTTCTATAAAAATTTTTTTAACGAAAAATTGTCTATAGAAAAATTTTTTTAATGAAAAATTTTTTATAGAATTATTTTTTGAACGGAAATTTTTCTAGAGAAAAATTTTTTTAACGAAAAATTTTCTATAGAAAATTTTTTTAACCAAAATTATTCTATAGAAAATTTTTTTGACTAAAAATTTTCTATAGAAAAATTTTTTTAACGAAAAATTTTTTTAGCGAAAAATTTTCTATAGAAAATTTTTTTTACTAAAAAATTTTCTATAGAAAAATTTTTTTAACAAAAAATTTTCTATAGAAAAATTTTTTTATCGAAAAATTGTCAATATAAACATCTTTTTAACGAAAAATTTTCTATAGAAAAATATTTTTTAACGAAAAATTTTCTATTGCAAAATTTTTTTTAACGAACAATTTTCTATTGAAAAATATTTTTAAAGAAAAATTTTCTATAGCAAAATAATTTTATCGAAAAATTGTCTATAGCAAAATTATTTTAACGAAAAATTTTCTATAGAAAAATTTTTTTAATGAAAAATATCTATAACGAAATATTTTCTATAGAAAAATTTTCTATAAAAAAAATTTTTAGTCGAAAATTTGTATATTTAAATGCTTTTCAAAGAAAAGTTTTTATATTAAAGTGTTTTCTTAATAAAAATTTTAAAAGAAAAATTTTTGTAACGAAACATTTTCTATAGAAAAACTTTTGTAACCAAAAATTTTCTTTAGAAAAATTTATGTAACATAAAATTTGTATAGAAAAGTTTTTGTAACGAAAAATATTAAAACGAAAAATATTAAAACGAAAATTTTCTATTGAAAAATGTTTTTAATAAAAAATTTTCTCTAGAAAAATTTAATATTAAAAAATATTAAAAAATTTTTATAAAGAAAAATTTTCTATAAAAAATTTTTTTAACGAAAAATTTTCTATAAAAAGATTTTAATAACGAAAAATTTTCTATAAAAAAATTTTACAACGAAAATATTTATATAAAAAACTTGAATATTGAAAAATTTTCTATTTAAAATCTTTCTTATCATTAATTTTCTATTGAATCATTTTCATAACTAAAATGTTTCTATAATAAAAATTAAAAACGAATAATTTTTCTATTGAAAAACTTTTTGTTTTAAAATATTTTGAATACAAAAATTTTAATATAAAAAAATGTCTATAGAAAATTAAAAAAAAACTTTAAAAAATTATTAAAATATTTTGTTAATTTTTTTTTTTCTAAAATTTTCTGTAGAAAATTTTTTATAGATACAATTTTTATAGAAAATGATGTATGTGAAAAAATTTTCTATAGAATTTTGGACTACAAAAAATTTTCTATAACTTTTAAATATAAAAACATTTCCTTTGAAAATGTATTTATATTGTAAAATTTGTCTTTAAATTTTTACTAAATCTGACAAGTATTTTAACCTTTTACAATTATTTTAAACAAGTTTCTATCATAGAAATACGACAGTCCTGATAAGGCAATAAAATAAAAAACAACATAAGTAAAATAACTAAAATCCAATAAAAATATAAACATTATTAGATTCACTGTTAGAACAAGTGACCAAAGACAAATCTTGCAATTCCACATAATCCAATAACAAATAAGAATGTAACTGCGTTTACTTGTGTATGATCATGAAATGGACAATTCCTAAAAGTAACAGTTTCAAAAATTATGTTTAGATTGAATATTAACCAACGGTACCTACACACACACAAACATACATAGATCAAGATGACAGACACATGCTGTGGCAACATCAACAATTTAAACAGCGGTTCTGCTTCTGGTTGCCCCAACTTAAAGCGCAGGTCATTAAAATGGACTTGTCTGATGCGCGTAAATAATTGTGTTAATGTGCGTGTATTAAGTTGATGATGTTGGTCTGGTCTCTTTAATGTGTCAGTGTGTTTAGTCTGTAGATAAAACGTTTTGAAAACATTTAATTAATTCTTAATAATACGACAATTGAAATCTTATAGAACTGTCATTATAACATTAAACTTCAGTAACGTTGTGGGTCCGTCTGTCTGTCTATCGCTGGTTGCCATTGAGTCTGTTTGACTTTCTTTATAAGTAGAAAATGTTGCTGTTGCCTTGGTCTAACTGTAAAACCCATTGGGTCTCCAGTTGTGTTAATTATTCTTGGAAAATGTTGGGGCTGCAGAACATGTTTAAATATTTCTCAATTACCTATTTTCTAAGGAATTAAAACCTTCACTATTTGAAAAGCGTTAGAAAAGCACGCGTTACTGTATGAGTTTGCCTTAAATAGTAAAACCTGCAACATCAACCTGTTGCTACTTCTTTTTTTTTTTGGTATTGTGGGATTAAAACCAAAATGCCACAAGGCTGTTATGATGGTTTACAAATGGTCTAATAGCGGTTGCAGAAGATTCCATGTTTTAAATTTGGAGTTGAGGTATTTACTTGTGCCGCTGTAAAAATTCTGTAAATAATATTTAAGTTTCTCTATATAGTCAGATTAATAGGTTATGGGGAATTTAATTGAATGTTGATACAAAATATATTATTTTTAAATATAAAACATTTTTTCACAAAAACTGTTTTTAAAAGAAGGAGTGTATCATTTTTTAAGAAAAATTTATCAACAAAAATTGTTTAAAAGAAAATTTTTCAAAAATTTTCTAAAAAAAAAAATTGTAACAAAAATTTATCAAAGATAATTTTTCTTAAAAAAAAAAAAAAAATTTCCTAAAAAATACTTATCAAAAAAAAAAAAAAAACAAAACAAATTAATTTAATGACCAAAAATTTTTAAAACTAAAATTTTTTACAGAATAATTTTATATCGCCAAATTTTTTTTTATACACATCCAAAAATTTTAATTTGAAGTTTTAAAAATTAAAAATTTTCTATGGAAAAATTTTAATAATGAAAAATTTTCTTTAGAAAAATTTTTGTATCAAAAAATTTTCTATAGAATTTTTTTTATAACGAAAAGTTTTGTATAAAAACATTTTATTAAGGAACATTTTCTATAGAAAAATGTTCATATCGAATAATTTTTTATACAAAAATTTTCATACCGAAACAATTTCTATAGAAAAATGTTCATATCGGAACAATTTCTATAGAAAAATTTTCATATCGAAAAAATTTTACATAGAAATTTTTTCGATATAAAAATTTTTCTATAGAAATTGAAAATTTTATAGCGCAAAATTTTTTACAGGATATTTTATATCGAAAAATTTTCTATAGAAAATTTTATATCAAACAAAATTTTTTAACGAAAAATTCTCTATAGAAAATTTTATATCGAAAAATTTTTTATAGAAAATTTTATATCGAAAAATTTTTTATAGAAAATTTTATATCGAAAAATTTTCTTTAGAAAATTTTATATTGAAAAATTTTCTATAGAAAATTTTATATCAAAAAATTTTCCATTGAAAATTTTATATCGAAAATTTATATCGAAATTTTTTATATCGAAAAATTTTCTATAGAAAAATTTTTATATAGAAAAATTTTCTATAGAAACATTTTTATATCGAAAAATTTTCTATAGAAAAATTCTTATACCGAAAAATTTTTATAGAAAAATTTTTATATCGAAAAATTTTCTATAGAAAATTTTTTATATCGAAAAATTTTCTATAGAAAAATTTTTATATCGAAAAATTTTCTATTGAAGATTTTTATATCGAAAACATTTTTATATCAAAAAATGTTCTATAGAAAAATTTGTGTATCAAAAAATTTTCTATAGAAAAATTTTTATACCGAAAATTTTTTATAGAAAAATTTTTATATCGAAAAATTTTCTATAGAAAAATTTTTATATCGAAAAATTTTCTATATAGAAAAATTTTTATACCGAAAAATTTTCTATAGAAAAATTTTTATATCGAAAAATTTTCTATAGAAAAATTTTTATATCGAAAAATTTTCTATATAAAAAAATTTTTATATCGAAACAATTTTTATAGAAAAATTTTTGTATCGAAAAATTTTCTATAGAAAAATTTTTATATCAAAAATATTTTTATAAAAAAATTTTTATATCGAAAAATTTTCTTTAGAAAAATTTTTATATCGAAAAATTTTCTATAGAAATATTTTAATATCGAAAAATTTTCTACAGAAAAATTTTTGATATAGAAAAATGTTCTATAGAAAATTTTTGATATAGAAAAATTTTTTATAGCAAAATTTTTATATCAAACAATTTTCTATAGAATAATTTTTATATCGAAAACTTTTCTATAGAAATATTTTAATATCGAAAAATTTTATATAGAAAAATTTTTGATATAGAAAAATTTTTTACAAAAAATTTTTGTATCGAAAAATTTTCTATAGTTAAATTTTTATATCGAAAATTTTCTATAGCAAAATTTTTATATCGAAAAATTTTCTATAGCAAAATTTTTATATCGAAAAATTATCTATAGCAAAATTTTTATATCAAAAAATTTTCTATAGCAAAATTTTTATATCGAAAAATTTTCTACAGAAAAATTTTTATATCACTTTTTGTATCAAAAAATTTTCTATAGAAACATTCTTATATCGAAAAATTTTCTATATAAAAATTTTTATACCGAAAAATTTTCCATAGAAAAATTTTTATACCGAAAAATTTTCTATAGAAAAATTTTCGTATCGAAAAATTTTCTACAGAAAAATTTTTATACCGAAAAATTTTCTATAGAAAAATTTATAAAGAAAAATTTTCTACAGTAAAATTTTTATACCGAAAAATTTTCAATAGAAAAATTTTTATACCGAAAAATTTTCTATAGAAAAATTTTTATACCGAAAAATTTTCTATAGAAAAATTTTTATACCGAAAAATTTTCAATAGAAAAATTTTTATATCGAAAAGTTTTCTATATAGAAAAATTTTTATATCGAAAAATTTTCTATAGAAAAATTTTTATATCGAAAAATTTTCTATAGAAAAATTTTTATATCGAAAAATTTTCTATAGAAAAATTTTTATATCGAAAAATTTTCCATAGAAAAATTTTTATATCAAAAAATTTTCAATATTTCTATAGAAAATTTTTCGATATAAAAATTTTAATATCGAAAAATTTTCTGTAGAAAAATTTTTGATATAGAAAAATGTTCTATAGAAAATTTTTGATATCGAAAAATTTTTTAGACAAAATTTTTATATCGAAAAATTTTCTATAGCTAAATTTTTATATCGAAAAATTTTCAATAGCAAAATTTTTATATCGAAAAATTTTCTATAGCTAAATTTTTATATCAACAAATTTTCTATAGCAAAATTTTTATATCGAAAATTTTTTAATAGAAAACTTTTTATATCAAATAATTTTCTATAGAAAAATTTTTATATCGAAAAATTTTCTATAGCAAAATTTTTATATTGAAAAATTTTCTATATGAAGATTTTTGTACTGAAAAATTTTCTATAGAAATATTTTTATACCGAAAATTTTTCTACAGAAAAATTTTTATATCGAAAGATTTTCCATAGAAATATTTGTATATCAAAAAATTTTCAAAAGAAAATATTTATATCGAAAAATTTTCTATAGGAACATTTTTATATCGAAAAATTTTCTATAGAAACATTTTTATACCCAAAAATTTTCTATAGAAAAATTTTTATACCGAAAAATTTTCTATAGAAAAATTTTTATACCAAAAAATTTTCTATAGAAGAATTTTTAAACCGAAAAATTTTCTTTTGAAAAATTTTTGTAGCGAAAAATTTTCTTTTGAAAAATTTTTATAGCGAAAAATTTTCTTTTGAAAAATTTTTGTACCGAAAAATTTTCTTTTGAAAAATTTTTATACCGAAAAATTTTCTATAGAAAAATTTATATACCGAACAATTTTCTATAGAATTATAAATTATACCGAACAATTTTCTATAGAAACATTTTTATTTTTTTTTATAAGAAAAATTGATATCCGAAATTTTTTCTATGTGTCCACAAAAATGTTTCTATAATCATAAATGATGAACAAGAATTTTGTACCAGAAAAATTTATGATCGAAAATTTATCAAAAATTATTAAAATTAACAGAAATTTACTAATGATACTTTTTCTATTCAAAGCTCTCCACTGAAAACTAGTTTTTAAATTATTGTTTTTTGGCAAAGATTTTCTACTAAAAAAAGTTTTGACGAATATTAACAAGAATATAGGAAATTTTTTTAAAAGTTAAAAAAATATTTAATTGTGGATCCCTCTATTGTTTTATAAAGTCGATAATATTTCTATAAATTTTTTTTTAAGAATATTTTGTTATAATCTAAAACTTTTAAGTTTCTTTCATTTTAGTCTTCTTCATATAATGGGAATAAATGCCTTCCTGCAACAATTTGGATAAGGTTCTTGAGGCATAATGGGATCACCTAACATAAAACCAGGAGGTGGTTGTTCAGCCCCACAGCTGTAAGATATATTAAATTATATAATTTGTAGATATTTAAGTTAATTATAATACACTTAAGGTTACTCACGTAAAAATTTGGACCACGCTGTTTTCGTTACATATCATCTTGCCACATGCAGAAGGATATGCTGCCTCTTCACCAGGCGAAAAGACGGTATCACGTACAACACATTTACCGGGATGATCTTAAAAAATAAAAAAATATATTGTTATTATAAATTTTCAATGAAACACTTTTGAAATATTTTTTTGAATTACTTTGATCTTTAAAGACACCACGAGCAGTTGCAGCTTTGCTGGTTGCCACAAATATGCAAATTAAATGTAATAGGAATATTAATTTCATTATGATCTCAATGAGTTCATAAACAAGACTATTTTGTATTTCTAATCACAGAAATATTTAAATGTATTTTCATTGGGTTTTTTGAAATGATGATTGTAATTAATATTGATTATATTAAATAAAGATAAGAAATGTTATACAATTATCAATTGAGATCTATTAAAATCTTCTTGTATGCATTTTTATTCAGAAATAATTACAATGTGAATATAAAAATATTTTTCTTCACAAGAAAATATATGAGAAAATAATTATTTCTGGCAAGATTAAGTCATTTTCAATACAAAAATATATTTCAACCCTTAACAGACATGGGGGCCAAAATTAGCTAACAAATTTCTTTTGACATAATTATTAAATTTTTAAAAAAAATATTCAACACAAAAATTTTCTATAGAAAATTTTCGATTTGAAATTTTTTATTTTTATTTAAAATTTTTTATATAAAATTTTTTCTTCAGAAAATTTCTTATATAGAAATATTTTCATAAAAAAATTTCTTCTATAGAAAAATTTTCGTTAAAAAATTTTTCTATAGAAAAACTTTCGTTAAAAAATTTTTCTATAGAAAAAATTTCGTTAAAAAATTAAAAAAATTTCGCTAAAAAATTTTTTCTATAGAAAAAATTTCGTTAAAAAATTTTTTCTATAAAAAAAATTGCGTTAAAAATTTTTTCTATAGAAAAAATTTCGTTAAAAAATTTTTTCTATAGAAAACATTTCGTTAAAAAATTTTTTCTATAGAAAAAAATTCGTTAAAAAATTTTTTTTATAGAAAAAATTTAGTTAAAAAATTTTTTCTATAGAAAAAATTTCGTTAAAAAATTTTTTCTATAGAAAAAATTTCGTAAAAAAATTTTTTCTATAGAAAAAACTATAAAAACAATTTCGTTAAAAAATGTTTTCTATAGAAAAATTTTCGTTAAAAAATTTTTTCTATAGAAAAATTTTCGTTAAAAAAAATTTTTTCTATAGAAAAATTTTCGTTAAAAAAAATTTTTTCTATAGAAAAAATTTCGTTAAAAAATTTTTTCTATACAAAAATTTTCGTTAAAAAATTTTTTCTATAGAAAAAATTTCGTTAAAAATTTTTTTCTATAGAAAAATTTTCGTTAAAAATTTTTTTCTATAGAAAAATTTTCGTTAAAAAATTTTTTCTATAGAAAAAATTCCGTTAAAAATTTTTTTCTATAGCAAAAATTTCGTTAAAAATTTTTTTCTATAGAAAAAATTTCGTTAAAAAATTTTTTCTATAGAAAAAATTTGGTTAAAAAATTTTTTCTATAGAAAAAATTTCGTTAAAAAATTTTTTCTATAGAAAAAATTTCGTTAAAAAATTTTTTCTATAAAAATTTTTTTCTATGGAAAAATTTTCGTTAAAAAATTTTTTCTATAGAAAAATTTTTTTTCTATAAAAATTTTTTTCTATGGAAAAATTTTCGTTAAAAAATTTTTTCTATAGATAAATTTTCGTTAAAAAATTTTTTCTATAGAAAAATTTTCGTTAAAAAATTTTTCTATAGGAAAATTTTCGTTAAAAAATTTTTGTATAGAAAAATTTTCGTTAAAAAATTTTTTCTATAGAAAAAATTTCGTTAAAATTTTTTTATATAGAAAAAATTTCTTAAACAAAATTTTTCTTTAGAAAAAATTTCGTTAAAAAATTTTTTCTATAAAAAAATGTCCTTAGAAAATTTTTTCTTTAGAAAAATTTCATTGAAAAATTTTTTCTTTAGAAAAATTTTCGCTACAAAATTTTTTCTATAGAAAAAGTTTCGTTAGAAAATTTTTTCTATGGAAAAATTTTCGTTAAAAAATTTTTTCTATGAAAAATTTTTTCTATAGAAAAATTTTTTCCATAGAAAAGTTTTCAAAAAGAATTTTCATTGAAAAATTTTTTCTATGGAAAAATTTCAATCAATTTTTTTTTTTGATAGAAAAAATTTTTTCTATAGAAAATATTTCATACAAATTTTTTCTATTGAAAAATTTTTATTGATAAATTTTTTTATGGACGAATTTTTTGAACAGAAAAATTTTCATTAAAAAATTTTTTCTGTAGAAATTCTCTTTAACAAATTTTTTCTAAAAAAAATTTTCATTAAAAAATTTTTCTTTCGAAAAATTTTTTTTAACAAATTTTTTCTATAAAAAAAAATTATAGACAAATTTTCATTCAAAAATTTTTCTTATAGAACAAATTTAATTAGAAATTTTTCCTACTGACAAATTTTCATTAAACATTTTCTTATAGAAAAATTTTCTTAAAAAATGTTTCTAATAAAAAAATGTTCATTAAAAATTTGTTCCATTAAAAATGGTTGTTAACATTTTTTCTAAAGGAAAATTTTCACTAATTTTTTTTTATAGAAACATTTTCATTGAAATGTTTTTTCTATAGAAAATTTTTCTTAAACATTTTTTGCTATCGAAAAATTGTCATTAAACAACTTTCGTTAAAAATTTGTTTCTATAAAAAAATTTTTAGTTAAAAATTGTTTCTTTAGAAAATTTTTTCTATAAAAAAATTTTTAGTTAAAAATTGTTTCTTTAGAAAATTTTTCCTATAGAAAAATTTTAATTTAAAAATTTTTTCTATAGAACAATTTGCATTAAAAAAAATGTATTAAAAAACTTTTTCTATACAAAAACTTTCATTTAAAGCTTTTTTTATAGAAAAATTTTCATTAAAAATTTTTGCTATAGAAAAATTTTAATATATATAAATTTTTTATAGAAAAATTTTTATATATAAATTTTTTTTATAGAAATGTTTTCTTTAAAAAAAATTTATGTGAAAAATGTTTATTAAACGATGGAAATTTTGTTAAAGGATTGAAATCACTGAGTCTACATGACTTTGTGATTTCAATCGTTTAATACCTATTGTTACGATTCAGACAGGTATAACGGACAGTTAAAGTCTTTTCTAATAGTACTCTAGATATTCAAGAAAACGAGGCCTTATTGACCTTACCTCGTATTAACAAAAATTTAAATATTTAGAAAAGAAAATTTAAAAAAATTAATTTAATTAAAGAAACTTTAGCAGACATGAAACTAATTAGACCATTACAATGACTTGACTTAATGAATAGATTTCGCATGTAAATTAAGACATGAATATTACAAAAAAAAAAAAAAACACATAGAGAAAAGCCAAATAATACCAAAAAAGAAAATTAAACAAATTTTGAATTTAAAGAAAAAGCAATTTTATTTTTCAAGTTATACAAAAAAGTTAAGATTTAGTTATTTCAAAAACTGTTTTTTGTCCCAATCAAAATTAGTTTTTAATATTTTAAGAATTTACAATTTAAAATCTCAAATAATGACAACCATTTCAGTTACCGTTTGTTCTAAAACATCTTTAAAGTCAGTTCAAGCGTTTAAAAAAGAAAATGTTGATAATTATTTGTAATACAAGATTTTCCAGCAAAAACTGTTTTTTCTTAAAACAACATTTATTTAGTTATTCTCTAGTTTTTCAACACTAAGTGCGTAATATTTGAAAAACAAGAAACAAATTCTTTTTGTTCTTCTGCATTATACAACTTTTCATTCAAGTTTTTTAAATTATTTCAAGTCTACAAAAAATCAGAAGCTTAAATAACAGCAATTCCTGTATTATCATTAGAACCCGAGTCTAATCATCAGAAAACTTAGAATAAAATTATAAGACTAAAAACTTAGAAAAAAAGTTGTAGTCCAAGCAGCTGCTGTTGTATTTACACGATAAGAAATAACAAGAAAATGTCGCACCTGTATTGTCTTTAATGTTTGTTTGTTTGGCTTTAAGTTCTTGGCTAATAATCCTCAGCACACTTTTCTTAACTTTCAACAAAGTTTAATGTTTAAAGAAGACTTTGTTTAAAAATGCAAAGCGAAAAAATTATTCGCATGTTACTTCCAGTTTCTTTAAATTTGGTTTTCTTTCATTTTTTGTTGTAAAACTATATGGTTTTTAATAAATTGTTACTTTTGTTCCTTGTTCTCGCATAATATTGTCTTATAATGTTTACGGTTAGTTAACGGAAGAAGTTTTTCTTCTCCAAACGCTTGGCTCCTAGCGTGAAATTGTGGGTTAAAGTGTGTGGACAATGAAAAGTGGACAATTAGACAAATGTCTATTTATTCCTACAAAAAGTGAATTTTTGAAAATTTTCCTTAAAAAAGTAAATTTATGAATAATTCCCTTCAAAAAGTAAATTTTTGAAAAATTTTCCTAAAAAAGTAAATTTTTGAACAAGTTTCTTAAAAACGTAAATTTTTGAATAATTTCCTTTAAATAGAAAATATTTAAAAAATTTTAGATAAAAGTAAATTTTTGAAAAATTTCCTACACAAAGTAAATTTTTGAAAAATTTCCCATAAATAGAAAACTTTTGAAAATTTTCCCATAAATAGAAAACTTTTGAAAAATTTCCTATAAATAGCAAATTTTTAAAAAAATTCCTATAAAAGAGAAATTTTTGAAATATTTCTTATAAAAAGTAAATTTTGAAAAATTTCCTATAAAAAGTAAATTTTTGAAAAATTTCGTAGAAAAAGTAAATTTTTGAAAAATTTCCTAAAAAAGTAAATTTTTGAAAATTTTCCTACACAAAGTAAATTTTTGAAAAATTTCCCATAAATAGAAAACTTTTGAAAAATTTCCCATAAATAGAAAACTTTTGAAAAATTTCCCATAAATAGAAAACTTTTAAAAAATTTCCTATAAATAGCAAATTTTTGAAAAATTTCCTATAAAAAGTAAATTTTTGAAAAATTTCCTATAAAAAGTAAATTTTTGAAAAATTTCCTATAAAAAGTAAATTTTTGAAAAATTTCCTATTAAAAAGTAAATTTTTGAAAATTTTCCTATAAAAAGTAAATTTTTGAAAAATTTCCTATAAAAAGTAAATTTTTGAAAAATTTCCTATAAAAAGTAAATTTTTGAAAAATTTCCTATAAAAAGTGAATTTTTGAAAAATTTCCTAAACAAAGTAAATTTTTGAAAAATTTACTGTAAAAAGTAAATTTTTGAAAAAATTCCTAAAAAAATAAATTTTTGAAAAATTTTCTATAAAAAGTAATTTTATTGAAAATTTCCTATAAACAGTAAATTTTAAAAAATTAGCTATAAAGAGTAAATTTTTGGAAAAATATCTTATAAAAAGTAAATTTTGAAAAATTTCCTATAAAAAGTAAATTTTGAAAAATTTCCTTTAAAATGTAAATTTTTGAAAAATTTCCTATAAAAAGTAAATTTATGAAAAATTTCTTATAAAAGATACATTTTTGAAAAATTTCTTATAAATAGTAAATTTTTTAAAAATTTGCTATAAATACAAAATTTTTGAAAAATTTCCTATAAATTGTAAAATTTTGAAGAATTTCCTATAAAAGAAAATTTTTGAAAAATTTCCTACAAATAGTAAAATTTTGAAGAATTTCCTATAAAAGTAAATTTTTGAAAAATTTCCTACAAATATTTAATTTTTTGAGAAATTTCTTTAGTTAATTTTTCAGATGAAAAAATTTCTTTAGTAAAATTTTCAGATGAAAAAATTTCTTTAGTAAATTTTTCATATGAAAAAATTTCTTTAGTAAATTTTTCATATGAAAAAATTTCTTTAGTAAATTTTTCATATGAAAAAATTTCTTTAGTAAATTTTTCAGATGAAAAAATTTCTTTAGTAAATTTTTCAGATGAAAAAATTTCTTTAGTAAAATTTTCAGATGAAAAAATTTCTTTAGTAAATTTTTTAGATGCAAAAATTTCTTTAGTAAATTTTTCATACGAAAAAATTTCTTGAGTAAATTTTTCATATGAAAAAATTTCTTTAGTAAATTTTTCATATGAAAAAATTTCTTTAGCAAATTTTTCATATGAAAAAATTTCTTTAGTAAATTTTTCATATGAAAAAATTTCTTTAGTAAAGTTTTCATATGAAAAAATTTCTTTAGTAAAGTTTTCATATGAAAAAATTTCTTTAATAAATTTTTTTATTTCCATAAATTGTGATTAGATACCATAAAAATTTCTTTGACCACACCCTTTTCATGTCCATATGTTGATTATAGGCTGCATGTTTAAATGTTGTATTTTGCCCCCAATTGATTACCTCCACTTCTTCGGTGCTTCTTTAATGGGAATTTATGAAAATTTGTTTTAAACGAATTTTCTACTAAAGTCTAAAATTCTAAGTTAAAAGTTAAAAAAGCACATGTAAGCTAATGTATGACTAGATATTTTAGCGTAAATTTATATTGTTACTTTTAATTTAAAGTAGGTGGTAAAAAGTACTAGAGTTAAGTTGCTATGATTCTTTGTTTTATAAGAAAATTAGAAGAAAAGAAGCGAAGAACTTGTTTTCGCCTTTGGTTAGTGGCAAAGAATGTAATTATATAATTTTAGCTGTGTTATTACGTAAAAAAGATTAAAAAGATTAATTTGAATTTGTAGGCATCATAATTGATTTTCTAAAGGAAAAATTGTAGAGCTTTAATAATAAGAGCAAAATAATTTTATTTCTAGATTGAAATGATTAATTTAATAAATCATTAAAATACAAATTGGTTTCATCGTGATAGTTTCTGAAGACAAATCGATTATTGTTTATTAGAATTCAATAGTTAAAGAAATTGAGAATAAATTAGATTTTCTTAATTATCATTTAAGAAAAATCTCTTAAGCTTTTAACTTTATTGATTTAAGCACTAAATATTTAGTGCTTTTCAAAAATTTCTCATATGATCATTAAGAATTTCGTATACGTGTTTGTTTCCTAAGTCTTTCGTTTTGCTGGTCCGTGATCATTCAATTATTGAGATAAGCCAATGAAATAAAAAATCTAACAACCCACCTTAAAAATGTCAAAATTTAGCAAAATTTCATTAAGAAAAAAACAACAAATATTTAAAAGCTAGAACACGGATATTGACCAAATGGCAAACATTTAACATACATGGCCTTCATTGAATCCCATTTCAATTGAATCTTTAGAGGTTTATCTTCATTTTTAAGCTTTTAATTTGCCAAATAAAAGAAAGAAAACAAAAGATTAAAATTTGTTTTATAGACTTACTTTTTTTTGGTTTCGTGTTTAATATTTATGGAAATAAATTTTCAAGTTGCATGCAGCAATTTTAAGGCGGACAATTTACTGACTGGAAAGATTGTGGCTGAATTTACTACATAACTTTAAAACAAATATTTAGGTATGCAATAGTTTATAGTAGAAATAAAAGAAATTTATAGAAGAATAGTCAGTGTCTAGAACAAATTAAAAAAATCAAGTTTTGGAACTAAATTTTTTCTTATGAAAAACAAATTCGAAAGAAATTTTTTCATATGTAAAAAATTATCTAAAGAAATTTTTTCAAATGAAAAATTTTCTAAAGAAATTCTATCAAATGAAAAATTTTCTTAAGAGATTCTAACAAATGAAAAATTTTATAAAAAAATTCTTTCAAACGAAAAATTTCTAAAGAAATTTTTTCAAACGAAAAATTTCTAAAGAAATTTTTTCAAATGAAAAATTTCTAAAGAAATTTTTTTAAATGAAAAATATTCTAAAGAAATTTTTTTAAATAAAAAATATTCTAAAGAAATTTTTTCAAATGAAAAATTTTCTAAAGAAATTTTTTCAAATGAAAAATTTTCTAAAGAAATTTTTTCAACTGAAAAATTTTCTAAAGAAATTTTTTCAAATGAAAAATTTTGTAAAGAAATTTTTTCAAATGAAAAATTTTGTAAAGAAATTTTTTCATATGAAAAATTTTGTAAAGAAATTTTTTCATATGAAAAATTTACTAAAGAAATTTTTTCGTATGAAAAATTTTCGAAAGAAATTTTTTCATATGAATAATTGACTAAAGAAATTTTTCATATGAAAAATTTACTAAAGAAATTTTTCATATGAAAAATTTACTAAAGAAATTTTTCATATGAAAAATTTACTAAAGAAATTTTTCATATGAAAAATTTACTAAAGAAATTTTTCATATGAAAAATTTACTAAAGAAATTTTTCATATGAAAAATTTACTAAAGAAATTTTTCATATGAAAAATTTACTAAAGAAATTTTTCATATGAAAAATTTACTAAAGAAATTTTTCATATGAAAAATTTACTAAAGAAATTTTTCATATGAAAAATTTACTAAAGAAATTTTTCATATGAAAAATTTACTAAAGAAATTTTTCATATGAAAAATTTACTAAAGAAATTTTTCATATGAAAAATTTACTAAAGAAATTTTTCATATGAAAAATTTACTAAAGAAATTTTTCATATGAAAAATTTACTAAAGAAATTTTTCATATGAAAAATTTACTAAAGAAATTTTTCATATGAAAAATTTACTAAAGAAATTTTTCATATGAAAAATTTACTAAAGAAATTTTTCATATGAAAAATTTACTAAAGAAATTTTTCATATGAAAAATTTACTAAAGAAATTTTTCATATGAAAAATTTACTAAAGAAATTTTTCATATGAAAAATTTACTAAAGAAATTTTTCATATGAAAAATTTACTAAAGAAATTTTTCATATGAAAAATTTACTAAAGAAATTTTTCATATGAAAAATTTACTAAAGAAATTTTTCATATGAAAAATTTACTAAAGAAATTTTTCATATGAAAAATTTACTAAAGAAATTTTTCATATGAAAAATTTACTAAAGAAATTTGTCATATGAAAAATTTACTAAAGAAATTTTTCATATGAAAAATTTACTAAAGAAATTTTTCATATGAAAAATTTACTAAAGAAATTTTTCATATGAAAAATTTACTAAAGAAATTTTTCATTTGAAAAATTTACTAAAGAAATTTTTCATATGAAAAATTTACTAAAGAAATTTTTCATATGAAAAATTTACTAAAGAAATTTTTCATATGAAAAATTTACTAAAGAAATTTTTCATATGAAAAATTTACTAAAGAAATTTTTCATATGAAAAATTTACTAAAGAAATTTTTCATATGAAAAATTTTCTAAAGAAATTTTTTCATATGAAAAATTTTCTAAAGAAATTTTTTCATATGAAAAATTTTCTAAAGAAATTTTTTCATATGAAAAATTTTCTAAAGAAATTTTTTCATATGAAAAATTTTCTAAAGAAATTTTTTCATATGAAAAATTTTCTAAAGAAATTTTTTCATATGAAAAATTTTCTAAAGAAATTTTTTCATATGAAAAATTTTCTAAAGAAATTTTTTCATATGAAAAATTTTCTAAAGAAATTTTTTCATATGAAAAATTTTCTAAAGAAATTTTTTCATATGAAAAATTTTCTAAAGAAATTTTTTCATATGAAAAATTTTCTAAAGAAATTTTTTCATATGAAAAATTTTCTAAAGAAATTTTTTCATATGAAAAATTTTCTAAAGAAATTTTTTCATATGAAAAATTTTCTAAAGAAATTTTTTCATATGAAAAATTTTCTAAAGAAATTTTTTCATATGAAAAATTTTCTAAAGAAATTTTTTCATATGAAAAATTTTCTAAAGAAATTTTTTCATATGAAAAATTTTCTAAAGAAATTTTTTCATATGAAAAATTTTCTAAAGAAATTTTTTCATATGAAAAATTTTCTAAAGAAATTTTTTCATATGAAAAATTTTCTAAAGAAATTTTTTCATATGAAAAATTTTCTAAAGAAATTTTTTCATATGAAAAATTTTCTAAAGAAATTTTTTCATATGAAAAATTTTCTAAAGAAATTTTTTCATATGAAAAATTTTCTAAAGAAATTTTTTCATATGAAAAATTTTCTAAAGAAATTTTTTCATATGAAAAATTTTCTAAAGAAATTTTTTCATATGAAAAATTTTCTAAAGAAATTTTTTCATATGAAAAATTTACTAAAGAAATTTTTCATATGAAAAATTTACTAAAGAAATTTTTCATATGAAAAATTTACTAAAGAAATTTTTCATATGAAAAATTTACTAAAGAAATTTTTCATATGAAAAATTTACTAAAGAAATTTTTCATATGAAAAATTTACTAAAGAAATTTTTCATATGAAAAATTTACTAAAGAAATTTTTCATATGAAAAATTTACTAAAGAAATTTTTCATATGAAAAATTTACTAAAGAAATTTTTCATATGAAAAATTTACTAAAGAAATTTTTCATATGAAAAATTTACTAAAGAAATTTTTCATATGAAAAATTTACTAAAGAAATTTTTCATATGAAAAATTTACTAAAGAAATTTTTCATATGAAAAATTTACTAAAGAAATTTTTCATATGAAAAATTTACTAAAGAAATTTTTCATATGAAAAATTTACTAAAGAAATTTTTCATATGAAAAATTTACTAAAGAAATTTTTCATATGAAAAATTTACTAAAGAAATTTTTCATATGAAAAATTTACTAAAGAAATTTTTCATATGAAAAATTTACTAAAGAAATTTTTCATATGAAAAATTTACTAAAGAAATTTTTCATATGAAAAATTTACTAAAGAAATTTTTCATATGAAAAATTTACTAAAGAAATTTTTCATATGAAAAATTTACTAAAGAAATTTTTCATATGAAAAATTTACTAAAGAAATTTTTCATATGAAAAATTTACTAAAGAAATTTTTCATATGAAAAATTTACTAAAGAAATTTTTCATATGAAAAATTTACTAAAGAAATTTTTCATATGAAAAATTTACTAAAGAAATTTTTCATATGAAAAATTTACTAAAGAAATTTTTCATATGAAAAATTTACTAAAGAAATTTTTCATATGAAAAATTTACTAAAGAAATTTTTCATATGAAAAATTTACTAAAGAAATTTTTCATATGAAAAATTTACTAAAGAAATTTTTCATATGAAAAATTTACTAAAGAAATTTTTCATATGAAAAATTTACTAAAGAAATTTTTCATATGAAAAATTTACTAAAGAAATTTTTCATATGAAAAATTTACTAAAGAAATTTTTCATATGAAAAATTTACTAAAGAAATTTTTCATATGAAAAATTTACTAAAGAAATTTTTCATATGAAAAATTTACTAAAGAAATTTTTCATATGAAAAATTTACTAAAGAAATTTTTCATATGAAAAATTTACTAAAGAAATTTTTCATATGAAAAATTTACTAAAGAAATTTTTTCATATGAAAAATTTTCTAAAGAAATTTTTTCATATGAAAAATTTTCTAAAGAAATTTTTTCATATGAAAAATTTTCTAAAGAAATTTTTTCATATGAAAAATTTTCTAAAGAAATTTTTTCATATGAAAAATTTTCTAAAGAAATTTTTTCATATGAAAAATTTTCTAAAGAAATTTTTTCATATGAAAAATTTTCTAAAGAAATTTTTTCATATGAAAAATTTTCTAAAGAAATTTTTTCATATGAAAAATTTTCTAAAGAAATTTTTTCATATGAAAAATTTTCTAAAGAAATTTTTTCATATGAAAAATTTTCTAAAGAAATTTTTTCATATGAAAAATTTTCTAAAGAAATTTTTTCATATGAAAAATTTTCTAAAGAAATTTTTTCATATGAAAAATTTACTAAAGAAATTTTTTCAAATGAAAAATTTACTAAAGAAATTTTTTCATATGAAAAATTTACTAAAGAAATTTTTTCATATGAAAAATTTACTAAAGAAATTTTTTCATATGAAAAATTTACTAAAGAAATTTTTTCATATGAAAAATTTACTAAAGAAATTTTTTCATATGAAAAATTTACTAAAGAAATTTTTTCATATGAAAAATTTACTAAAGAAATTTTTTCATATGAAAAATTTACTAAAGAAATTTTTTCATATGAAAAATTTACTAAAGAAATTTTTTCATATGAAAAATTTACTAAAGAAATTTTTTCATATGAAAAATTTACTAAAGAAATTTTTTCAAATGAAAAATTTACTAAAGAAATTTTTTCATATGAAAAATTTACTAAAGAAATTTTTTCATATGAAAAATTTACTAAAGAAATTTTTTCATATGAAAAATTTACTAAAGAAATTTTTTCATATGAAAAATTTACTAAAGAAATTTTTTCATATGAAAAATTTACTAAAGAAATTTTTTCATATGAAAAATTTACTAAAGAAATTTTTTCATATGAAAAATTTACTAAAGAAATTTTTTCATATGAAAAATTTACTAAAGAAATTTTTTCATATGAAAAATTTACTAAAGAAATTTTTTCATATGAAAAATTTACTAAAGAAATTTTTTCATATGAAAAATTTACTAAAGAAATTTTTTCATATGAAAAATTTACTAAAGAAATTTTTTCATATGAAAAATTTACTAAAGAAATTTTTTCATATGAAAAATTTACTAAAGAAATTTTTTCATATGAAAAATTTACTAAAGAAATTTTTTCATATGAAAAATTTACTAAAGAAATTTTTTCATATGAAAAATTTACTAAAGAAATTTTTTCATATGAAAAATTTACTAAAGAAATTTTTTCATATGAAAAATTTACTAAAGAAATTTTTTCATATGAAAAATTTACTAAAGAAATTTTTTCATATGAAAAATTTACTAAAGAAATTTTTTCATATGAAAAATTTACTAAAGAAATTTTTTCATATGAAAAATTTACTAAAGAAATTTTTTCATATGAAAAATTTACTAAAGAAATTTTTTCATATGAAAAATTTACTAAAGAAATTTTTTCATATGAAAAATTTACTAAAGAAATTTTTTCATATGAAAAATTTACTAAAGAAATTTTTTCATATGAAAAATTTACTAAAGAAATTTTTTCATATGAAAAATTTACTAAAGAAATTTTTTCATATGAAAAATTTACTAAAGAAATTTTTTCATATGAAAAATTTACTAAAGAAATTTTTTCATATGAAAAATTTACTAAAGAAATTTTTTCATATGAAAAATTTACTAAAGAAATTTTTTCATATGAAAAATTTACTAAAGAAATTTTTTCATATGAAAAATTTACTAAAGAAATTTTTTCATATGAAAAATTTACTAAAGAAATTTTTTCATATGAAAAATTTACTAAAGAAATTTTTTCATATGAAAAATTTACTAAAGAAATTTTTTCATATGAAAAATTTACTAAAGAAATTTTTTCATATGAAAAATTTACTAAAGAAATTTTTTCATATGAAAAATTTACTAAAGAATTTTTTTCATATGAAAAATTTACTAAAGAAATTTTTTCATATGAAAAATTTTCTAAAGAATTTTTTCAAATGAAAAATTTTCTAAAGAAATTTTTTCAAACGAGAAATTTTCTAAAGAAATTTTTTCAAACGAGAAATTTTCTAAAGAAATTTTTTCAAACGAGAAATTTTCTAAAGAAATTTTTTTAAATGAAAAATTTTCTAAAGAAATTTTTTTAAATGAAAAATTTTCTAAAGAAATTTTTTTAAATGAAAAATTTTCTAAAGAAATTTTTTCAAATGAAAAATTTTCTAAAGAAATTTTTTCAAATGAAAAATTTTTTAAAGAAATTTTTTCATATGAAAAATTTACTAAAAAATTTTTTTCATATGAAAAATTTACTAAAGAAATTTTTTCATATGAAAAATTTACTAAAGAAATTTTTTCATATGAAAAATTTACTAAAGAAATTTTTTCATATGAAAAATTTACTAAAGAAATTTTTTCATATGAAAAATTTACTAAAGAAATTTTTTCATATGAAAAATTTACTAAAGAAATTTTTTCAAAAATTTAGTAAAGAAATTTTTTATTCATATGAAAAAATTTCTAAAGAAATTTTTTCAAATGAAAATTTTTTAAAGAAGTTTTTTCATATGAAAAACTTACTAAAGAAATTTTTTCATATGAAAAATAGTGTATAGGATTAACACCAAAACTGTCTTGATCCTGATAAAAATCTTGAATTTTTACTCGATTAAACATATAAATTTTCATGCCAGCTTGAGCCTTAATCAAAGCACGAATGGATAACAAGTTATAACTCATAAATTTTTTTTCAGCTACAAATTTAATAAAAATTAAACAAAAAAAAGGCATATATAAAAAAAAAACTAAAACAAATGTTAAAATAACACAAAATATACCGTTTAGTTGTTTAATTCATTATGCAGGAAATCTTAAATCTTTGCCACACAAAACAAGAAATAAAAAATTAAATAACATTCATGCAACATTATACTCTGGTTACATGTTGCACCACTTCATCTGCTGCATCTAATATTTCCTTTTCAATATCATGGTATTTCCTAAAGACAAGTCTAAACATTTTGTTTTTGCCATTGATTCTATTTTTGGTCTAATGAAAATTTGTGCACATAAATACTTTTCATGTTTTATTTATTTAAAGTTTTTTTGGTTTTTATATTTTTTATTAGTTTCTTTTCTCGTTCTTGTTTTTTAAGTTTATTGGTTTATTTAGGAAATTAAATATGGAACAATTGGAGCAGGTTATGTGGCCTGACCAACCAACGGGATATGTAAAAAATGTCAACATGACATTTAAGATTTGGACAAGTAAATGGAAATCTAGAAAAAAATGATACATTCAACATTGAATCGTTTTATCACTCAGCGCTTGAAAATAAAGGCAAAAAGTATGACTAAATAGCCATGACAAATGTTTAAAACGAAAGACTTAAGAAACGAACTTTGTGCTTTTTTTAATTTCAGTTTTAAATTTTGGATATCCACATTTTTTTAGAAGAACATTTTTGATGTATTTAATTCACGGTGCTTTCTTTTTTTCAAATATTTTATTTTTATTTCTTCTAAAGACCTTTTATATCCAACTTCTATTATAAAAGCATTTGTTATTAACATTATTTTAATAGTTGGTCAAGCCTTTCTGGACATTGATTTTTATTCTCGAATGACTGTTATTGTGCTATGAATAAAGCTTTAACTATAGCTAGGAATAGATGCCTTATGCTCCACTAATTAGTTGATATGTAATGTCTTTAGAATAGTAAAAGGATAATGTCTTCCTGAATTTAGCAACAGTCCTGGGTTGTCCTTTCCCTTTTGTGATGTGATGTGATGCCTGAACTAACTGTTCAATTACTTTCTTATATAGATACCGGGTTACAAAGACATACCAGGAAACTGTAGAGCAGACAAGTTAGCTAAATTTTGAATTATGTTACAAATTCCAGATTAAATAGAATTTGTTGATATGGCTCTTGTCCCTTGCAAGCACCTACTCCGGGACAGAACATGGAAGACTCAAGCCTGTTCAAACATGTATTCTTTTCACACAGATGTAGCAATAAAAATATTTGTATGGTGAAAAATTTTCTATAAAAAACTTTTGAAAGTGAAAAATTTCCTATAGAAAAATTTTTATACCAAATAATTTTCTATAAAAAATTTTATAGCAAAAAATTTTCTTAAGTAAAATTTTTATACCAAAAAATTTTTTATAGAAAAATTTTTATATTAAAACATTTTCTATACAAAAATTTGTATATCAAATAATTTTCTATTGGAACGTTCTTACACCAAAAAATTTGTATAGAAAAATTTTTATACCAAATAATTTTCTATGCAAAAATTTTTTATAGAAAAATTTTTATGGTCAAAAATTTTCTGTAAAAAAAATTTTATAGTAAAACATTTTTTATTAAAAAAAAAAATCTATAAAAAAATTTTAATAGTAAAAAATTTTTTTCACAAAAATTTTTATAGTGAAATATTTTCTACAGACAATTTTTTTTATTGAAAAATTTTCTACAGAAAATTTTTTTTATTGAAAAATTTTCTATAGAAAAATTTTCTTGTTGAAAAAATTTCTATCGAAAAATTTTTTTATTGAAAAATTTTATATTGAAAAATTTTTTTATTGAAAAAGTTTCTATAAAAAATTTTTTTTATTGATAAATTTTCTATAGAAAAATTTTTTTATTGAAAAATTTTCTATAGAAAAACTTTTTTATTGAAAACTTTTCTATAGAAAAATTTATGTCGTAAAAAATTCTCTATAGAAATATATTTGTAGCGAAGATTGAAAAATTTTCAATAGAAATTTTTTTATTGAAAAATTTTCTATAAAAAAATTATTATAGAAATATTTATTTTATAAAACAATTTTTTATTGAAAAATTTTCTGTTGAAAATTTTTTTTTTAAATTTAACCATTGAATAATTTTTATACCGAAATATGTTCGATAAAACAATTTTTATAACAAAAAATTTCCTATAGAAAACTTTTTATATCGAAATTTTTTGATATAGAAAAATTTTGATATCAAAAAATTTTCTATAGAAAAATTTTTATTTAAATTTTCTTTAAAAAATTTTTATAGTGAACAATTTTCTAAAAAAAAATGTTTATAGCTTAAAATTTTCTATACAAATTTTTTATAGTGAAAAATTTTCTACAGAAAATTGTGGTGAATAAATATTTTCTATTTTTACAAAAAAAATTTTTTAGTGAAATAGTTTCTATAGAAAATTTTTTATATAAAAAGATTTTCTAAAGAAAATACCGAAAAATTTTCTATAAAACAATTTTGATAACAAAAAATTTTCTATAGAAAACTTTTTATATTGAAATTTTTTGTTATAGAAAAATTTTTATATAAAAAAATTTTCTATAGAAAAACTTTTATTTTAATTTTGTATAAAAAAAGTTTACAGTGAATAATTTTCTATAGAAAAATTTTTATAGTGAAAAATTTTCTATAAAAGAAACGTTTATGGTGAAAATTGAAAAATTTTCTATAGAAAAATTTTTTTATTGAAATTTTTTTTGTTGAAAAATTTCTATATTAAAAAATGTTTCTATAAAAAAATTTCTATAGAAATATTTGTTTTATAGAACAATTTTTTTATTGAAAGTTTTTCTGTAGAAAAACTTCTTTTATTGAAAATTTAACTATATACAAATTTTTATACCGACAAATTTTCGAAAACTTTTTTATAGAGAACTTTTTATATCGCAAATTTTTTTATAGAAAAATTTGTATATCGAAAAATTTTCTATAGAAAACTTTTTATATCGAAATTTTTTAATAGAAAAACTTTTATACCGATTTTTTTTTGTAGAAAAAATTTTATATCGAAAAATTTTCTATAGAAAAATTTTTATATCGGAAAATTTTCTATAGTATAAAATTTTCTTAAAAACAATTTTTATAGTAAAATATTTTCTATAGAGAAATTTTTTATAAAAAAATTTTATATAGAAACATTATTTTATTAAAAAATTTTCAATAAAAAATTTGTATACCTAAAAATTTTCTATAGAAAAATTTGTATAGCAAATAATTTTCTATAAAAAAATTTCCTTTCTTTTACAAACAAAATAAATATTAGGAAAAATTCTAAAATATTTAATAAAAACTTTCATGTTTTCACGTAAGAAAATACATTTTAAATGTAAATATTACAATTAAAATTCCTTCATAGACATTTATTTTTACCTTATTTAAAACTTTCTTTTTAAATTCTTTAAATTCTTGCTTGATCATTAAGTAATTTCCCTTTTTAAAACTGACCTACGCAATTAAGGTATGACCAAAAACAAACTAACAAAACAAAAGACTTAAGACCCAAACATGCTCATTACAAAATGACAAAAACGACTTAACTTAAAATTACCATAATTAAGTTATAATTTGTTAGTTAAGGCATAAACATTTAGCATATTTAGTGTTTTTTCCATTACCATAACATTTGTAAATGGATTACAAAAAGGGAAAGTGGAGACAATGATACATTTTTGAAGAATACATACAAATAGTAGTAAAAATGCTAAGGCACAATTATACGCCATAAATAATAATGACTTTTAGATATTTAGCTTAAAAGAAATTTAAGGCAATCTTTGTTTTACTTAACCAGAAAATAAGAATCTCCAGACACCAACGATTATTATGTTATGTGTAGATATTTTAGAAAATTGGTGTGAAACTTTAATAGTTGGCAGCAATAATTGCCTGCAACAATCTAAAATAACTTGTACATCATTATCGGCTACAGCAAAATTTTTGCTACTAACTCAATAGATTTATAAGCGATGTTCTGCCATTTTTTGTACAATTGTTAACATAAGAACCTGCCAAGAGTTATGTAATGTTAAGATACTTATACTGGAAAAGTTCTTTACTACTCTTTCGAAAAAATTGAAAAAAATATGACAAAGATTAGAAATTCTGAAAAAATCTTGTAAGTTTTTCCAGTTCTTCCCATCCTTATACTCATAACTTTTTACCACATAACTATTGTATAAAATAAAAACTCCAAGTGCGTGTCTAGTTTTTGCCATTAAAATTACCCTGGGATTTGTTGGCTGCAAAAAAAAAAAACTATTTGAAATTTTAAAATAGTCTTTGCTAGAAGTCAACGGTATAGCTAGTATTTCACCGCCAATAACAATCGCCTGCTATTTTAGCGCCAAATTATTGCGGCATGAAATATTCAAAATGTGTAAACTGCATGCAGTAAATTATAGTGAATGCTCGCTCGCTCGCCTTGATCAATGTTAATTCATTTTTTTCAATTTTCCCCAAAAACATGATAATGTTAGAAGTAAATATTTGTTTTCTTTGAGTTAACAAATCATGATAAAAAAAATTTTTTGCTTAAAATCATGAGGTAAATTAAAATGAAATTATATTGTGATAAAATTTTGAGGCTAGTGTTTCAGTTCCAAGAAGAATTTTGTTATTTGACTATGAAAAATGTTTGCAAAAATTAAACGATGCTGACACATGAGACTATAAAATGTTGCATGTTAATTTGCAGCGCTTCATATCTATGGTCCAAGTATAAGCCCAGACTCAGATTTTTTAAAAATTTTCTTTTTAAAGGAAATTTTTCAAAAATTTACATTTAAAGGAAGTTTTTGAAAAAATTACCTTTTAAAGGAAAATTTTCAAAAATTTTAGTTTTTAAGGAAAATTTTCAAAAACTTACTTTTAAAAGGAAATTTTTCAAAAATTAAATTTTAAAAGGAAATCTTTCAAAAATTTACCTTCAAAAGGAAATTTTTAAAAAATTTACTTTTTAAAAAAAATTTTTCAAAAATTTACTTCTTAAAGGAAATTTTTCAAAAATTTACTTTTTAAAGGAAATTTTCCAAAAATTTACTTATTAAAGGAAATTTTTCAAAAACTTATTTTTAAATAAAATTTTTCAAAAATTTACTTTTGAAAGAAAACTTTTCAGAAATTTACTTTTCAAAGGAAATTTCACAAAAATTTACGTTTAAAAGGAAATTTTTCAAAAATTTACTTTTAAAGGAAATTTTTGAAAGATTTGCTTTTTAAAGGAAATTTTTAAAACAATGAATTTTTAAAGGAAATTTTTCATAAATTGCTTTTTTAAAGGAAATTTTTCAAAAATTTACTTTTAAGGAGAAAATTTTGAAAAATTTACCTTTAAAAGGAAATTTTTCAAAAATTTACCTTTAAAAGGAAATTTTTCAAAAATTTACTTTTTAAAGGAAATGTTTCAAAAATTTACTTTTTTAAGGAAATTTTTTAAAAATTTACTTTTTAACGCAAATTTTTTAAAATTTACTTTTTAAAGGAAATTTTTCAAAAATTTTCTTTTTTAAGAAATTTTTCAGAAATTTACTTTTTAAAGGATATTTCACAAAAATTTACTTTTTAAAGGAAATTTTTCAAAAATTTACTTTTTAAAGGTAATTTTTCAAAAATTTTTTTAAAAATTTTCTTTTTAAAGGTAATTTATCAAAAATTTATTTTTTTGGCTAAATTTTTAAAAATTTACTTTTTAAAGGAAATTTTTCAAAAATTTAGTTTTTAAAGGAAATTTTTCAAAAATTTACTTGTTAAAGAAAATTTTTTAAAAATTTAATTTTTAAAGGAAAGTTTTCAAAAATTTACTTTTTAAAGGAAATTTTTAAAAAATTTACGTTTTAAAATAATTTTTTCAAAAATTTGCTTTTTAAAGAAAAATTTTCAAAAATTTACTTTTTTAAGGAAATTTTTTAAAAAATTAAAGGAAAATTTTCAAAAATTTACTTTTTAAAGGTAATTTTTCAAAAATTTACTTTGTAAAGGAAATTTTTTAAAAATGTACTTTTTATAGGAAATTTTTCAAAAATTTACTTTTTTAAGAAAATTTTTCAAAAACTAACTTTTTAAAGGAAATTTTTCAAACATGAAAGGAAATTTTTTTAAAATTTACTTTTTAAAAATTTAATTTTTAAGGAAATTTTTCAAAAATTTACTTTTTAAAGGAAATTTATCAAAAATTTTCTTTTTAAAGGAAATTTATCAAAAATTTACTTTTTTAGACTAAATTTTTAAAAATTTACTTTTTAGACTACATTTTTCAAAAATTTACTTTTAAAAGGACATTTTTCAAAAATTTACTTTTTAAAGGAAATTTTTCAAGAATTTACTTTTTAAGGGAAATTTTTCAAAAATTGACTTTTTAACAGAAATTTTTAAAAATTTGCTATTAAAGGAAATTTTTTAAAAATTCACTTTTAAAGGAAATTTTTCAAAAATTAAATTTTAAAAAAAAATCTTTTAAAAATTTACTTTTAAAAGGAAATTTATCAAAAATTTACTTTTTAAAGAAAATTTTTCAAAAATTTACTTTAAAGAAAATTTTTGAAAAATTTACTTTTTAAAGGAAATTTTAATTTAATTTTTAGGAAATTTTTCAAAAATTTACTTTTTAAAGAAAATTTTTCAAAAATTTATTTTTGAAAGAAACTTTTTCAAAAATTTACTTTTTAAAGAACATTTTTTAAAATTTTTCTTTTTAAAGAAAATTTTTAAAATTTTACTTTTAAAAGGAAATTTTTCAAAAATTTACTTTTTAAAGGAAATTTTTCAAAAATTTACTTTTTAAAGGAAATTTTTCAAAAATATACTTTTTAAAGGAAATTTTTCAAAAATTTACTTTTTTAGAGGAAATTTTTCAAAAATTTAGTTTTTAAAGGAAATTTTTCAAAAATTTAGTTTTTAAAGGAAATTTCACAAAAATTTTCTTTTAAAGGAAATTTTGTAAAAATTTGCTATTTATTTTGTCATGAAATTTTTGTTTACAGAAAAACTTCATAGACTAAGATTTTTTTGTTTTTGCTCTACCATGGTTTTGATATATTTAATTGGCCTAAACAATGTTTGTTTTAATCTTAAAAAAACATTGAGAATAAAACCTGGCTAATTTTTTGTATCCCACAATTTTCTTTGCTACCTTTAAAAAACCACATAATCAACTTTCAAATACCTTAACTATTCACATAAGATGACTAGTCGGTCTGGCTAATGATCCCAAATAAATCAAAAATAGGCCAAATAACCTGCTGTGTTGCTGTTCATCGGGTTACAGATGAAATTTGATTTATTAAAGATTGAAATAAAATGATTTGAAAATTGCTACTTGATGTTAAAAAATTTACATTGTTCCAAGCGAAACATCGGCCACAACAGGAATCCTGTCTTAGATATGAACACAAAAAATTCTAGTTTAAATCATATAGAACAAATATTTGATATACATCAATGGTTAACATGTTGGTGGAGGAAAAATCCTTCTTATGAGCTTTTATATAGCCAAATGCACCCTACTTTAAAAATTACTTGATTTTTCACTCAAATAAATTTTTTTTAACATAAAGTCGAGCTTGTCCGCCTTTTTATAGATTCAACTTCCTTCTTTTGTTTTTGCTACTTATCTGGCCCCTGATTGATGCCACATCATTTAAAAAAATCTAGTCTTAGTTTTTCATGTTCTTCTCCTGTTGTTTTGCCCAAATCAAGATCACTTGTCTTGTCCTGGTGATTGTTGTGGAATATAAAATTACTGGACTGACTGATGGGCGGTTAGATGGAATGATAGTAATAGTTGGTTGTTGCTTTGATGGGTTGCTTGACTCTGGCAGTTGCATCAATTTTTTGGTTTAAGTTATCTTGGTAGTTGTTGTTCTTCATTTGTTCTTTCGAACGCCTCATTGTTTCTACTAGTCTTACTTGATACTGGACAATTATAACACTTACACTTAGCCAGTGTTACACAAGTATTGAGTAATTCCTCCAACTACAGAAAAAAGATGCTTTACAAAGATTTTTCATTGAGCCCACACACCAACACGCAACACCTTGAAATCTTTTAGAGTAACAAAAAATATATAAGATAATTTTCTACCTCGATACTCAACTCTTTTGGGTATAGAGTGGGTTGTGATATAAAGTAAGTAGTTACATTTGCCACTTCTGGTTGCATGTAAGTAGATTAAGAAAATTACTTTTAAGCTTATTTTTGCTTTGGGTAGTGGGTGTTAATCACAGCGATATATCACCAAGTGTTCGGTATGCGATTAAATTTCACTTACATACGAATATGTTAAGTAATTTGATTTTTGACTAAATTTTTATATAAAATCGTGCACAAGAAATTCTTAAGCTAACACAAGAGACATATTTAAAAGTTAATTTCTTAAATATACTCGTATTTGGGTCTTAGTTGCACTTAAAGAGCAAAAGAAATTATATTGCGATAAATAGAATTTCAGTTCACACGATCTTCGTCGATTTAATAATGAACTTAATTGATGATGGCAATTAATTAAACAAAATTTGCTAGTCAGACCGAAATTAATTGCTTTTAAAAGTAAAGAAATTTGATCGAAGTCTAATAGTTAAGAGCTTTGGCCTAGAACAATGGCCTGCCTAGATATCAATGAATCAAAAACTAATGGTTTTTGTAAGCAGTCCATTAAAATTGGATCACATGTGATCGTTGACAACTATAGTTTCGAGATTGTAAAATAGTTTATTTGCCTTAATACCGCCGCACAGTGTGATTTCTTAATAAATTCCTTGGTAAAAAACATAATAAGTGCTCATAGAGCATTGAAATTTGTTACATATGCTACCATTAATTTAGTTACGAAAATTTTAAGGTTTCATCAAAATTGACGACGCCCATCGCTCCCCGCCCATATAGCACGAAAATTTTTTTCTCCCCAAATGTTTAGTTCTCAACCGATCGTAAAGAAACTCGGCATAGGCAATCAGTATTACGAAGTTAAGTTATGTAAAAAGTTTCATTGAAATCTGCCACGCTCCCCGCCCATATAGCCCGAAAATATTTTTTCGTCCAAAATGTTTGTTACTTAACCTATCGTGATGAAACTTAAAGGAAATTTCACAAATAATCACTTTTTAAAGGAAATTTTTCAAAAATTTACTTTTTAAAGGAAAGTTTTCAAAAATTTACTTTTTAAAGGAAATTTTTCAAAAATTTACTTTTTAAAGGAAATTTTTCAAAAATTTACTTTTTAAAGGAAATTTTTCACAAATTTACTTTTTAAAGGAAATTTTTCAAAAATTTACTTTTTAAAGGAAATTTTTCAAAAATTTACTTTTTAAAGGAAATTTTTCAAAAATTTACTTTTTAAAGGAAATTTTTCAAAAATTTACTTTTTAAAGGAAATTTTTCAAAAATTTGCTTTTTAAAGGAAATTTTTCAAAGATTTACTTTTTAAAGGGAATTTTTCAAAAGTTTACTTTTTAAAGGAAATTTTTCAAAAATTTACTTTTTAAAGGAAATTTTTCAAAAATTTACTTTTTAAAGGAAATTTTTCAAAAATTTACTTTTTAAAGGAAATTTTTCAAAAATTTACTTTTTAAAGGAAATTTTTAAAAAATTTACTTTTTAAAGGAAATTTTTCAAAAATTTACTTTTTAAAGGAAATTTTTCAAAAATTTACTTTTTAAAGGAAATTTTTCAAAAATTTACTTTTTAAAGGAAATTTTTCAAAAATTTACTTTTTAAAGGAAATTTTTCAAAAATTTACTTTTTAAAGAAAATTTTTAAAAAATTTACTTTTTAAAGGAAATTTTTCAAAAATTTACTTTTTAAAGGAAATTTTTAAAAAATTTACTTTTTAAAGGAAATTTTTAAAAAATTTACTTTTGGAAAATTTTTTTCTTAACCGAACGTAATGATACTCTACACAGATTACACAGGGCAACAGCCAAAATGTGCTCGAGTAACCACTATATACATTTGATGTATCATGACTCCCTTTGTACAAAAATGGTAAAATTTTAAAATTCTGTGGCAAGATTTTTTTTAAAATTGCAATTTTTTTTTAGACGTTTCTTCAAATAATTAATGATAACTCAAAAACTACTATTCCGATATTATTAAAATATACGTATATCAAGCAAAAATATAAAATTTTGTGAAAATGAGCGAATTCACTAAATTGTGAATAAATTCGAAAAAATCAATCGATTTTTATGGTCGATATCTCATTTTGCTGCTATTATATGTCGCTATGCGATAAATCTAGAAGTTTTTTGCCGTTTTCGATTTTTCATGATTTTTTAAAACGAAAATTTTTGCCATTTTGACGTTAAAAATATATTTTTTTTCTTAAGTTTTTTATTATAACTCCGATACTATTGATCCGATTGAAACGCGATATATAGACGAAAGGCTATGTAAATCTTAATTTTTCTGATTTTATTTTAATAATATCGGACCAGTAGTTTTGAGTTATCATTAATTATTTGAAGAAACGTTAAAAAAGAATTGCAATTTAAAAGGAAAATTAAAAAAAAAATCTTGCCATAGAATTTAAAAATTTTACCATTTTTGTACAAAGGTAGTCATTATACATCAAAATTGTATAGTGGTTTTAAGAGCACATGATTTTTTTTTTATTTTGTTGTGCTGTGTTATCTGTATTACAAATTTGAAATATAAAGAAAAACTTAAAACACTGCATTTTTAAGTGCCATCATTAGAACCTGAATATCTTGCAAACTGTTATCGTTTTCCAATATATATTTCTTTTAAATCTATTTATTTTCAAAATATATTTTCAGTAAACATATATCACAAAAAGGCAGTTTCTGCAAAATTTTAACTAGGTGACTTTGCCAATTAGCTCAAAATATCAAAGCATTTTCGTTTAGGATGTTTGATGAAGTTGATGGAGATGTATCTTCTAGTCAAGTTAGTCTAGTTATCAGGCAGCAGCATTAACCTAATCATAGATAAACTGATTATAAAAATTGTAATTTTTGGGCAAAATCTTTTTTGTGTTTGAATTATTTTGCTTTTCTATTGATTTTTCTATTTATAATTCGTCTTAGTCATATAAACTGGATATTTGGATTTAACATAAAAAGTAAAATTACTAAATGATTGTGCAAGAATTTTAGTATAAAAATGAAATAAAATTAAATGTCTTAAGCTAAACTATGTAGAATGACAAAACAAAATGCATTCTATTAAAATTTCATGGCTGTTTTCAAGTCTTTCCAATTTAAATTGCAGCTCATAACCAAGTTTGTGTCTTAAGTCTTTTGTTTTTTAATAACTTTTTATTGTCAAAATGTGTTTAAGTAAACGAATGAACAGTAGCTTTACAGAAAATCATAAATAAACGATTAAAAGCTATTTTTCATTAACTTTTTTGAATTTCAGCTGAGAATCCAAAAAACCAAAAAAAAAATTTCAAATAAACCAAATCCATTAAGACTAAAAATCTGAAAACTTTTTTCACTTATTCAAATTTTCCTCCCCAGAAAAACTTTTTAAAAATCTTGTTCCTTTAAAAATTTTTGTGTGTAAAATTTACTATTTTTTGGGTCATTGGTCATTTGTAATACTTTTTTCAATTAACCAAAAAAAAAAAAAAGAAAAAATCTCACACTGCTTTTAAAGAGAAACTTTTACAACTTTTTAACAAGAATTTTAATACTTTGAGAACTAGAATTTAACAATTACTTGGCGTAAACTCATTGTTTTTATGACCAGACAAGTGGTCGATTCGATTATGAAACCACCGGCGTATAGGCTATTTTACACTTAAATTTAATGCGGTATTCTTTTTTTGGTTAAGGATTCTTTGGTTATTAAAAAAAACGATCATATATACAGACAAATTGTTTTTTTTTTATCTAAAGTGACTTGTGGTTGATAAAACATTAAATAAAAAAAATTATTGGTTTTTATGATTTTAATGGTTTTAGATTTTGTGCAATTTGTTTTTGCTTCGGATAACAAATACTTTGTTAGTCTAATGTGGAACGATCTTTGTATTTTTACTCAAAAGTGTTACTAAGTTAATTTTTCAGATTATATTCATATACTTTAAGGTGGATTAGAACAGACACAGACAGACACAGACAGATACAGACAGACACAGATAGACACAGACAGACACAGACAGATACAGACAGACACAGACAGACACAGACAGACACAGACAGAAACAGGAAAAGCAAACAGGAAAGTTTTAAACTGCTTTGCCATTAAGTTGATTCCAATCCATGGGGAAATGCATATCGCATAGTTATGACAAGGTTAAGAACCCAAAGAACCCCAGAAGTAACATGCCCATACCTCCTTAGAAAAATAATAGAAGTATTGTTTCCAAAAGGGCAGCCGACGCAGAGTATGCCGATATATCCTATAGCCGATATAGAAGAAGTGACAGAAGAAGAAGTTCTCCAAACCTGCTCCCATATTGGTGACAAGAAAGCCCCTGGTTTAGATAGAATTCCGAACAAAGCACTTAAAACTGGGCTTAAGGCTAATCCACAAGTATTTGCAGATGTCTTTAACTCCTGCCTTCGCACTGGAGAATTTCCAGAAGTATGGAAAAAGCAAAAACTGGTCTTAATTCCAAAGCCCAACAAACGCCTCGGCGAGCCGTCATCGTACCGACCAATATGTCTATTGGATACTCTAGGTAAAGTCCTAGAAAGAGTGATTTATAATAGACTGCTAGAAGCTGTGGAAAGTGTAAATGGACTCTCGGTCAGACAGTATGGTTTTCGTAAATCAAGATCGACGATAGATGCGATAAATCAAGTGAAAACAATTGCAGAAAATGCGATAAAGGGTAAAGGAGCGAATAAAAAGTACTGTGTGGTTGTTACTTTAGATATTAAAAATGCTTTTAATAGCGCTGGCTGGAATTTTATTATGTCAACACTAAGAAACCTAGATGTCCCAAATTACATTATTAGAATTGTAGGAGACTATTTCAACAACAGAACACTCTGGTATAATACGGATGATGGTATGAAATCATATGAAACCTCAGCAGGAGTACCCCAGGGCTCAGTACTTGGACCATTATTATGGAATGTAATGTATAACGGAGTGCTGGAGTTGAATATCCCTGAAGAGGCGAATATTATAGGATTCACAGACGATATAGCTATAGTCGTATGTGCACGATTCCTAGATGAAGTTCAAATGTATACCAACGAGACAATTAGTATTGTGAAATCATGGCTAGATAAAGCTGGTTTAGAACTAGCAGAACATAAAACAGAAGCAGTTTTAATTAGTAACCGTAGGAAAAAAGAAACATTAAATATCCAAGTAGGTGAGACTATTATAACGTCATCCCCTTCGCTGAAGTACCTAGGAGTTATGATTGATGATAAACTAAACTTTAAGGCGCATATGGAATACGCATATAAAAAAGCCGCAGCAGTTAGTAATGCTCTCAGCAGAATTATGCCAAATGTTGGAGGGCCAAGACAAAGCCGTAGAATCTTATTAACTAGAGTAACAATGTCGATCTTACTGTATGGAGCTCCTATTTGGGCCAGGTCCATTAAAAACACGACACGTAAAAACATAATCTCACTATTCCGTCAGAGTTGCCTCCGAGTCTGTAGCGGATACAGAACAATATCTCTTGAAGCTTCAGCTGGTATGATCCCTATTGACTTGTCTTCCTTTGAGGCACATAGCATTTATGTAGCCAAGGAAAACAATAGAGAAGAAAACCCCCGCGAGAGAAAACAAATTGAAAGAGATGATACTATTGTGAAATGGCAAAGAAGGTGGGAAAATACAGAAAAAGGTCGATGGACCTACAAACTGATTCCAAACATTAGTAAATGGATAACACGTAAACATGGTGATGTTAATTACTACTTAACACAATTCTTAAGCGGCCATGGAGGGTACAGAGGATATCTATTCAAGTATGGTCTAGATAATTCTCCAAACTGTCCAATGTGTTCAATAACTGAAGATGCAGAGCATGTAGTTTTTAACTGTCCAAGATTCCAAGTACAGAGAAACTTGATAATGAGCGAAGTGGGAGACCCTATAAATCCCAACAATATAGTAGATTTAATGCTACAATCTAAAGAAAAATGGGCTCTAGTGTCAAATTTTATATGTGAAATACACCTTCAACTAAGGAATGAAGAAGACATTCGCAAAGAAAATAACAGAGCTGTATCAAATATGTAGATAGCCGTAGCGCTAACCAGCCCCGCGAAGTAATACCTAACAGCAGTGCCGCGGGGAGAGTGGTCGATGCATGGGAATATGGTTTAGTGAGTATGGACGTAGTTCGAGTCTCACATAGTAGATTGCTGTTCATATCCGTAAGCCATGAATATGAATGCCAATTTGCATCCGTAAACAGGATTCCGAAACCCATACCAAAAAAAAAAAAAAAAAAAAAGAAAAGACAGACACAGACAGACACAGACAGACACAGACAGACACAGACAGACACAGACAGACACAGACAGACACAGACAGACACAGACAGACACAGACAGACACAGACAGACACAGACAGACACAGACAGACACAGACAGACACAGACAGACACAGACAGACACAGACAGACACAGACAGACACAGACAGACACAGACAGACACAGACAGACACAGACAGACACAGACAGACACAGACAGACACAGACAGACACAGACAGACACAGACAGACACAGACAGACACAGACAGACACAGACAGACACAGACAGACACAGACAGACACAGACAGACACAGATACGGACTTTTTGCAAATATGCTGGCATATATCTCACGCTTTTCACATCTACTGAAACTAATTCAAACTAAATTTTACTATCAACACACAGAATTCTAACGAAAACCTAACAAATGTTGAACTTCATTTGAGAATACTTGTTACTCGAGCTGATTAATTGAATATGTCATGTTTGGATATTACTTACATCTACGTAACAATTATGTCTGATTTAAATCTTTTCATATGTCTGTTTGTTTGTCCACTCATCTGTCTAGTTTAACTCGGCTAAAAAAAAACAAAACCTAAAAAAACTCGAAATGTTAAGCAAATCTCAAACAAATTTTTAATCCCCATCAAGATCATCATTCTTTTGCCAAATGTGAGTGTTTTTTTTTTTTTTTATTTTTGAGTAAATCAACTAAAAGTAAAGTTTTACTTAAATTCAACAAATCTTTAGATTTGTTGTGCATTATCTCAACGCAGACGTAAAAACATGAATTGACCAACAATTTGCCAGTTAACAAACGATTTTGATTTTATGGCTGTAAAAAGTTTTATGGCCTTACTCGTATAAACTTGGAAGTATGAGGAGTTAAATGGAGGCAAAGTGGTAAACTTGACCATAAATGTAAATTTTAATGATGATAAATTTATAAATAATTGTCCAGCCACATAGAAATACTCGTATAACTAACTATTCAGTATCTGTATCATTCAAAAAGGTGTGATCTGGTTTATTATTGAATAAGGTCTACTGAAACATTCTCTCTTAATTAACTGAAAAATACATCAATGGCTAAATGCTGAATATTTCGAATAATTAACTTAAGCGAACAAGTAGAAAATAAATGAATTTTGTATCTGAAGTAGACAGCGCGTGAGAGAATCGTTATTTTTTCTACTTCTGTTTATTTTAAAAATTTATAAGGAGCTTTTTCCGTTAAATCCTTTATATAATCCGGTTGTTAATGATGACTTTATAAAAACTAAAATACAAAAATATTACAAATTTAACACATAAAAGATTAAATTTGTTATCCTATAATGATTTTATGAATAAGAAAATTTAAGTGTGAAATAAAATTAATCTAAATTTATTGTTTCCATTTGCTAAACAATTATTATCCAAGGAAGTCTGATATACAAGGAAATTAAACTATTTATTTTGTTTGCAGAACTTGCACTATTTGTTACAACTATTGCATTTGTTCATTAGTGGGATATCAATAATTTTATGTTTTCTTACATTTCTTTAGTGCCTTTGGCAAACTTGATCGATTATTGTTTTTTTTTTCTTCAAAACCTTCCATAAACTTGAAAAATTTCTCAGGGCGTATGTTTAGCATAAATTGAATGCACTTGCCTTGAGAAATGTACATGCAAAAGACGATATTAGGGTAATACCTATTTAGATTTCTACAAATTTTCGAGTTTTAAAAAGTAATGTCTTGAAATTGATGTAGCACTTAGAGAGCAAAAAAACCTTTGCCTAAAAAACTGAAAAATCAAAACTAAATAAATTTAAAAAAAATTGCAACAGCAAAAATTGCGTTTACGAAGCCATCTTTTCTTGATGTGGCTAAGCCGAAAACTACTAAGCAACAAAAAAAAAAAAAAAAAATCCCCGTTAACAATTTCCTTAAGTTATATTCAGAGGTCGGCACAAAAAGAACAAAACAAAAAAATCGCCAGAGTTGCCATTTTTCATTCTTTTAACTAAAATAGGTATAGTTTTCAGTGCGAAGTTCCAATATTTTAAAAAGAAAAAGTTTTCCAATCAATTTTTTTTATATATTTTCTTTTGATTATTCTATAGAAAATCATATAGAAATTTTTTTATCAAAAATTTTTCTACAGAAAACTTTTTTACCAAAAATTTTTCTATAGATAATTTTTTTGTCAAACATTTTTCTATATAAAATTTTTTATTAAAAATTTCTCTATAGAAAGTTTTTTTATCGAAAATTTTTCTATACAAAATTTTTTTATCAAAATTTTTTCTTAGAAAATTATTTATCAACAATTTTTTTTTATAGAAAATTTTTTTATCAAAAATTTTTCTACAGATAATTTTTTTTTAAATTTTAAAATTTTTTTTTTTTTTCATTATTTATTCTATAGAAAATTAGATAGAAATTTTCTTATCAAAAACTTTTACGTAGAAAATTTTCTTATCACAAATTTTTCTATACAAAACTTTTTTATCAACATTTTTTTTTTTTCAAAAATTTTTCTTCAGAAATTTTTTTTTTTAACATTTCTATAGATAATTTTTTTGTCAGAAATTTTTCTATAGAAACTTTTTTATTAAAAAATGTTTCTTTAGGGAATTTGTTTATTATTTATTCTATAGAAAATTATATAGAAATTTTTTTATTAAAAATTTTTCTATAGAAAATTTTTTTATCAAACATTTTTCTATAGAAAATTTTTTTAACAAAATTTTTTCTATAGATAATTTTTTTGCTGAACATTTTTGTATATAATTTTTTTTTTATTAAAAAATTTTCCTTCAGAAAATTTTTTAATCAAAAAATTTTTCTTTAGGATTTTTTTTATCAAAAAGTTTTTGTACAGAAAATTTTTTTATTAAAATTTTTTTGAAGACAAAATGTGAAAAATTTTGTATGTTTACTTTTGTTCAGTTGATAATCTGAGATTTTATTTATGGCTTACAAGCATAATTCGTAATGATTATGTTTGTAAAATGTTTTGTCAAAATTTTTCTATAGAAATTTTTTTTGTCAAAAGTTTTTCTTTTGAAAATTTTTTTGTCAAAAGTTTTTCTATAGAAAATTTTTTTGTCAAAAAATTTTCTACAGAAAATTTTTTATCAAAATTTTTTTTTGTCAAAAATTTTTCTATAGAAATTTTTTTTTGTTAAAAATTGTTCTATAGAAAATTTTTTTGTCAAAAATTTTTCTATAGAAAATTTGTTTTGTTAAAAATTGTTCTATAGAAAATTTTTTGTCAAAAATTTTTCTAAAGAAAACTTGTTTGTCAAAAATTTTTCATTAGTAAATTTTTTTATCTAAAAATTTTTCTTTGTAAAATTTTTTTATTAAAAAGTTTTTTACATAATATTTTTCTTTAGAAACATTTTTTTATTAAAAACTTTTTCTATCGAAAATTTTTCATAAAAGAATGTTTCTATAGAAAATTGTTTTATCAAAAAATTTTGTATAGAAAAAAATTTCTATAGAAAAATTTTTTTACAAGAAAATTCTATAGAAAATTTTTTAATAAAAAAGTTTTCTATATCCCGCAAACATTTTTTGGCTTTTATCAATAAATTGTGTATGTAGATTGATTAAATGCGAATACAATTTCATTTTTGAAGGAAAATTTTTTTTATCAAAAAAGATTTCTATAGAAAATTTTTTTATCAAGAAATTTTTCTATAGAAAATTTATGATATTAACCTGAACCTCTTAACATAAATTCTTGGTTCAACTAAAAATTAATTTCTTTCATTTTTTTTGTTCAAAAAAAAAATTTTTTTTTATAGAAAATTGGTTTATCAAAATTTTTTCTGTAGAAATTTTTTTTTAGAAAAATTTTCGATAGAAAAATACATTTATCAAAAATTTTTACATAAAAATATTTTATCGAAAAATTTTCCAAAGAAAAATATTTTTTAGGCAATTTTTCTATAAAACAAGTAAGAAAGTGCAAAAGTCGGTTTAACCCGACTGTACGATATCTTTCACTACTGATGTCAAATGTTTATTTTTTCGTGTATAAACCAAATATTTTCTAAATTTTTTCTTTATACTAAGATTTTTCCCAAAACGTATATATTTACACTATTTCCTTCGTTTTGACCTATATGGGAGCTCGGGTTAAATAGAGACCGATTGTCTAGAAATTCAACAATTTGATTACAGTTTTTGCACAAATTATATATACAGAAATTGTTACTATCTTCGTGATTTTCTTCTTATTTATTAAGTTATGGCTGAAGGTTTTGTATGGGAGCTATGGTCAAATATGAACCGATTAGAACAAAATTTGTTATAGTGATTTCCGTGTACATAAGCAGTATTTTTTTTAATTTTCATAAAAATATTCCTATATTAGCGGACAAAACACTAAATAATGGACGATTTTAAACGAATTTTAATAGCCATGTTCCCACTGTCAAATTTCATCAAATTAACTTAAGAATAGCGACCTCTACTTACAAGGATTACATGGGGGTCCAGCCAGCCAGCCATCCAGACGAACGGGCTAACATCGTTAATTGATTCTAGGTCTATTGGTATATTAAAAGGTGGGCCTAGGACCAATATTTCTATAAGTTACATCATCATAAACTTATAATACCCTTTCCACTTATGGTGGTGAAGGGTATGAAAATGTTCGTATCGAAAATATTTAATAAATACTTTTTTATCTAAAAAATATAAAAATCTAAAATTGTTTAATATTGCAATTTATTTCTGTTTCAAAAAATATTCCCAATTCGGTTACATTTACATATTTCAAACAATGTTTACAAAAATTAGAATGATGTGGCAACAATGTTCGAGATTTTTGTATTTTCTTTAACAAAGCGATACCAAACGACTTTGCTAACATACAAATTCTAACTGAGTGCTTTTAATACTCATTTTCACGAGTATCATTAATGATCGTGATATTTACGAAAATTAAAAAAGTCTTCGGCTTCTGGTGGTATGGGCTGCCAAGGTCTGGTTATATTTAAAGGCTGCATTGTCACTCCAGTAATTAGGTGGGTAATTCAAGAAGACGCCGACTTAATGATCTGCCCTAGAATCTTTCGAGTAAAGTAAAATTTTCGACATAACCAAAAAAGAAGTTCTTCAACTAATAAGTTTCACCCTAATATACACTTTCAAATCTAGAAAGAATCAATAGAGCAGCATGTGTTCAAAAACACATCAATTCTTTTTTCGATTCGTTAATCATACATACGCGAAGTTTATACATTTAAACGCTCAATTGTTTGTAACAAATCACCAATGATCAATTGCGAATTTATAGCTTTTGGGTGTAAACTCCACTTAAGAAAACCACAAAAGCTATAATTTTAAAACGATAATATGGATTTAAGAGTCTCTTATGGATTTTAGTGTAACCGCATTTGTAGGCCCAAAAGAAACTTAAGTAAATCTTTACTTAAAAAGTTGTAACTTGTTTTTTTTTTGCCAAAAATTATATTGATTTGCACATAAAGTAGTTGATTTAAGAGAATTGGCCCCATTTACGAAAATACACAATTTATTCAACAAAATACAATAATAATGGGTCAACGTCAATTACAGTAACAGCCGAAATATATGCAAAAAACCTTTGAACCTGTTTTATTTGAAGTTTTGTTTCATTGTTTTGTACGAATCTCAGTGGACAACAGACGCCTACAGATATTTCGACAAACAATGGACTAACATTGAATATCAATGCGCGACTACATGTGGGTACAATAAGGAGTTAAGTGTGTCTTTTAAGTTAATTGTAAAGGTACTCTACTTTAGGTTTCAAAAAACTAAAAATTTTATACATCTAGAGTCCATTTGTATACATCCAGAGAAGTCTTACTTAATGTCAATAATAGGGTACCCAGATCTCCTAGGTTCACAAACAAAAGGTTCATTTTCACGCCGAAGGCTTAACAACGATTCTGTTATTTCTTTTGTTTTATTACAAAATTATTATTATTTTGATCATTTATTTTTCATTTTAAAGTTGATTGCGAAGCATCTTCTTTTTCTCCTTTCTTCTAGTTAGTGGCCTTAAGCTGTTTTTTTTGTAAATCTTTAAAATAATAAATAATTTCGTTTCTTGGTACTTGGTTGGGTTGGTGAATCTGCTCATGAAGTTGTTGAAGAAAATTTTCAAAGATATTTTTCTCTAGATTTCTGTCAATTTTTATTGTATACAAATGTCGTTTGCCTGTTGCAGATCTCAAGGAAAAAGTCAGAATTTTTCTGACAGGCTTTTAAAGAGTCACCACACACTAACTGCAGCAAATAGAAGCCGAAGTTGTTGATAATACCTGAAGAAGGAATCAAGTTTTATTTACACGTTCTTTTTAGATACGATTTATGGAAAAGGGTAAATCCATGGAAAACTGTCTTATCATCATAAAATTCAATGGAAATTCTTTTTAAAGAAAATATAAACTAAACAAAAAAGAAAAAGCTATAGTCAGTCAAGCCCTTATAACCAGAAGTAGGTAGCCCATACCACCAGAAGCCGATCAATTTTTTTAATTTTCGTAAATACCACGATCATTTATAAAACTCGTGAAAATGAGTATTAAAATCATTCAGTTGTAATTTGGATGTTGGTTGATGCCGCCTTGTTAAAGAAAAGACAAAAACAAAATAGGCAACAAACAAATCAAAATTCAATTTAAAGCAACAAAATATATGGTTCGAGAGAACAAAGAAATATAATCTCGAACATTGTTGCCATGACACTATTATTTTTGTAAACATTGGGAATATTTTCGAAAATATTTGGAACATTTTCTTAAAACAGAAATAAATTCTAATATTAAATAATTGGGAATATTTTCGAAAATATTAGGAACATTTTCTTAAAACAGAAATAAATTCTAATATTAAATAATTGGGAATATTTTCGAAAATATTAGGAACATTTTCTTAAAACAGAAATAAATTCTAATATTAAATAATTTTAGATTTTTATAGTTATACCCTTCACCACCATAGGTGGAAAGGGTATTATAAGTTTGTGCTGATGTATGTAACGCATGGAAATATTTGTCTTAGACCCACCTTTTAGTATACCAATAGGCTTAGAATCACTTTCTGAGTCGATTTAGCGATGTCCGTCTGGCTGGCTGGACCCCCATGTAAACGTTGTAATCAAACTACAGGTAGCAATTCTAAAGATAATTTGATGAAATTTGGCACAGATCATTTTTCATCAAAATCGGTCCATTATTTATGGTACCTTCCATAGGTCCCACTTCCCGGAATCGATATATTGGCCACAAGTATCAATATTTTTTCATGAAATTTAAATCCAATACTGCTTATGTCAACTAAAATCAGTGTACCAAATTTCGATAAAATCGGTCCACATTTGACCATAGGTCCCATACAAACTTTTCTTTAAAAACGCACTAAATAAGACAAAAATCACTAAAAAGCTCGTAAATCTGAAGATAATGGGAATTTTAAGTTTATTTTTTACATACATAATTTTTGTAACAACTGTAATCAATTTTCCAAATTTCGAGATAATCGGTCCACATTTGACCCTAGCTCTCATATAAGTCCAAATGTCGGAAGCAGCTTAAATATAAAAGTTTTGAGAAAATGTTTGTATGATGCCAAAATTTAGCAAATATTTGTCTTTATACAGAAAAAATAACACTTTTGACCTTAGTGGTGAAGGGTATCGTATGGTCGGGCTTGACCGACTATAGCACTTTCCTACTTGTTTTTTAGATACTTTCGATCCAAAAAATTTTCTATAGAAAAATTTTTGATAAAAAATTTTCAATTTTTTTTTTCTATAGAAAAATTTTTGATAAAAAAATTGTCTAAGAACAAATATTTTATAGAAACAATTTTAATAGACAAATATTATAAAAAAAATGTAGAAATATTTTTGATAAAAAAATTTTCTATAGAAAAATTTTTGACAAAAAAAAATTCTGTAGAAAAATTTATGTAAGAAAATCTTTGACAAAAAAAAATTGTATAAGAAAAAATATTTTATAAAAAAATTTTTGATAAAAAAAATATATAAATATTTTTGCTAAAAAAAATTTCGATAGAAAAATTATTGATAACAAAATTTTCTATAGAAAAATTTTTGATAAAAACATTTTCTATAGAAACATTTTTGATAAAAAAATTTTCTATAGAAACATTTTTGATAAAAAAGTTTTCTATAGAAACATTTTTGATAAAAAAATTTTCTATAGAAAAATTTTTGATAAAAAAATTTTCTATAGAAACATTTTTGATAAAAAAATTTTCTATAGAAAAATTTAAGTAAGAAAATTTTCTATAGAAAAATTTAAAAAAAAAATTGTATAAGAAAAAATATTTTATAGAAAAATTTTTGATAAAGAAAATATAGAAATATTTAAAAAAAAAAAATCTTTTTAGAAAAATTTTTGATAAAAAAATTTTCTATATAAAAACTGTTAATAAAAAGTATTGAAAATTTTTGATAAAAAAATTTCTATAGAAAAATTTTCTATTAAAAAATTTTTGATAAAAAAGTTTTCTATAGAAATATTTTTCTAAAAAAATTTTGTATAGAAAAATTTTTGATAAAAAAATTTTCTATAGAAAAACTTTTTATGACAAATGTTTCTACAAAAAAATTTTTAATAAAGAAAAATTTTTGATAAAAAAGTCTTTTAAAGAAAAATTTTTGATAAAAAATTTTCTATAGAAAAATTTTTGATGAAAAAATGTTCTTTAGAAAAATTTTTGACAAAAAACTTTCTATAGAAAAATTTTTGATAAAAAAAATTTCTATAGAAAAATTTTTGATAACAAAATTTTCTATAGTAAAATTTTTGATAAAACAATTTTCTATAGAAAAATGTTTGATAAAACAATTTTCTATAGAAAAATTTTTGATAAAAAAAATTTAGAAAACTTTTGATAATAAAATTTTTTATAGAAAAAATTTTGATAAAAGAATGTTCTATAGAAAAATTTTTGTTAAAAAAATTTTCTATAGAAAATTTTTGATAAACGAATTTTCTGTAGAATAATTTTTGATAAAAAAAAAAATATCTATCGAAAAATTTTTGATAAAAATATTAACAAAAAAAATCCTTTTTTTTAAACCGTTAGAACCACACGTTGGAAAAAAAGACATCTTTCTTGTCTAAATCTTTTCCGCTTTGATATAGATTTACTCAAGTACATACATATATTCATATGTACCCAATTTTAAATGGGATGTACAAATTTATATGTAAATACGTTTGTATTCGTATGTGTGTACCCTGTAGTAAAACTGGGGTCATGTGTCTCCATGTCAACACTTTGTGTAACATCAATTCAAATGTCCCCAATTTTAGTTCAGTACTGAAATAGTGAATATATAGAGACAACTATTCTAGTATATATCTGGTGACATTGTCAACGAATGTGTCAACATATATGTATACCAATAGGCCCCGATTTGATCCCAATGTCTCCATTTGGACCAAAAGAACTACAAAGTCAATACTAAGTAAATAGTTGTAATGTCTACTGGTAGATTTCGTAGGAACTCTAAATGTTAAATGTCAATAGTAGATAACATTGGATGGGGCAAAATAGGCAAGTAGTACTGGAGACATTGTCAATAGCAAAACAGTATTGTTTCTCTGACGGCATTTACTGCAGGGTAACTAATGTCCATGCACACACATACATATTTAGTTATTTGATAGGGTGTATTTTGCAACCATTAAAAAATTTGATAAATGATACCAAATCCGAATATCGCGATGTTGGTCTGATTTAAGAGCAGATTATTGTCACTAAAAAATGTAGATTTCTTTTTACAGAAATTTATGGTAATAAATTAAGGTTTATTATTAATAATAATTGCATTTCAGTTAGAGAAAAAATAAATAAGCCAATAACTGCAATGCGACATATTTTCCTAGTTTTTAATTGCTTAAAGTAGACTTGCTTTAAAAATTTATGGACTTTTAAATAGAATAAGATGGTAGTAGGACACATGGAGAGATGGCCTGACTGGAAAACATAGACTTATAGATCGAAGGACAGACATAGATAGATTAACAAACGGACTCTACTTAATCATTTAAGTTTAAATTTGTTAGTAGGTTGATGCTACCCTTTTTTATATTGTTTTTTTAGTTTAATTTACAATCGTCTTAACTAAACAACTTTTTTATATGAAGATTTTTTTGTAAATTGAGATATAAAGAGTTTTGCGTTTTAGTGTTTTTAAAAATATAGGTGACCAATTTTATTAAATTTAATCTTACATTTTGATCAGAACCTCTCAAATTCTTTCATAAAAATAATTTAATAAAACCACTTTCAAAACAAAAATTTTAAAATGGGACTTATTCCACTGGGACAAATCCAAAACAAATAAAACGAAAATTTTTGCCAAATATTTTTCATAGCTAAATTCCTATAAAAAGTAAATTTTTGAAAAATTTCCTATAAAAAGTAAATTTTTGAAAAATTTCCTATAAAAAGTAAATTTTTGAAAAATTTCCTATAAAAAGTAAATTTTTGAAAAATTTCCTATAAAAAGTAAATTTTTGAAAAATTTCCTATAAAAAGTAAATTTTTGAAAAATTTCCTATAAAAAGTAAATTTTTGAAAAATTTCCTATAAAAAGTAAATTTTTGAAAAATTTCCTATAAAAAGTAAATTTTTGAAAAATTTCCTATAAAAAGTAAATTTTTGAAAAATTTCCTATAAAAAGTAAATTTTTGAAAAATTTCCTATAAAAAGTAAATTTTTGAAAAATTTCCTATAAAAAGTAAATTTTTGAAAAATTTCCTATAAAAAGTAAATTTTTGAAAAATTTCCTATAAAAAGTAAATTTTTGAAAAATTTCCTATAAAAAGTAAATTTTTGAAAAATTTCCTATAAAAAGTAAATTTTTGAAAAATTTCCTATAAAAAGTAAATTTTTGAAAAATTTCCTATAAAAAGTAAATTTTTGAAAAATTTCCTATATATATAAAAAGTAAATTTTTGAAAAATTTCCTATAAAAAGTAAATTTTTGAAAAATTTCCTATAAAAAGTAAATTTTTGAAAAATTTCCTATTAAAAGTAAATTTTTGAAAAATTTCATATAAAAAGTAAATTTTTGAAAAATTTCCTATAAAAAGTAAATTTTTGAAAAATTTCCTATAAAAAGTAAATTTTTGAAAAATTTCCTATAAAAAGTAAATTTTTGAAAAATTTCCTATAAAAAGTAAATTTTTGAAAAATTTCCTATAAAAAGTAAATTTTTGAAAAATTTCCTATAAAAAGTAAATTTTTGAAAAATTTCCTATAAAAAGTAAATTTTTGAAAAATTTCCTATAAAAAGTAAATTTTTGAAAAATTTCCTATAAAAAGTAAATTTTTGAAAAATTTCCTATAAAAAGTAAATTTTTGAAAAATTTCCTATAAAAAGTAAATTTTTGAAAAATTTCCTATAAAAAGTAAATTTTTAAAAAATTTCCTATAAAAAGTAAATTTTTGAAAAATTTCCTATAAAAAGTAAATTTTTGAAAAATTTCCTATAAAAAGTAAATTTTTGAAAAATTTCCTATAAAAAGTAAATTTTTGAAAAATTTCCTATAAAAAGTAAATTTTTGAAAAATTTCCTATAAAAAGTAAATTTTTGAAAAATTTCCTATAAAAAGTAAATTTTTGAAAAATTTCCTATAAAAAGTAATTTTTTGAAAAATTTTCTATAAAAAGTTAATATATGAAAAATTTCCTATAAAAAGTAAATTTTTGAAAAATATCTTATAAAAAGAAAATTTTTGAAAAATTGCTAATTAAGAAAAATCCATTTTCTTTAACATAAATCAAATATATCTTGACATCTTAGAACTTAAAAGCTTTCCAACTACTTTCATATCATTTAACTGTAGCAATTTATTAAAAATCAATCAAAATTCCTAATTAAATATTTATCTAAAACATTAAAAAGCAACAAAACCGGAGCATACAATGACTTATTGTGGCTACAACAGTTAAAATGATACATTTTTGTTAGTCCAAGTAAATATTTATATAATACCATATAAGTGACATAAAAACGAATAAATGGCCATTAAATTTCAACCATTAAAACATTAATGAAAACTCATTACAAACCATTAGAAAAGCCAGGCAAAGAATGAAATCAAAAAGAAAAGAAAAAAAAACTTGCTAAACACACTTGTTAACTGGAAAATAATCAAGAAAATAACAAAATGCAGAGAATGCTGACAAAAAACTGAAGTATAAACAAGAAATATAAAAACATTTAATTGTCAGCGCTAAACAAAAACGATAGAATAGATAAGTAGAAAGTTAGCAATTACGGGAAAACACTTAAACTAAGTAAAATTTGTTGTACAAACTGAAACACAAATTTGCAAAACTTAATGATGGCCATAAAGCCCAAAAGCTTCATGTGTAAGAAGATATTAGCAATTACAAGAATAAGAAAAACAAAAGCCAGAAAAAAGGAGTCTAATTTAGAAGATCTATAAAAAAGCATTGCAAACCTGCTAAAGTTTATGTTTATTAATATTTTTTCTAGTGCCGTATTATTTTTTTCCTGAATGAATTCGTTAACATTCTTCTAACAAGTGCCCACTTAACATAAAGTTTGTTACTTAAGTCTTTTGTTTACCTCAAGTGTTGGTAAGCCAAGGCAGTTTGCAAGCAATTTCATACCTTTCTTACTATCTTATGGTGCTTTGGATTTATTTATTAGCCTCATTCTAATGAGTTAACTTCTTCACACCCACTTTCAAACTTTTGTAAGTGAAATGAAGTGCAACAAAACTGTTAAATAGTTAAGTAAGCAATCTGCTTTTTTATAACTTTATCTTACTGGACCCTGTTCAAAATTTTCTGTACTAATAGAAATTAAAAACACTCCTTCTAATGTTAGTTTTTTAAGCAGTAAATATATTTCATTGTTTCCGTTTCTTTGAAGTTATGGCAAAAAACAATTTGAATTAGGGGATATTTAAGCTTTATTTTCAATTTACAGACTAAATTTGTAATTAATAAAGTTGTTATATTAATTAAAACGGATGCCAGAAGATATTGTTATTCGAAATGCAAAAATATTAAATTTTTCAAAAATTTACATTTTACATTTACATTCTAGAAAAACTTTCCACTAAAAGCAAATTTTTGAAAATATTCCTATAAAAAGTAAATTTTTAAAAAATTTCCATTAAAAAGTAAACTTTTGAAAAAATAGTAACATTTTTAAAAATTCTTTATTAATAGTAAATTTTTGAAAATTTTAAAACGTAAATTTTTGAAAAATTTCTTTCAAAAAGAACCATTTTTAAAAATCTTCTTCAAAAATTTAATTTTTTCAAAATTTAAAAAATTAAATTTCTAAAAAAAGTAAATTTTTGAAAAATTTCCTATAAAAAATTAAACTTTTGAAAAATTTCCTATAAAAGTAAATTTTTTAAAAATTTCCTAAAAAAGTAAATTTTTGAAAAATTTCCTATAAAAGTAAATTATTGAAAATTTCCTTTAAAAATACATTTTTGAAAGATTTCTTGTAAAAAGTAAATTTTTGAAAAATTTCCTACAAAACATAAATTAAAGAGTAAATAAAGAGTAAATTTTGGAAAAAATTTTAATAAAAAGTTAATTTTTGAGAAATATCTAATAAAAAGACTATTTTACAAAAATTTCCAATTAAAAAATTGTTGAAAACTTTCAATCAAAAGTAAATTTTTGAAATATTTCCTATCAAAAGTAAATTTTTGAAAAATTTCCTATAAATACACAATTTTCGAAAAATTTTCTATAAAAAGAAATTTTGGAAAAATTTTCTGTAAAAAGTAACTTATTGAAAAATTTCCCATAAATAGTAATTTTTTAAAAAAGTTTCAATAAAAAATAAAGTTTTGAAAATTTTCATTTAAACAGTAAATTTTTAAAAAATTTCCTATAAAAATAAATTTTTGAAAAATTTACAATAAAAATAAATTTTTTGAAAAATTTCCATTAAAAGTCAATTTTTGAAAAATTTACAAAAAAAAAAGAAAAAAAAAATTAAATTTTCCTAAAAAATTTTGAAAAATGTTCAATTAAAATTTAAATAAAAAATCTAATTTTTGAAAAATTTCCAGTTATCTTTTTTTAGAGAAATTGTTCTATAGGTAAAATTAGTCAAGAAAATTTTTTATAGAAAAAATTTCATCAAGAAAATTTTTCTATATAGAAAAAATTTCATCAAGAAAATTTTTCTATAGAAAAAAATTTATAAAAAAAATTTTTCTATATAGAATAAAATTCACAAAGTAAATTTTTCTATATAAAAAAAATTCATAAAAAATTTTTTAAGTAGATAAAACTTTAAAAGAATATTTTTCTATATAGAAAAAAATTCATAAAGTAAATTTTTTTATATAAAAAAAATTTCATAAAAAAAATTTTAGAGTAGATAAAACTTTTAAAAGAATTTTTTTCTATACAGAAAAAATTTCATTTAGAAAATGTTTCTATATAGAAAAAACTACATTAAGAAAATTTTTCTATATAGAAAAAATTCAAAAAGAAAAGTTTTCTATAACTTTATTTTATAAAGAAAATTTTTCTGTAGAAAAAATCTCATCAATTATTATTTTTCTATATAAAAAAAATTTCATCAAGAAAATTTTTCTACAGAAATAATTTTATTAAGAAAATTTTTACGTGATGAAAGTTTTTCTATAGAAAAAATTTTATCAAGAAAATTTTTCTACAGAAATAATTTTATTAAGAAAAGTTTTTTCCAGAAATAATTTTATTAAGAAAATTTTTCTTTATAGAAAAAATTTAATCAAGAAACTTTTTCTATAGAAAAAATTTCTTCAAGAAAATTTCTCAATAGAAAAATTTCATCAAGAAAATTTTTTTATTGAAAAAATTTCATCAAGAAAATTTTTCTATATAGAAAAAATTTCATCAAGAAAATTTTTCTATATAGAAAAAATTTCATCAAGAAAATTTTTCTATATAGAAAAAATTTCATCAAGAAAATTTTTCTATATAGAAAAAATTTCATCAAGAAAATTTTTCTATATAGAAAAAATTTCATCAAGAAAATTTTTCTATATAGAAAAAATTTCATCAAGAAAATTTTTCTATATAGAAAAAATTTCATCAAGAAAATTTTTCTATATAGAAAAAATTTCATCAAGAAAATTTTTCTATATAGAAAAAATTTCATCAAGAAAATTTTTCTGTATAGAAAAAATTTCATCAAGAAAATTTTTCCAAGTAGAAAAAATTTTGTCAAAAAAATTTTTCTATATAGAAAAGATGTCATCAAGAAAATTTTTCTATATAGTAAAAAATTTCATCAAGAAAATTTTCTTTAGAAAAAATTTTATAATATTTTTTTTTAAATGAAATTTAATAAGAAAAGTTGAGATCTACAAAGTGAAATAATTGTTGCTTTTTTGTATTTCCTTTTAATTGACTGCAATAGACAAATGGAAAAACATGTAAACTTCTACGATTTTCCCAAGGAATATTCAAATATTTGTACATATCAATTTTTTTTATAAACAAAACTTGTTTGGACTTTTTAATAACGACAATACCACAAAATACAACCACTAAATCTCAATCAACTTGAAATAAAAAAACTAAAAATATTGAATGTCTTAAGTTTAAGGCGAAAAAGTAGAAAAAACTTTAATTAAAATGTTATTAAACAATTTTTACCGTTGCGATTGGTAACTCCTTCTTTTTCGGCCATAAACTCTTGGTCTATCTCAGTCTTGGCTACAAAATATGAAAATGCGGTTCTAGGTAATCACTTGTCATTTGCTTAAAATTTCCATTAATGTTCATCCATCAAATTTTGGCTAAACTATCAATTGTCAAAAAATTGTATGTCATGAAATTTTCTTTTTTTCGTTTGTGTATATTTATTTTTTCGTTCGTCTGTTAATGGCCAGTTATCGTTTATTTTTGTTGTCAAAAATTTTTATGTTGCTGCAACATGTAACAATCAGCACCTACAACGAAGTTTGTGCTTTTTTGTTTGTTTTCTACTGTCCCAAATGTATGCAACGTGAATTGGCAGGAGAGAAGCGAAAAAATGCTTAATAAATGTCAGACAGAAAAAAGTGAAGAAGAAAAATGAAGGAGGACCTCTTAGTTGTAGGTAAGATTTTTGTAAGTGATTGCAAGCTCGAGAAAAATTAATGAAAGTCTTCTCAATGTTTCAGTCATAGATCAAGTCAAAGCTTTAGTCATTACTCTAGCCATAGATTTAGATCTAGCTCTAAATTTCTTCCTAGATTTACTTTTAAGTATATCATAGCTATAGTCAGAAGTGTAGCTATTTTATAGTTCTAGTCACAATTAAAGTCTAATCTCTAGTAATATCTAATGTCGCAACTTAAGTAATAGATCTGCTTTAATTTAGTCTTAAGGCCAGTTATAGCACCACCCACAACTTTAGTGAGGATAATCGTCTCCATTAGTTGTATCCGAATAAGTATAAAACCGGTATACTCCCTTTTTTATGGGACTTTTCAAAACGACCATATGGCAAATCAATGTATGGAAAAGTATAACATCTTTATATTATAGAGTCTTCAGTTATTACTAAGCTCCAAAAATAGATCTCGTCATAGCTATGATAATATACATGTATATATAGTCCTATGCAGCTCTTGTCATACTTTTTTCTTTACGAACACAAATCTTTGAGTGTATGTGTTCATCTTTTTGCTGACTGTTGATTGTTTTGTATTTGGACAGGATGCAAAAATACAACATTTATCATTATTTAAACATGTTCCTTTCCAACATCTTCACCAGCAACTGGCAGCTGTAATATGAAGTCCCACCAACAACAACAACATCAGGCAGCGAAAGCACTTACATACTACATGATCATGCATGATCAATGGCTAATAAAGCCAGCAATTTTCGGATTTATTTACAGTTAGAAGAATGGACACGTGTGCCAAAAGAAATATGATGGAAAAAACATGATTAAATATAAAAAACAGTAAAAAAAATCATGCTAAAATTATTTGATTAAATAACATAAAATTTTTCTTAAAATGGCAAAACTACTGGTTTTAGGTTATTCTTATTTGTAGTTGTAGTTTTATATAAAATGTTCTTTCTTTTTAGTTTTATTTTATGTTTTACAACATTTATCACACAAATTCCGAAGCGAGAAAAATCTAGAAAAATATTTACGGTTACAAAAGATATTTATAATATTGCGTAAAAAATTCCTAACAACAAAAATGACCATAGCTTATAAGAAAATTAACACTGTGCAGCAAGAAATTTAAATAACTTCAAAGTTAAAAGACATGAAAGCAAATCTTTGATCACAAAAAAATTTTAAAAGTCTTACTAAAACCTAATTTTTTGAAATTTTTATAGGAAAATATAAAACTTCAAATTTCCTGGACTCCTGGAAAATTTCCTATAAAAAGTATATTTTTGAAAAGTTTCCTATAAAAAGAAAATTTTTAAAAATTTCCTATAAAAAGTAAATTTTTTAAAATTTTCCTATAAAAAGTAAATTTTTTAAAAATGTCCTATAAATAGTAAATTTTTTTAAAATTACCTATATATACTAAATTTTCTATATAAACTACATTTTTGTATAATTTCCTATAAATAGTAAATTTTTGAAAATTTTCCTATAAATTTTAAATTTTTGAAAAGTTGCCTCTAATAAGTAAATTTTTGAAAAATTTCCTATAAAAAATGAAAATTTTTGAAAAATTTCCTATAACAATAGAAAATTTTTGAAAAATTTCCTATAAAAATAGAAAATTTTCGAAAAATTTCCTATAAAAATAGAAAATTGTTAAAAAATTTGCTATAAAAATATAAAATTTTTGAAAAATTTGCTATAAAAATAGAAAATTTTGCTATAAAAATAGAAAAATTTTGAAAAATTTCCTATAAAAATAGAAAATTTTTGAAAAATTTGCTATAAAAATAGAAAATTTTTGAAAAATTTGCTATAAAAATAGAAAATTTTTGAAAAATTTGCTATAAAAATAGAAAATTTTTGAAAAATTTGCTATAAAAATAGAAAATTTTTGAAAAATTTCCTATAAAAATAGAAAATTTTTGAAAAATTTCCTATAAAAATAGAAAATTTTTGAAAAATTTCCTATAAAAATAGAAAATTTTTGAAAAATTTCCTATAAAAATAGAAAATTTTTGAAAAATTTCCTATAAAAATAGAAAATTTTTGAAAAATTTGCTATAAAAATAGAAAAATTTTGAAAAATTTCCTATAAAAACAGAAAAATTTTAAAAAATTTCCTATAAAAATAGAAAATTTTTGAAAAATTTCCTATAAAAATAGAAAATTTTTGAAATATTTCCTATAAAAATAGAAAATCTTTGAAAAATTTTTTTATAAAATAGAAAATTTTTGAAAAATTTCCTATAAAAATATAAAATATTTGAAAAATTTCCAATAAAAATAGAAAATTTTTGAAACATTTCCCATAAAAAAAGAAAATTTTTGAAAATTTTCCTATAAAAATAGAAAATTTTTGAAAAATTTCCTATAAAAATAGAAAATTTTTGAAAAATTTCCTATAAAAATAGAAAATTTTTGAAAAATTTCCTGTAAAAATAGAAAATTTTTGAAAAATTTCCTATGAAACTATAAAATTTTTGAAAAATTTCCTATGAAAATAGAAAATTTTTGAAAAATTTCCTATTAAAATAGAAAATTTTTGAAAAATTTCCTATAAAAATAAAAAATTTTTGAAAAATTTCCTCTAAAAATAGAAAATTTTTGAAAGATTTCCTATAAAAATAGAAAATTTTTGAAAAATTTCCTATAAAAATAGAAAATTTTTGAAAAATTTCCTATAAAAATAGAAAATTTTTGAAAAATTTCCTATAAAAATAGAAAATTTTTGAAAAATTTCCTATAAAAATAGAAAATTTTTGAAAAATTTCCTATAAAAATAGAAAATTTTTGAAAAATTTCCTATAAAAAGAGAAAATTTTTGAAAAATTTCCTATAAAAAGAGAAAATTTTTGAAAAATTTCCTATAAAAAGAGAAAATTTTTGAAAAATTTCCTATAAAAATAGAAAATTTTTGAAAAATTTCCTATGAAAATAGAAAATTTTTGAAAAATTTCCTATAAAAATAGAAAATTTTTGAAAAATTTCCTATAAAAATAGAAAATTTTTGAAAAATTTCCTATAAAAAGAGAAAATTTTTGAAAAATTTCCTATAAAAAGAGAAAATTTTTGAAAAATTTCCTATAAAAAGAGAAAATTTTTGAAAAATTTCCTATAAAAAGAGAAAATTTTTGAAAAATTTCCTATAAAAAGAGAAAATTTTTGAAAAATTTCCTATAAAAATAGAAAATTTTTGAAAAATTTCCTATAAAAAGAGAAAATTTTTGAAAAATTTCCTATAAAAAGAGAAAATTTTTGAAAAATTTCCTATAAAAAGAGAAAATTTTTGAAAAATTTCCTATAAAAATAGAAAATTTTTGAAAAATTTCCTATAAAAATAGAAAATTTTTGAAAAATTTCCTATGAAAATAGAAAATTTTTGAAAAATTTCCTATGAAAATAGAAAATTTTTGAAAAATTTCCTATAAAAATAGAAAATTTTTGAAAAATTTCCTATAAAAATAGAAAATTTTTGAAAAATTTCCTATAAAAATCGAAAAATTTCCTATAAAAATTAATTATTTTTAATTTTTCCTATAAATAGTAAATTTTTGAAAAATTTCCTATGAATAATAAATTTTTGAAAAATTTCCTATAAATAGTAAATTTTTGAAAAATTTTCTATAATTAGTAAATTTTTCATAAATTTCCTATAAATAGTAAATTTGTTAAAATTTTTCTATAAATAGTACATTTTTTAAAAATTCCCATAAATAATAAGTTTTTGAAAAAATTCCTTTAAATTGCAAATATTTTAAAAAAAATTTCGTATAAATAGTAAATTTTTGAAAAATTTCTGTAGAACTCAAAAAATATCTTAGCATGATGACAAATTTTATCATAGATATATAGATATGAATATGAGGAATTTCATGTCAAGTGACTGAACTTTCGAAATCGATGTTTTCCGATTTGAATAAAATTTACACGATGGTATCACAGTGTAATATTAAAAATATTCAAATTGCCCATGAAAACTAGTTCACGTAACAAATGGCTATTATGCGAAAGATAGAAAGACTCAGATATTGATTATACATATAAAATGTAAGGAGAAAAACCATAACGTTAATGTGGGGAGTATTAAGAGGCCTGTTTCTAATACAGACGATCGCCACCAACAGGAAGGAAAAAATCAACTTTAATGTTTTATATGAAATGCGATCAAATGCTATTGGGTAAATCCGAATTTAAAAGGACAGGAAATTAAAAAATTCAAATTGACCGCTTTGGATGACTTTCACAGGGATTTACCTCAAATTAGCAGCATCTTTGAATTTATAAGAAAGTTTTTCTTTTGACCATTTATTTTAGATACTTCAATTTCCATCTTTAAATGACATATTTCTTTATTTTTAAATATTTAGAATGTAATTTAAAATTCGTTTAAGCTGAATATAAATAAGCCACATAATAACATTAGACCATTATGTAGAAAATTACATGATCAGAAAAACATCATCAAAATTATTTGGTCACATTTTTATATAGATTCTTTCCTTCCTCTATGTATTTACCATGTTCCATGTTGTTATTGGACTTAAGTAAATGTAAGCATGTGTTGATTTGGGCACACTCTTAGCGAACGTTTTATGCCACGCGCTGATCACCAACGATCACTGATCAAGTTGATCATTCTTTGTTGTCGAAAAGAACAAATTTATTACAGTCATAGCTGTAATTTGTGTTCATAACCAAGTTTGTAGTCTTAAACAAAGTTGGCTTTTGTTTGGCTCTTACCTGTTTCCTACTTACTTTGAAAATATTGTAATACCATTATTTAGGCCATGTTATTGGTGGCTGGTTAAATGGCATTCGCTGTTCTAGCCATAAATATATCTATCAGCGGCGATCATTTAAATGTGTGGTGGCATGTAGGCAGTTAAAAAAGAACTATTTCTTATGTTATTTCTTATCAGACGTATACTTAAGGAAACCACTGGATGTTAAAGAGTAAAATATAGTTATTTGCGGTTTTTGTCAGACAATCTTTTTGCCTTAAAGAGTTGAAATTATTGTGTTAAAAATAGATTATGTGTTTAAATTGCTTAATGGATAATTGGATGTTAGCTTTTCGGTTGACCATAAAAATGTTGACATAACTGTGGGGTATCATTTGCAAAATTAGTAGTATATACCACTGTGCCTGAATAATAGCTTAAATAGCAGGAGTTGTCATTTAAATGAAGTATTTAAAAGACCATGAAATTTATGAACAATTTTAAAGCCATATTTATTTTAAGGCGTGATTATTTAGAATTTTGTTAATATACAAATAAATTGAGATATTGGCTCCTTACAACGACAAATTTATTTGTGGTTAAATGCATTTTGCAAAAATATTACATACCAACTCTTTAAATGTATTAGTACTAAATTCTATAAAAATAAATTCAAAACAATGTTTTTTCTTAAGAAAACTTTTTAATATAATATTTTTATATACAAAAATTTCGACATAAAATTAAAAAAAAAAAAATTATTAATATAGAATTTTTTCTAAAGAAAATGCTCTATAAGAATTTTTTTCTAAAATGTTTTTTAAAGAAAAATTTTCATTAAGAAATTTCTTTCCATAGAAAAACTTTTATAAAAAAATTTTTCTTATAGAAAAATTTTCATAAGGAAGTTTTATCTATAGAAAAATTTTAATAAAGTAATTTTTTCTATAGAAACTTTCATATAGAAATTTTTTCTATAGTAAACTTTTCATAAGGCAAATTTTCCTATAGTAAGTTTTTCATAAGAAAATTTTTTCTATAGTAAAATTTTCATAAAAAATTTTTTTCTATAGAAAAATTTTCATAAAGAAATTTTTCTATTTCTTTTCATAAGGAAAATTTTCCTATAATAAGTTTTTCATAAGGAAATTTTTTCTATAGTAAAATTTTCAAAAAGAAATTTTTCAATAGAAAAAATTTTATAAAGAAATTTTTCCATAGAAAAAATTTTATAAAGAAATTTTTGCTGAGAAAAATTTTGATAAAAAAAATTTGTCTTCATAAAATTTTTTCTATATATAAAATTTTCTTATGAAAAATTTCTTTATCATAATTTTTTTTATAAAATTCCTTAATGCGAATTTTTCTCTAAAAGATTTTCATAAAGACATTTTTTCTATATTTCTTCTATTGAAATATTTTCATTAGGAATTTTTTTATAGAAAAATTTTTATAAAGAAATTTTTTCTTTAGAAAAATGTTCATAAAGAAACTTTTCTATAGAAAAATTTTCACTTTTCATAAGGAAGTTTTATCTATAGAAAAATTTTAATAAAGTAATTTTTTCTATAGAAACTTTCATATAGAAATTTTTTCTATAGTAAACTTTTCATAAGGCAAATTTTCCTATAGTAAGTTTTTCATAAGAAAATTTTTTCTATAGTAAAATTTTCATAAAAAATTTTTTTCTATAGAAAAATTTTCATAAAGAAATTTTTCTATTTCTTTTCATAAGGAAAATTTTCCTATAATAAGTTTTTCATAAGGAAATTTTTTCTATAGTAAAATTTTCAAAAAGAAATTTTTCAATAGAAAAAATTTTATAAAGAAATTTTTCCATAGAAAAAATTTTATAAAGAAATTTTTGCTGAGAAAAATTTTGATAAAAAAAATTTGTCTTCATAAAATTTTTTCTATATATAAAATTTTCTTATGAAAAATTTCTTTATCAAAATTTTTTTTATAAAATTCCTTAATGCGAATTTTTCTCTAAAAGATTTTCATAAAGACATTTTTTCTATATTTCTTCTATTGAAATATTTTCATTAGGAATTTTTTTTATAGAAAAATTTTTATAAAGAAATTTTTTCTTTAGAAAAATGTTCATAAAGAAACTTTTCTATAGAAAAATTTTCACTACAGAATTTTTCTAAAGAAAAATGTTCAATGAGAAATTTTTTATACAGAAAATTTAAAAAAAAAAAACATTTTTTCTATAGAAAAGTTTTTATTAAGAAATTTTTTCTATAGCAAAATTTTCATTAAGAAATTTTTTCTATAGAAAAATTTTCATTAAGAATTTTTTTTTATAGAACAATTTTCATTAAGGATTTTTTTTATAGAAAATTTTCATTAAGGAATTTTTTCTATAGAAAAATTTTCGTTAAGAAATTTTTTCTATAGAAAAATTTTCATTAAGAAATTTTTTCTATAGAAAAATTTTCATTAAGAAATTTTTTCTATAGAAAACTTTTCATTAAGAAATTTTTTCTTTAGAAAAAATTTTATTAAGAAACTTTTTTCAATAGAAAAAATTTCATTAAGAAATTTTTTTCTTAGAATTTTTTTTCTATAGAAAGAATTTCATTAAGAATTTTTTTCTATAAAAAAAATTTCAATAAGAAATTTTTCTATAGAAAAATTTTCATTAAGAAATATTTTCTATAGAAAAATTTTCATTAAGAAATTTTTTCCATAGGCAAATATTCGTTAAGAAATTTTTTCTATAGGCAAATATTCATTAAGAAATTTTTTCTATAGAAAAATTTTCATTAAAAATTTTTTTCTATAGACAATTAAGACATTTTCTATAGAAAATTAAGAAATTTTTTCTATAGAAAAATTTTCATAAAGAAATTTTTTCTGTAAAAAAATTGTAAATTTCTTGTATAAAATTTTTTGAAAAATTTCCTTAAAAAAAGATAATTTTTTAAAAATTTCCTTTAAAAAAGATATTTCCTTTAAAAATCGAACATTTTTAAAAAATTTCTTATAAAAATAGAACACTTTTGAAAAATTTTCTATAAAAATAGAAAATTTTTGAAAAATTTTCTATAAAAATAGAAAATTTTTGAAAAATTTTCTATAAAAATAGAAAATTTTTGAAAAATTTTCTATAAAAATAGAAAATTTTTGAAAAATTTTCTATAAAAATAGAAAATTTTTGAAAAATTTTCTATAAAAATATAAAATTTTTGAAAAATTTTCTATAAAAATATAAAATTTTTGAAAAATTTTCTATAAAAATAGAAAATTTTTGAAAAATTTCCTATAAAAAATAGAAAATTTTTAAAAAATTTCCTATAAAAAATGGAAAATTTTTGAAGAATTTCCTATAAAAATAGAAAATTTTTGAAAAATTTCCTATAAAAATATAAAATTTTTGAAAAATTTCCTATAAAAATAGAAAATTTTTGAAAAATTTCCTATAAAAATAGAAAATTTTTGAAAAATTTCCTATAAAAATGGAAAATTTTTGAAAAATTTCCTATAAAAATAGAAAATTTTTGAAAAATTTCCTACAAAAATAGAAAATTTTTGAAAAATTTCCTATAAAAATAGAAAATTTTTGAAAAATTTCCTATAAAAATAGAAAATTTTTGAAAAATTTCCTATAAAATAGAAAATTTTTGAAAATTTTCCTATAAAATAGAAAAAAATTTTGAAAAATTTCCTATAAAAATAGAAAATTTTTGAAAAATTTCCTATAAAAATAGAAAATTTTTGAAAAATTTCCTATAAAAATAGAAAATTTTTGAAAAATTTCCTATAAAAATAGAAAATTTTTGAAAAATTTCCTATAAAAATAGAAAATTTTTGAAAAATTTCCTATAAAAATAGAAAATTTTTGAAAAATTTCCTATAAAAATAGAAAATTTTTGAAAAATTTCCTATAAAAATAGAAAATTTTTGAAAAATTTCCTATAAAAATAGAAAATTTTTGAAAAATTTCCTATAAAAATAGAAAATTTTTGAAAAATTTCCTATAAAAATAGAAAATTTTTGAAAAATTTCCTATAAAAATAGAAAATTTTTGAAAAATTTCCTATAAAAATAGAAAATTTTTGAAAAATTTCCTATAAAAATAGAAAATTTTTGAAAAATTTCCTATAAAAATAGAAAATTTTTGAAAAATTTCCTATAAAAATAGAAAATTTTTGAAAAATTTCCTATAAAAATAGAAAATTTTTGAAAAATTTCCTATAAAAATAGAAAATTTTTGAAAAATTTCTTATAAAAATAGAAAATTTTTGAAAAATTTCCTATAAAAATAGAAAATTTTTGAAAAATTTTCTATAAAAATAGAAAATTTTTGAAAAATTTTCTATAAAAATAGAAAATTTTTGAAAAATTTTCTATAAAAATAGAAAATGTTTGAAAAATTTTCTATAAAAATAGAAAATTTTTGAAAAATTTTCTATAAAAATAGAAAATTTTTGAAAAATTTCCTATAAAAATATAAAAGTTTTGAAAAATTTCCTATAAAAGTAGAAAATTTTTAAAAAATTTTCTATAAAAATTTAAAATTTTTGAAAAATTTTCTATAAAAATTTAAAATTTTTGAAAAATTTTCTATAAAAATAAAAAAAAAATTGTAAAATTTTTTATAAAAATGCACAATTTTTGTAAAATTTCCTATAAAAATAGAAAATATTCTATACAGATATGAAATTAAAAAAAATCCTATAAAACTTGAAAGGGTTTGAACAATTTTCTACAATTTTTTTTTAATATTCATTAAATTTTTTTTTTTTTTAAATAGATGTAAGAAAAATTTAAAAAATTATTTTTTTTTCTTTAAGAAACTTTGAATATAAAAATCATGATCTGAAATTGCAAATAACTTAAGAAATTTTTCCGAAGTCTCACATTTACATATATGTATCATACAATATTTACGTACATATCCATTTACATGAATTACCCCTCAAATGGATGTTGGGGTTAATCGTAGTCGATTTCAAATATATATTCGATGTTGTTTTGTCTTGTTGTTGGTTGAAAATGTTGCTGATATCAAATATGTCGTAAGTTTATATAGATTTTTGGTTAAGTGTTGGCTGTGGAATTGGTTTTCTTTTATAAATAATTTTAGTCGTATCTTCTAACAGTATTTACCAGTTTATTCCTCATCATTTGTGCAAAATATAGGTGAACGATACCGGTGTGTGTTATTTAAAATAACAACAATTTTTGTTCTAATTTATGCGCAGAAAATCCGTTGTTTTTACCAACCAGTCCGTCAATGATGTTCGGCTTCGGTCAGGCCAATTCAGCTAAACCATCCAATCTATTTAGCTTTGATTTTGTATTTTTGAAAATATTGCAAAAAACTAAAACGAAAAATGTTGTTCGATTGGATTGCATACGAATTGTAGCTGTTGCTGTTGTTGCTGCTGTCAGTTTGTGTATTGTTAACGATTGTCGATGAAGATAATATTATGGTGCTATTGCTATAGTGATGCTTCTGTTGTCTTTGCCCATTATCAGATCAATCTTTGGATTCTTTGTTATTAGTTCTATGATCCGTTCATACTAACATGTGTTTGCATGTATGTATGTAGACTTTGCTGTTTGTTAGAATGTTGGCTTTTACATTCACATAAACATTTTCTAATAAAGATTGCCCGTTTTATTTATTAGTTTGTCAGTTGTCGGTTGATTTTAAAATTGTATTGCTCGACTATTGTTGCTTTCAATTGATGTATTTTTTTCTATGAATGCAACCAGTCAGTCAGTCGTCGTCCATCCATTTTTAAAGCTATTTATTGTATCACTGAGCATGCGTGTGTGTGTGTGTGTGTGTTTTTATAAAAATGTCCACTAACTAATACTCGTAACAATAAGAGCAGAAACGGTTATTAACTGTTAAAAGTGTATACTGTTTCTTTATTGTTCTTGTGCTGTCATTTCATTTATTTTTCATTTAATCAAAACGACAATTGTTTTTCAAACCAATTTATATATCAAGTGTTTTTCTTTGCAATTTTCATTTTTAATGATTATTTATAATTTCACATTTAAGTCAATTACTTAGTGATTCTTTTGTACTTTTATGGCATGAAACTATTAAATTGAGCTGCAGTAATAAATAAGAAGGAGTAAGCTAGTTTTGTAGTCTGTGAAGCCTGACCATATGTGATAGTCTTTTCAACTGATATTTAAATTTTGGCTGATAATTAACAGATTAAGAAGCTCCCTAAGTCCGCACTTTAGTCGGGAGTGATGGCTGTCTGTCCTTCTAAAACTTGTAATCAAAGCAAAGACATTTTGATGAAATTTGAAAACAATAAATTAAAAATACTTTTTTTTTTGAACAAAATTTTCGGTTTCAAATTTTTAAAGAAAAATTTTTGGTTTAAAATTTTTTCATAGAAAAATTTTAGGTTTAAAATTTTTATAAAAAATTTTTGGCTTAAAATTTTTATAGAAAAATTTTTTAAAATTAATTTCTGTCGAAAAATTTTTTGTTTAAAATTTTTATAGAAAAATTTTCGATTTAAAAATTTTATAGAAAAGTTTCCGTCTTAAAATATTTAAAAAAAAATTTTGATTGATAAAATTTCCGTTTAAAATTTTATAAAAAAATTTTCGGTTTGAAATTTTTATAGAAAAATTTTTGGTTTAAAATTTTTATAGAAAAATTTTCGGTTTAAAATTTTTATAAAAAAATTTTAATTTTAAAATTTTTGGTTTAAAATATTTTTGAAAAAATATTTTCGGTTTAAATTTTTTATAGAAAAATTTTGGGTTTAAAATTTTTATGAAAAATTTTTCGGTTTCAAATTTTTATAGAAAAATTGTTTGCTTAAAATTTCTATAGAAAAATTTTTAATTTAAAACTTTTTTGTAGAAAAATTTTTGGTTATTTTGATTGATAAAATTTCCGTTTAAAATTTTATAAAAAAATTTTCGGTTTGAAATTTTTGTAGAAAAATTTTTAGTTTAAAATTTTTTTGTAAAAAAATTTTCGGTTTAAAATTTTTATAGAAAAATTTTTGGTTTAAAATTTTTATAGAAAAATTTTCGGTTAAAAATTTTTTAGAAAAATTTTCGGTTTAAAATTTTTAAAGAAAAATTTTCGGTTTAAAATTTTTAAAGAAAAATTTTCGGTTTAAAATTTTTAAAGAAAAATTTTCGGCTTAAAATTTTTATAAAAAAATTTTAATTTTAAAATGTTTTTTTGTAGAAAAATTTTTGGTTTAAAATATGTTAAGAGAAATATTTTCGGTTTAAATATTTTATAGAAAAATTTTGGGTTTAAAATTTTTATGGAAAATTTTTCGGTTTCAAATTTTTATAGAAAAGTTTTTTGTTTAAAATTTTTATAGAAAAAATTTTGAATTAAAATTTTTATAGAAAAATTTTTGGATTAAAATTTTTATAGAAAGATTTTCGATTTAAATTTTTTTTGTAGAAAAATTTTCGGTTTAAAATTTTTATAGAAAAATTTTTGAATTAAAATTTTTATAGAAAAATTTTTGAATTAAAATTTTTATAGACAAATTTTTATAGAAAAATTTTAAGTTTAAAATTTTCATAGAAAAATTTTCGGTTTAAAATTTTTATAGAAAAATTTTTGGTTTACAATTTTTATAGAAAAATATTCAGTTTGAAATTTTTATAGAAAAATATTCAGTTTGAAATTTTTATAGAAAAATTTTCTGTCTGAAATTTTTATAGAGAAATGTTCGGTTTAAAATTTTTATAGAAAAATTTTCAGTTTAAATTTTTTTTGTTGAAAAATTTTCGGTTTAAAATTTTTATAGAAAAAATTTCGGTTTAAAATTTTTATAAAAAAATTTTGATTTAAAATTTTTGTAGAAAGTTTTTCAATTTAAAATTTTTATTAAAAAATTTTCGGGGCAAAATTTTTATAGAAAAATTTTCGATTTAAATTTTTTATAGAAAAATTTTTCGATTTAAAATTTTTTTGTAGAAAAATTTTTGGCTTAAATTTGTTTTCTAGCAACAAATTTTTTGGGTTAAATTTATTTATAGAAAAATTTTTGGTTAATTTTATTTTACAGAATTTTTTTTTATAGAAAAATTATTGGTTTAAAATTTTTTATTGAAAAATTTTCGGTTTCAAATTTTTTATATAAAATTTTTCGGCTTAAAATTTTTATAGAAAAATTTTCGGCTTAAAATTTTTATAGAAAAATTTTCGGCTTAAAATTTTTATAGAAAAATTTTCGGCTTAAAATTTTTATAGAAAAATTTTCGGCTTAAAATTTTTATAGAAAAATTTTTTTATAGAAAATTTTTTGGCTTAAAATTTTTATAGAAAAATTTTCGGCTTAAAATTTTTATAGAAAAATTTTCGGCTTAAAATTTTTATAGAAAAATTTTCGGCTTAAAATTTTTATAGAAAAATTTTCGGCTTAAAATTTTTATAGAAAAATTTTCGGCTTAAAATTTTTATAGAAAAATTTTCGGCTTAAAATTTTTATAGAAAAATTTTCGGCTTAAAAGTTTTATTGAAAATTTTCGGTTTACAATTTTTAAAGAAAAATTTTTGGTTTAAAATTTTTAAAGAACAATTTTCGAAATAAAATTTTTATTGAAAAATTTTCGAAATAAAATTTTTATAAAAAAATTTTCGATTTAAAATTTTTATGAAAAATTTTCTGTTTAAAATTTTTATAGAAAAATTTTCTGTTTAAAATTTTTATAGAAAAATTTTCGTTTTATAATTTATTTTAGAAAAATGTTCGGTTTAAAATTTTTACAGAAAAATTTTCGGTTTAAAATTTTTAAAGAAAAATTATCGGTTTAAAATTTTTATAAAACAATTTTTGGTTTAAAATTTTTTATAGAAAAATTTTTGGTTTAAAATTTTTATAGAAAAATTGTCGGTTTAAAATTTTTATAGGAAAATTTTCAGTTAAAAATTTTAAAAGAAAAATTTTTGGTTTAAAATTTTAAAAGAAAAATTTTCGGTTTAAAATTTTTATAGAAAAATTTTCGTTTTAAAATTTTTATAGGAAAATTTTCGGTTTAAAATTTTTACAGAAAAATTTTCGGTTTAAAAAATTTTTTTTTTAAATTTTTGGTTTAAAATTTTTACAAAAAAATTTTCGGTTTAAATTTTTTTTTTTAATTTTCTTTTTTAAATTTTTATAGAAAAATTTTCGTTTAAAATTTTTATAGAAAAATTTTTGTTTAAAATTTTTATAGAAAAATTTTTGTTTAAAATTTTTATAGAAAAATTTTCGGTTAAAATTTTGTTTAAAAAATTTTATGTATCGAAAATTTTTTATTGGAATATATTTTGTAACAAAAAATTCTCAAAAATTGTATTGCATCCTACACTAAAATCAGCATTTGCAATTTCTGCCAAATTTTTAATTCTTTGCATTCATAAAAACTTCACACAATCCTAATTAATTACTCAATCAATAACAATTCTATCTCCGGCATTATTTAACAAGATCACAACATTTTGCCAAATTTGCTAACAATCTCTTAAGCTTCAAAACATTTTGTTTTGACTTCGTTCACAAATAATCTCTGCCATCAAGATAAATGGAATGATGGCAAGGCGAACGAGCATCCCACAAAGCTCTCGACAGGCATTTCTTATTGCATGGACTAAATTGCGCACACATGCCAGCCAGGCAATGATGATGATGATGATAATGATACCGAGCAGCCAGAGTTAGCGGCTAAAGCAACCAGAAGAAGTGTTAATATGTTTTTGTGTTTATTTTAATGTTTTACATGTTTCTTGTCAACTTTTCTAAGTAATTTTATATGTAGCAGAGGAAATGTAAAAAAACACATAACTAACTATTCAACATAAATATTTATTTTTAAATCTAAGTATTATCAATAAATAATGATTAAAATAGAGCTTTTGAAAAAGAAGATCCTACTTAATGTAGACGCAATATTTTGATCTTAGCCTGAGCTCAAGAAAAGTGGATAATGAAGTTAATTGCATTTTATTTTAATGTTCTTATTTTTCTTGAAAATGTGTAACATAATGTCTAGTTTATATGGACGTGTACACAAGTGATTTATTTAATGAGCTATATTTTAGCGTGTCACTGTCTATGAGAATTATTTACACCTAAAAAATGTTTAGAATAAAGTAATTAGAAAAATATGTTTAATATAGGAAGTAATAATGATTACACAGTGATACACAATTTTCATACAAATTTTCAATAGGAACGATTCCTTTGTATCACACCAAATAGACAGCATCACTTTTTAATAGATATTGAGTTTTAAAAAGCTTTAAGCCGAATCACCTTTTCACAATATGATCTGTTAAAATTGATGAAATGATTTTTTTGCTGTAACGAATTCTATTGAAGTCGGTCAATAATTGATCTTAAATTACATTTTGTCAAAAATTACATAAATACCAATAAAATCAGAAAAGTCTTAAAATTTTATATAAAACTTTGTTGTATAGGCAAGTCATTATTTAAATATAACTGAAAATTTTGAGACGACGGTCGTCACTTGAACCCAGTTTCTATGTCAGATAATACATATGTATCTTTCCATATAATGTGTTTAATTTTTGTTACACAGTTTAATTTATTTGAATACATACATTAAAAATCCACTTAAATTATTGGTTTAACTAATTGATGTTATCGTCTTTATAAGAAAAATATGAAACGAGTTAGAAAGCGTATAGAAGAATATTGAAGATTAAATATGTTCAATAAAAAATAACCTAATATCCATTAGAACTTTTTATATGAAACAATTTCTTTAGAAAAATTTTCTATATGAAAAAATTTCTATACAAAATTTTTCTATATGAAAAAATTTCTATAGAAAATTTTTCTATATGAAAATTTTTCTATATGAAAAAATTTCTATAGAAAATTTTTCTATATGAAAAAATTTCTATAGAAAATTTTTTTATATGATAAAATTTCTATAGAAAATTTTTTTATATAAAAAAAATTTCTAAAGAAAATTTTTTTATATGAAAAAATTTCTATACAAAATTTTTCTGTATGAAAAAATTTCTATAGAAAATGTTTTTATATAAAAAAATGTCTATACAAAATTTTTCTATATAAAAAAAATTTCTAAAGAAAATTTTTCTTTATGAAAAAATTTCTAAAGAAAATTTTCTGTATGAAAAAATTTCTAAAGAAAATTTTTCTTTATGAAAAAATTCTTTAGGAATTTCTATATGAAAAAATTTCTTAAGAAAATTTTTCTACATGAAAAAAGAAAATTTTGGTATATGAAAAAAATTCTATAGAAAATTTTTCTATGTTAAAAAATTTCTTTAGAAAATTTTACTATATAAAATTTTTCTTTATAAAAAATTTTTTCAATATGAAAAAATTTCTCTAGAAAATTTTGGTATATGAAATAAATTCTATAGAAAATTTTACTATGTGAGAAAATTTCTGTACGAAATTTTTTTATATGAAAAAAATTCTATAGAAAATTTTTCCATATGAAAAAATTTCTATAGAAAATTTTTCTATATAACACAAACTTCTGTAGAAAATTTCTCTATCTAAATAAAATCTTCTAAAAAGTTTTCCCAAATTTTCTAAAAAGTTTTCCCATAGAATTTCTCTAGAAAATTTTTCTATATGAAGAAATTTCGCTAGAAAATTTTTATATATGAATAAATGTCTCTATATAAAAAAATTCTCTAGAAAATTTTTCTGTATCAAAAAATTTCTATAGAATTTTTCTATATCAAAAAGTTTATATAAAAAATTTTTCTGTATGAAAATATTTCTATAGAAAAAATTTTTTTTTTTATAAAAAATGTCTGTAGAAAATTTGCTATATGAAAAAATTTCTAAAGAAAATTTTTCTATATAAAAAAATTTCTATAGAAAATTTTTCTGTATGAAAAAATTTCTATAGAAGATTTTTTTATATGAAAAAATTTCTATATAAAATTTTCCTATATAAAACAAATTTCTAAAGAAAATTTTTATTTATGAAAAAATTTCCAAAGCAAATTTTTCTTTATGAAAAAATATGTAAAGAAAACTTTTCTATATGAAAAAATTTCTCTAGAAAATTTTGGTATATGAAAAAAATTCTATAGAAATTTTGTCTATATGAAAAAATTTCTATGCGAAATTTTTCCATGTGAAAAAATTCTATAGAAAATTTTTCTATATGAAAAATTTCTGTAGAAAACTTTTTTATATGAAAAAAATTTCTATAGCAAATTTTTCTATATGAACAAATTTCTTTAGAAAATTTTACTACAGAAAATTTTTCTTTATGAAAAAATTTCTCTAGAAAATTTTTCTGTATGAAAAAAGTTTCTCTAGAAAATTTTGGTATATGAAAAAAATTATATAGAAAATTTTTCTATATGAAAAAATTTCTATGCGAAATTTTTCCATATGAAAAAAATTCTATAGCAAATTTTTCTATATGAAAAAATTTCTTTAGAAAATTTTACTACAGAAGATTTTTCTTTATGAAAGAATTTCTATAGAAAATTTTTTTATATAAATAAAAATTTCTGAAGAATATTTTTCTATATGTAAAAAATTCTCTAGAAAATTGTTCTATATGATAAAATTTCTCTAGAAAATTTTGGTATATGAAATAAATTCTATAGAAAATTTTACTATATGAAAAAATTTCTATACGAAATTTTTTATATGAATAAGATTCTATAAAAAATTTTTCTATATGAAAAAATTTCTATAGAAAATTTTTCTATATAAAAAAAGCTCCTATAGAAAATTTTTCTATCAAAAAAAAAATTTCTAGAAAGTTTTCCCATAAAGAAAAAATTTCTCTAGAAAATTTTTCTATATGAAAATATTCCGCTAGAAAATATTTATATATGAAAAAATTTCTCTAGAAGATTTTTCTATATGAAAAAATTTTAATAAAAAATTTTTCTATATGAAAAAATTAAAAAAAAATCTATATGAAAGAATTTCTGTGAAAAATATTTATGTAAATATATATAAAAAAATTTCTATTTAAAATCTTTCATAAATTTTTGTGCAAAAGTAAAAATAACAACGATATTTTTTCTTAAATTTTTTGAAATTTTTTCATATAGAAAAATTGTCTATAGAAATTTTTTATATAGAAAAATGTTCTGTAGAATTTTTGTTTATATAGAAACATTTTTTCATATAGAAAATTTTTTTATAAAATTTTTTAATGTAGAAAATTTTTTTTAAGAAATTCTTTCATATCGAAAAATTTTCTATAGAAATTTTTTTTATATAGAACAATTTTCTATAAAAATTTGTTAATATAGAAAAATTTTTTTATATAGAAATTTTTTTGTATAGAAAATTTTTCTATAGAAATTTTTCATATAAAAAATTTTTTTCAAGAAATTTTTTGTATCGAAAAATTTTCTATAGAAATATTTTTTATATAGAAAAATTTTCTGCAGAAATTTTTTTCACATAGAAAAATTTTCTATAAAAATTTTTGCATATAGAAAAATTCTTTTTAGAAATTTATTTATATAGAAAAATTTTCTATAGAAATTTTTTCATATAGAAACATTTTCTATAGAAACTTTTTCATATGGAAACATTTTCTATAGAATTTTTTCATATTTTCTATAGAAATTTTCGCATATAGTGAATATAAAACCCGATCGCGTTAAGGATTCTACACGATGCGCGAAGAATTTATTTATATTTTTTTAAATTCCTTGAGGCGGCCGAAAAATAAGGGAAAAAATTAAATACTGGCGAAAACGTGCTTTAAATTTTAGTATCAGAAAGGACAAAAGTAAAAACTTGCGCTGCTAAGATTTGGAGCTCAATATACCTGAAGTCTTGGGAGTTCGAAAGTGTAATTAGATTTTCCAAACTCTTAAGACTATCGAAAAAGTCTGTATTAAAGAAATTAAAACTGTTTGAAATTTGCCATATATCAATATTCCATACAATAAATTTATACTAAAGCTTAGCAATGAGAAATTTCTATCTAATTTTCTACGATTAAGCAGTTTCTTAAAAATTTAGGAGTTTTTTGTTTTTTTACTAACAAACAAAAAATTTTTCCAGAACAAAACAAAAGACTTAAGACACAAACATGTTATCATCCCTTATAGAAACTTTTGCAATGTTTTGGCAAAAAAATCTCTGTTAACCTTCATCAACACTATGTTAACTTAACATTGATTAAATTATTAATAAAACTCTTTAAATAAACTTCAAACTTTTTCTCTTAAATACAATTAAGTGAAACAAACAAAAGAAAGTTTTCTTAAATGGATACTCTTCATGATGTAATTTCCCCATTAGTTAAGTTTTCAACAAAATAAAAACAAAAACTTTCTCTTCTGGTACAAAAAAAGAGAAGATATAGAGAAAAAAAACTGAAAGAAGCAAATTAAAACAAATTAAGATGATGAAAAAAGCACCTGTTTAAATAGACAAACACATTTTTTTCCAACATTTTCTGCTCTACCACGAAAACGAGTGTCTATGCTGGCAAACAGTCAATCGTCATTCAAGAGCAAAAAAGCAACTGTTTTAACAGCTTCGTTTGAATAACGTTAGTTATTTGTTTTATGAATGTGAGAGCGGCTGTCTGTGAGGCAGAGTGTGTTTCTTAAAGCTTCGTTGCAAATCGTTAAATGTTAAGCTAGACTTATAGACAGCCGGACAGACGGACATAACGACTAGTATTAGATTTTTCTTTTAGCCATCAAGACGAGCTAAAATGCGTTTTTGTTTCGTTTCAAATCGATATGGCCAAGTTATTAACTGAATGCCTATTAGCAAGTGTTAGTCTGTGTGTGTGTATTTATGTGTTTGGCTTACAAGAAGAAACTCTTATTGGTGGCATTTTGGAAGATAGACCAATGAAGAAGTAACCTGCATACTAGACGAACATTCAGTTTACTAACGGCGACCTTGATGGTCATACAACGCGCGTGTACAAAGAAAAAGAAAAGCGTTAAAAAGAAAACAAATGAAAACCGTTTAAAAAAAGAAAAACCGCTGAGAAAAAAAAATATTATAATAAAAATTTATTAAACTAAGGGTTATAAAAAAAGAGATGCAATAAAAATTTTCAAATATATGTTTTAATTGAGAATAATAAAATAAAAATTGAAAAAAGTGAAATTAAATTTTATAATAAATTTTGATGGTGATAATAAAATAAAAAGCCAACTTATTAGTATGGAATATTACGTAAAGGATAATAGAGGATATTTTATGTGGAACTAAGCAAAAGCAATAAAAGTAATTTCATTTAAAATAAGTTATAAAATAAATTTAAACTAATAACTTGAATTAAGTAAAAAAAACAAACTTAAAATCAAAACATGTAAAAATATGACAAGTTGCATTTCAAGATTAAAAAATTAGAATTATTCAAAAGGACTTTTTAAACATTTATTCAAAGAAAAAAACTAAGGTTAAATCCATTATTAATTTAAATGAACTTTTGTTAATTTTTTTATACCCCAGCTTTAAATGGATATATGTACAAGTGTTTTAAGATTTTTTAATATCAACTGGATATTATCCTTTTCGAAATCAATCAAGCATTCTTTTCATAAATATTATATTCGGATGTTGTAAAACTTTTAAATCTGCATTTGACGTCTTTGAAATATTTTATAAATTCTAAACCAAATCCTTTGACTAAAATCAAATGAGAAAAAAGTTTTTTGTCGAAAAATTTTCTTTCAACAAGTTTGAAAGTTTATGAAAATTTTTATTCTAAAAAATTTCTTACAAAAAAATTTTATAACAAAAAATGTTTCTATAAAAAATTGAAATCTATATACATTTTTTCTACAAAAAAAAAACTATAAATCAATGAATCAAAAAAAAATAATTTGTATATCAAAACATTTTCTATAAGAAACAATTTCTATAGAAAAATTTTTTTGCGTCGAAAAATTTTCTATAGGAATAGAATAGAATAGAAAAAAATTGTTAAAATCAAAAAATTTTTTACATCGAAAACTTTTTATATCGAGCACTTTTCGTATCGACAAATTTCCTATGGAAATATTTTTATAGAAAAAAATGTTTACATAAAAATTTTTGTATAGAAAATTTTTTTAAAGATATTATTCTATTTAACCATTGCAAAATTTTCTATAGAAAAAGTTTATATCGAAAATTTTTCGATAGAAAAATTTTTCCCAACAAATTTGAAAAAAAATTTTGTATAAAAAAACAGTTGAATTTTTTTATATTGAACAATTTTTTATGAAAACATTTCTTTGCATCGAAAAATTTTCTTAAGAAAATTTTTAAAATCGAAAAATTGTTGAATTTTTACATCGACAAATTTTCTATAAAATAAAATTTCTCCAGAAAATTTTTTTACAAAAATTTTTTTCTATAGCAAACATTTTTACACTGAAAAATTTTTTTATAGAAAAATTGTTTTATTAATAATTGTTTAATTTAAAATTTATTTTAAAATTTAATTTTTCTATAGAAAAATGTTTACATCGAAAAATTTTATATAGAAATATTTTTACATCGAAAAATTATCTATAGAAAAATGTTTACATCTAAAGAAAAACTTTAATTTCGAAAACTTTTCCATAGAAAAATATTTTACCTTGAAAAATTTTCTATAGAAAAAACTTTTACACTGAAAAATGTTCCATCGAAACATTTTTTATAGGATAATTTTTACATCAAAAAGTTTTCTATAGAATAATTTTTACATCGAAAAATCTTTTACATAGAAAAGATTTCTTAATCAAAAATGTTTACAGTTAAATTTTTATATCAAAAAATTTTTTATGGAAAAATTTTTTATCGAAAAATTTTTATATCGAAAATTTTGAAATCGTAAAATTATCTACAGAAAAATTTTTATATCAAAAAATTTTCTATAGAAAAAATTTTCTATAGAAAAATTTTTATATCGAAAAATTTTCAATAGAAAAATATTTATATTGAAAATTTTAAGAGAAAATTTTTTATATTAAGAAATTTTTTATCGAAAAATGTTTATATCGAAAATTTTTAAATCGCAAAATTTTCTACAGAAAAATTTTTATATCGAAAAATTTTCTATAGAAAATTTTTATATCGAAAAATTTTTATATAGAGAAATTTTCTATTGAAAAATTTTGTATAGAAAAATTTTCTACTGAAAAATTTTTCTTTGGAAAATTTTCATATCAAAAAATTTTTTATAGAATAATTTTAATATCAAAAAATTTTTAGATCGATTAGATTTATTTTAGATTTTTATATCGAAAAATTTTTTTATAGAAAAATTTGTATATCGAAAACATATTTTATCATCGAAAAGTTTTCTAAAGAAAAATTTTTTACATCGACAAATTGTCGATAGAAAAATAATTTATATTCAAAAATTTTCTATAGAAAAATTTTTATATCGAAAAATTTTGTGTGGAAAAATTTTTATATCGAAAAATTTTCTATAGAAACATGTTTATATTGGAAAATTTTCTAAAGAAAAATTTTTATATCGAAAAGTTTTCTATGGAAAAATTTTCATATCAAAAAATTCTTATATTGAAAAATTTTCTATAAAAAAAGTTTATATCGTAAAATTTTCTATAAAAAAATTGTTTAATCGCAATATTTTTTACAGAAATATTTTGCATCAAAAAATTTTCTATAGAAAAATTTTTGTATCGAAAAACTTTCTACTGAAAAACTTTTATATCAAAAAATATTCTATATATATGTATCGAAAAATTTTCTACAGAAAAATTTTCTGTAGAAAAATTTTTTTATAGAAAAATGTTTGTTCGAAAAATTTTCTATGGAACAATTTTTTATAGAAAATTTTTAATGTCGAACAATTTTTTATACAAAAATTTTTGTATCAAAAAATTTTGTATAAAAATATTTTTATGTCGAAAAATTGATTATAGAAAAATTTTCAATAGAAAAATTTTTATATCGAAAAATTTTTTTATGGAAAAAATTTTACATATAAAAATTAATTTTGAACATTTTTTATTAAAAAAATTTTCTATAGAAAAATTTTTATATCGAAATATTTTGTATAAAAAAAATTTTATAAAGTAAATTTTGTATCGAAAAAATTTTTTGTAAAAAAATTTTTTATATTGAAAAATTTTTGATAGAAAAATTTTTGTAACAATAGTTCATAAATAATTTTGTAGTAAAAATTTTATGTATAGAATAATTTTCTGTAGAAAAATAGAATAATTTTTATGTTTGTTTATTTGTTTTTAGAAAAAAAAATCTATAGAAATATGAGGTAGTTAAAAGGGGCAAGGTCTGGACTATAAGGCATGTGAACCAAAACATTCCATCTTCTCTTTTCTAAATAATATTTGATATTTCTTAACACAAACGGCCGAGAATTTTCTTGATGAAAGATTATGGTCGAATATTCTGGTAGTTTTTCGTTGATTGCTTCCGTTTAACGAAGCAATTGTCTTTGGTGTACACTTTTCTAATTATATGTAGAATTTCTGTTATAAATCCCTAATTCATAAAGGAATTATAAAATTATCAAAGTCTTATAGTAAGAATTTTGTATGAAAAATTTGAATTTTATGCTTGTCATAGTTAAATATTTCGTTTATGAATTAGGAGGTTAATTTATAACTAAAACTTTTGTATGAACAATTGTTTTATTATTGAATTTTATAGTTTTCTGTTATGACGATGCTACAGCAACTAAATGATACATATATTCACAAATTGAAATCTCATATGGATTATTTTGAAATCATATCCATTTATACTCGTAACAAACAAATGCAATTAAATATAAATAGTTTTCATAAAAATGCATACACATTTTTCATGCAAAACGTACAAGTATAATAATAATGGAAAATAATTAAAAATAAATTCAGATTCTGAAAAAAAAAGTTAAACAAAAAGAAGAGCAAAAAAATATATGTATATAAAAAATATAAAATTAAAAATAAATAGATAAAATTGTTGAGATGTATGTATTTGTGTGTTATGTTTGCCAGAGTATGTGTGTGATTATTGCTTGATAATCATAACTGTGCTTATGTTTCCGCATTCGAGATAAAAAAAACCAACAGGAAAAATATAATTTACAATTTCTTCTTCGTTGGATTCAATCTACACCATTAAAAATAATTTCATATCCATATGCAACTCCATAACATATGGGGCTCTTTTGGTGGCTCTTCTGCTGAATGTTGCATATCAAATGTAGAGTTAAAATATTGAAAAAACTAAAACTTTAGACAAAAAATAAACGCGATAGCGTGTTTGCGTGTTGCAAGTACATAGTACCCAACTCTAGATGCTAGACACCAAAACCAACTTGCAACGCTGGTTTTATTGTTTTTTGTTTTTCTATCTTTCTCCCTACAGCTGCTAATAAAAGGGCAATTGTTTTGTTTAGGCTTTACGGATATTTTTTTTGCTGTTGGTTGCATTATACAAATCTAAAAAATATTGCACCTCTCTTTAACTAAAACTAAATCTAACTTCGTAATGCATAACTTTTGCAGCAGCAACAGCCAATTCTAAACTTAATACAATTGTTACAACAACAACAAAAATTAACAACAATAGTTAAAATAACTATAAACAAAAAGATTCAAAATTACAAGTGAATTGTAAAATAAAATTACAAAAAAAAGATACCAGTAAAAAATTTATCTACAAATTAACATGAAGTGAAAATTTTTACACTAAATACTCATTCATACATTAGAAGTAAAACAGACAAAAAAAAATGCCGTAAAATCTTTGTTGTACAACAAAATGTTGCTGAATTTTTTAGTTGTTGTTTCTTAATCTCTAAAACAAAGTAAGTAATTTTTTCTGTTTATTATTTAGTTAATTAAATTAGCTTTGCACTGTGGGTTAGATAGGGAAAAATATGAATTGTGTATTTATACCCTTCACCACCATAGGTGGAAAGGGTATTATAAGTTTGTGCTGATGTATGCAACGCAAAGAAATATTTGTCTTAGGCCTACCTTATAGTATAACGATGGACATAGAAACACTTTCTGAGTCGATTTAGCGATATCAGTGAGTCCGTCTGGCTAGACGACTGGCTGGACCCCTATATAAACCATCTAATCCAACTACAGGTCGCAATTCTAAAGATCATTTGATGAAATTTGGCACAGATCATTTTTTTGACAGTGGGACCATGGTTAATGAAATTCGTCAAATCGGTCCATTATTTATGGTACATCCCATAGGTCCCACTTCCCCGAATTGATGTTTTGGCCACAACTATCAATATTTTTTCATGAAATTTAAAACATATTATACTGCTTATGTAAACCAAAATTGCTGTACCAAATTTCGTTGAAATCGGTTCTATTTGACCATTCCTCCCATACAAACTCTTCTGTCAAAACGCACTAAATGAGACAAAAATCAGTAAGAAATGGGAATTTTGAGTTTATTTTTTGCATACATATATTTTGCCAAATTTCGAGATTATCGGTCCACATTTGATCCTAGCTCTCATATAAGTCCAAATGATGGAAGCAGCTTAAATATATAAGTTTTGAGAAAATGTTTGTATGAAAGCAAAATTTAGCAAATATTTGTCTTTATACATAAAAAAGAGCATATTTGACCTTAGTGGTGAGAGGTATCATATAGTCGGGCTTGATCGACTATAGCACTACGGAATATTTCTCGATGTAAAAAGATTTTCAGTAGAAAAAATTTTCTTATAGAAAATTTGTCGATATAAAAAATTAAACAATTTTTGGATGCTAAATATTTTTCTACAGAAATTTTTTAAAAAAAAAAATTTCTATACAAAATTTTTCGATAAAAAAAAAATTTTTTTTGGTTGAAAAAAAAAATTCTATAGAAAATTTTTTGATGTAAAAAAATATAAAAAAATTTTTTCTATAGAAAATTTTTCGATGTAAAAAAATTTTCTATAGAAAATTTTTCGATGTAAAAAAATTTTCTATAGAAAATTTTTCGATGTAAAAAAATTTTCTATAGAAAATTTTTCGATGTAAAAAAATTTTCTATAGAAAATTTTTCGATGTAAAAAATTTTTCTACAGAAAATTTTTCGATGTAAAACAATTTTCTATAGAAAATTTTTCGATGTAAAAAATTTTTCTACAGAAAATTTTTCGATGTAAAACAATTTTCTATAGAAAATTTTTCGATGTGAAACAATTTTCTATAGAAAATTTTTCGGTGTTAAAAAAATTTTCTATAGAAAATGTTTCGATGTAAAAAAATTTTCTATTGAAAATTTTTCGATTTAAAAAAATTTTCTATAGAAAATTTTTCGATTAAAAAAGAAATTTCTATAGAGAATTTTTCGATATACAAAAATTTTCTGTAGAAAATTTTTGGATGCAAAAAATTTTTCGATGTAAAACAATTTTGTATACAAAATTTTTCGGTGTAAAAAAACTTTCTATAGAAAATATTTCGATGCAAAAAAAATTTTCAGTAGAAAATATTACGATGCAAAAAAATTTTTAATAGAAAACATTTCGATGTGAAAAAATTTTTTTATAGAAAATATTTCGATGCAAAAAAATTTTCAATATTTCGATGTAAAAAAATTTTTTATAGAAAACTTTTAGGTGTAAAAAAATTTTCAATAGAAAATTTTTGGATGTAAAATATTTTTCTACAGAAAACTTTTCGATGTAGAAAAATTTTCTATAGAAAAAAAAATTCTATAGAAAATATAAATGCTTTTCTATTAAAAATTTTCCTATATATATGTATAGAAAATTTTTTGAGACAAAAATTTTTCTTTAAAAAATTTTTCAAGTAAAAATTTTTCTATAGAAAATTTTTCCATAGAAAATTTTTCCATATAAAAATTTATCTATAGAAAAATTTTTGTTTTAAATATTTTTCTATAAAAATTATTCGATATAAAATCCTTTCAATATAAAAATTTTTCTAAAAAAAAATTTTCAAAATAAAAAATTTTTCTATAGAAAAATTTTCGATATAAAAATTTTTCTATATAAAAATTTCGATATTTCTATAGGAACATTTTCGAAACAAAAATTTTTCTGTAGAAAAATTTTCGATATAACAATTTTTGATATAAAAATTTTTGATATAAAAATTTTTCTATAGAAAAATTTTTGATATAAAAATTTTTCTATAGAAAAATTTTCGATACAAAAATTTTTCTATAGAAAAATTTTCGATATACAAATTTTTCTATAGAAATATTTTCTATTAAAAATTTTCCTATATATATGTATAGAAAATTTGTTGAGACAAAAATTTTTCTGTAGAAAATTTTTTAAATTTAAATTTATATAAAAATGTATCTATAGAAAAATTTTTGTTTTAAATATTTTTTTATAAAAATTATTCGACATAAAAATTTAAATATTTATATTTTGATATAGAAAATTTTTTGAAGTAAAAAATTTTTCTTTTTAAAATTTTTTCGATGTAAAAAAATTTCCGATATAAAAATTTTTGTCTCAAAAATTTTTAGATACACAAATTTTATTTAAAAATTTTTGGATATACAAATTTTATAGAAAATTTTTCGATACAATTTTTCTATAGAAAATTTTTCGAAGTAAAAATCTTTCGTTACAAAAATTTTTCTATAGAAAATTTTTCCATATAAAAATTTCTCTAAAGAAAATTTTTTGTTTTAAAAATTTTTCTATTAAAAATTATTCTATATAAATATTTTATTATTGACAATTTTGGATTTAGAAAGTTTTTTATGTAAAAAATTTTTCAAAATCAAAAATTTTTCAATGTAAAAATGTTCGTTACAAACATTTTTCTTAATACATTTTTTCAATACAATTTTTTTTAATATACAAGTTTTCTATAAAAATATTTCCATATAAAAAAATTTAATATATGGATAATTTTCGATACAGATAATATTTTGATACAGAAATTTTTTTTGAAGTAAAAAATTTTTCGATATAAAAATTTTTGTTGGAAAAATTTTAGATATACAAATTTTACTTAAAAATATTTTTATAGAAAATTTTTCGATACAATTTTCTTTTTCTATAGAAGTAAAAATTTTTCAATATAAAATTTTTTTATAGAAAATTTCTCCATATAATAATTTTTCTAAAGAAAATTTTTTGTTACAATTTTTTTTCAATTAAAAATTATACGATATAAAAATTTTTCTATTAAGAATTTTTGATTTATAAATTTTTTTATGTAAAAAATTGTTCGAAGTCAAAAAATTTTTAATGTAAAAAACGAACATTTTTCTTGATACAATTTTTCAATACTAAATTTTTTTCGAAAAAATAGGTGTATGAAAAATTTTCTAATGTAATATAAAAATTTTTTGTAAAAAAATTTTTCGAGGTACAATTTTTTTTCCATAGAAAATCTTGCGATGTAAAGAATTATTCTAAGAAAACTTTTCGATAGAAAATTTTTTGTTATAAAAAATTTTTCTAAAGAAAATATTTTGATAAAGAATTATTTATAGATGAGATAAAGAATTATTTATAGATGAGAAAATTATTCGATGTAAAATATTTTTAATAAAAAAAATTTCGATAGAAAATTTTATAATGAAAAATTTTTTTCTATATAAAATTTTTCTATAGAAAATATTTCGATGTAAAAAATTTTCTGTAGAAAAAATTTTCATATAGACAGTTTGTCGATGTCAACAATTTTTGGATGTTAAACATTTTTCTAAAGAAATTTTTGGTGATGGGATGTACTCTGGTAATTTATTACCTTGTAATATATGCAACATAGCCTCAGAATTATTGACAAGATAGTAATTTGAACTGAATGACTCGTGTTGAAATCCACTAAGATTTGAAACATTTTTGATTAAAAAATTCTTTTATATGAAAAATTTCTTTATTTCCACTTTGAACTTCTGTAAAGAACCCTGAACTGGAAGTAGAATCCCCTGATATTGAATTTAACCCAAAGACACTTAAATCTTTCAAATATTTTCAATTTAAAATTGTTTGCTTTTTCTTGATTTTTAGTTAATTGTAAATATTTAATCTTTCCCAAACTAATTGGTTTTCATTTCAATATTTACCAAAAAAAGGAACTCTTAAAAAACTTTCAAAAAAATGTATGTTAAAATCTTGAAAAATAAATGTAAAATTTTTTATCAACAATTTATCTTTTCTATTACCTCAATCTTTATAATCTCGTAAACTCAAGCTTTAAATTTTGTATACCTTTTTCTAATGTTATTTTTTCAGGTGTCAATAATAAAGTTAAATGGTAAATTAAGTTTTAATTAAAATCTAACTTTTAATTTTTACGACAACATTAACTATTAAATAAATAATTTTATTTTCGTGGTTTGAGGTGGAATTAAAGGTTTTTAAAACAAATTGTATATTGTATGTATAGATAGGTAGTAGTAAGAGGCTAAGTTTAATCTTCAAAATATTACTAAATTTTATTTGAACATTTGATCCGTATTTTAATTACTTTAAGGCATAGACAAAAGTTTTTGTAAACACTAAAGAAAGGAAATAAAATTCCTTGAGTTTTGTGTTGGAAGTGCATGAAGTATTACATAACATGACAAAGCAAAGACTACACTACTTCACAAAATGCAACTTTTTGCATTACAATTGACCACTACTATATTTTTTTTATTAGTTGTGATCTCCTAATTATAAAAACGGTCGATATTTAAAATTCTATGGATACATTACATAAACATTTTCGATATTAAATTTTTTCTATAAAAAAATTTTCGATATAAAAATTTTTCTATAAAAATTTTTCTGTAGACAATTCTCGATATAAAAATGTTTCTATAGAAAAATTTTCGTTGTTAAAATTTTTCTATAGAAAAATTTTCGATATAAAAATATTTCTATAGAAAAATTTTCGATGTAAAAATTTTTCTATAGAAAAATTTTCGATGTAAAAATTTTTCTATAGAAAAATTTTCGATGTAGAAATTTTTCTATAGAAAAATTTTCGATGTAGAAATTTTTCTATAGAAAAATTTTCGATGTAAAAATGCTTCTATAGAAAAATTTTCGATGTAAAAATTTTGCTATAGAAAAATTTTCGACGTAAAAATTTTTATATAGATATAAAATTTTTTCTATAGAAAAATTTTCGATATAAAATTTTTCTATAGAAAAATTTCCGACGTTAAAATTTTGTATAGAAAAATTTTTTTGATGTGGAAATTTATCTAAAGAAAAATGTCTACATCGAAAATTTGTATGTAGAAAAATTTTTATATCGACAATTTTTCTACAGAAACATTTTTATCTCGAAAAGTTTTCTATAGAAAAATTGTTATATCAAAAATTTTTTGATGTAAAAATTTTTCTATAGAAAAATTTGCGGTGTAAAAATTTGTTTATTAACAATAAAGTGAAAATTAATAAGCATTTTTCATATGAAATATCGAAATATGTTCTATAGAAAAATTTTTATATCGAAAATTGATGTATAGAACAATTTTTATATTAAAAATTTCTCTATAGAAACATTTTCGTATAAAAATTTTTCTATAAAAATTTTTTCGATATAAAAATTTTTCTATATTGTTCCATAGAAAATTATTATATTAAAGATTGATCTATGAACAAATTTTTATATTAAAAATTCCTCTATAGAAAAATTTTCGGATAAAAATTTTTCTATAGAAAAATTTTCGATATAAAAATTTTTTATAGAAAAATTTCCGATATAAAAATTTTTGTATAAACAAATTTTTACTTCCAAAAAAAAAAAAAAAAAATTTCGATGTAAAAATTGTTCTATAGAAAAATTTTCGACGTAAAAATTTTTCTATTGACAATAAAGTGAAAATTGGCAAACATTTTTCATATGAAATTTCAAAATATGTTCTATAGAAAAATGTTTATATCGAACATTTTTTATAGAAAAATTTGTGTATCGAAAATTGTTCTATAGAAAAATTTTTTTTTGGGAAGTGAAGGTAGATGAAAACTGAAAAATGTTTGTTTTTGTTAAGTCGATAATCTACGCTTTTACTTTTGGTTTATGAACATAATTCTTAATAGTTATGTTTGTAAATTTAGTAATAATGCGAGGTTTTCGATCTGTCTAAATTGGGGATAATCCTCCTGAAGAGATGGCTTAACCAACCATCGAAACGCGTCGAGGAATTTGGTTTCTCCGCAAACATTTTTTGGCTTTTTATCAATAAATTGATCTGTTACATTAATAAATAAATGTAACAGGTTTGGGATCAAATGCAAATACACTTCTTTTTGAAGAAAAATTTTTATATTAAAAATTGTTCTATAGAAAATTTTTCACATCGAAAATTGTTCTATGGAAAAATTTGTATATTAAAAAGTTCCCTATAGAAAAATTTTTGTATAAACATTTTTCTAGAAAAAAATTTTCAGTATAAAAATTTTTCTATAGAAAAATTTTCGATACAAAAATTTTTTTATAGAAAAATTTCTATAAAAATTTTTCTATAGAAAAGATTTTATATCGAAATTTTTTCTATAGAAAAATTTTTATATTGCAAATTTTTCTGCAGAAAAACTTTTATTTTGAATATTTTTCGATACAAACATTTTTCTATAGAAAAATTTTATATCGAAAATTTTTCTATAGAAAAATTTTGGTATCCTTAGAAAAATTTTCGATATCAAAACATTTCTATAGAAAAATTTTCGATATCAAAACTTTTCTATAGAAAAGAGTGTTGATATTAAAATTTTTCTATAGAACAATTTTGGATATAAAAATTTTTATATAGAAAATTTTTCGATATAAAATTTTTCTATAGAAAAATGTTTGTATCGAAAAATATATAAAAATTTTGCTAAAGAAAAATTTTCAACGCAAAAATTTTTGTATACATAGAAAAATTTTCGATATAAAAATGTTTCTATAAAAAAATTTTTGATATAGAAATGTTTCTATAGAAAAATTTTCGATATAAAAATTTTTCTATTGAAAAATTACTTGTTTTTTAAAAAATAGATTTAAATATTTTATTTTTTTTAAATTTATAACTTTTCATATTCAAACTAGAATAAAAATTCCAGAACTCATCTTTATTTAACAAATGGAAATATTTAACTTTCTAAAAATATAACTTAATATAACTGTTAAACATTTCATACAAAAGCCTTAAAAATGGGTGACCGCTTTACTGACCTATTCACACTTTAAACAAAAAAATTAACAAATTAGCTATGACAAATCTTAAACAAACCATGATAAATCCGCGTTATGTTTATGAGACAAATGACATTATAAAAAGCAAAACTTTACTTTTGAATGAATAACAAGTAGTTTTGGGGACCAGAAAATATAAACCAAATCAAAAGTTAAAAAGTAAATAATAAAAATTTCAGTGGAAATAATTGTGACACTTTGAAATAAGAAAAAAAAAAATAAAAAACCAAAAAGTTAACTTATTCATAACGACGAGTTTTTCCTCAAAACTAAAAATATCTTAATGTACTATAAAGATATCAAAATGAAAAAAACTACAAACAAAAACTGCTTATCCAGTTAAAAGAACTTTTGAATGAAAACCCGCTATAACTGAATGAAAGCGATGGTAGTAAAGTGCTTAATTGAATTAATGAATGAGTTTAGTAGTTTGACCCGAAAATGGGTAAAATAACACCAACAACAACAAAAGAAAATGAAACACTTTATTAAAGGTGAAGAGAATCTTGGGCAATTTTAATGTAATAACACATTGTGGTTCTGATTACGGTTTACGGTTCTTGAGGTCTTCTTTGAAAAAAAATCAAGCAATTAAGAAAAAGTCAGTCAGTCAATACGAATTTCTAAAGCCCTAAAATACAATAAATATTAGAAAATTTTTCTATAGAAGAATGTTTGATATAAAAATTTTTCTATAGAAAAATTTTTGATATTAAAATTTTTCTATAGAAACATTTTTCGAATTAAAAATTTTCGATATAACAATTTTTCGAAAGAAAAATTTTCGATAAAAAAATTTTCGACATAAAATTATCTATAGAAAAATTTGAGATACAAAAAATTTTCTATAGAAATGTTTTCGATGTAAAAATTTTTTTATAAAAATTTAAAATTTTTCTGTGGAAAAATATTCGATATATAAATTTTTCTATAGAATGATTTTCGATATAATATTTTTACTATAGAAAAATTTTCAATATAAAAAAAAAAAAAAAATTTTTCCAAAGAAAAAATTTTCGAAATAAAAATATTTCTATAGAAAAATTTTCTATACAAACTTTTTTCTATAGAAAAATTTTCGATACAAAAATTTTTCTATAGAAAAATTTTTGATATAAAAATTTTTCTATAGAAAAATTTCGATATAACAATTTTTATTTAGAAATATTTCGATATAACAATTTTTATTTAGAAATATTTCGATATAAAAATTTTTCTATAGAAAAATTTTCGATATAAAAATTTTTCTACAGAAAAATTTTCGATATAAAAATTTGTCTATAGAAAAATTTTCGATATAAAAATTTTTCTATAGAAAAATTTTCAAAATAAAAATTTTTCTATAGAAAAATTTTCAAAATAAAAATTTTTCTATAGAAAAATTTTCAAAATAAAAATTTTTCTATAGAAAAATTTTCAAAATAAAAATTTTTCTATAGAAAAATTTTCGACATAAAAATTTTTCTATAGAAAAATTTTCAAAATAAAAATTTTTCTATAGAAAAATTTTCAAAATAAAAATTTTTCTATAGAAAAATTTTCGACATAAAAATTTTTCTATAGAAAAATTTTCAAAATAAAAATTTTTCTATAGAAAAATTTTCAAAATAAAAATTTTTCTATAGAAAAATTTTAGACATAAAAATTTTTCTATAGAAAAATTTTCAAAATAAAAATTTTTCTATAGAAAAATTTTCAAAATAAAAATTTTTCTATAGAAAAATTTTCAAAATAAAAATTTTTCTATAGAAAAATTTTTAAAATAAAAATTTTTCTATAGAAAAATTTTCAAAATAAAAATTTTTCTATAGAAAAATTTTCAAAATAAAAATTTTTCTATAGAAAAATTTTCAAAATAAAAATTTTTCTATAGAAATATTTTCAAAATAAAAATGCTTCTATAGAAAAATTTTCAAAATAAGAATTTCTCTATAGAAAATTTTCAAAATAAAAATTGTTCTATAGAAAAATTTTGATATCGAACATTTTTCTATAGAAAAGTTTTCTATAGAAAAATTTTCGATATAAAAATTTTTCTATAGAATAATTTTCGATATAAACATTTTTCTATAGAAAAATTTTCGATATATACATTTTTCTATAGAAAAATTTTCGATATAAGTTTTTTTTCCATAATTTTCGATATAAAAATGTTTTTCCAAAATTTTTGATATAAAATTTTTTTTTCAAAATTTTCGATATCAATTTTTTTTTAAGTTTTACTGTTTTTATTTATATTCTTGGTGTAGGGCTTTTCTGATTCTTAAAAATCTGTAAGAATTTTTAATACATTTTTACTTTGGTTTTTATTCATTTGTATTTTTTTACAAAACTCTTTAATTTCTTAGAAAATTAAACAGAAACCCATAACATAAATTTAACAATATGTTTGAAAATTGTGAAATTGGAGCAAGAAATGCATTAAAGGTGAATTAACAAGCTCGTAACTAGGAAGTACCAGTAATATTTAATTATTTACTCTAGTAAAAACCAACCTCTACTACTCTAGTTATTCTTTGGCATAAGTACTAAAGAAAAAATATGTAAGTAAATCTTTTCTATTTGAGGTACTTAATAATTTGCATACGAAACATTAATTTTGGTAGCCTTTAAGAAAAAACAAATTTTAGTAGTCTTGTTTATATAAATTAATTTTTTTAGGTTTGAAATTTCTTTGGTAACTATTTAAATTACTAATTTACATTATATTCGTTCAGTTGTAGAGTTTTTCGTTAAAAATCTTTTATTTAATCATCATTTTTGTGCAGCCAAATGAACAAAAATATTTTGCCAGACAAACATTTTTTTTGATTTTTGTTACTTTTTTTTTTATCAAAATCTCTTCAAGTTTAACATGAAAAAAACTGCAGTATAAAACTGAAGAAAATCGTACAATAATCTAATCATAAATTACCGGGTGATGATAAATGAATAAGAAATAAATTGAAATAAAAATTTTCAATATCAAATTTTTCCTATAGAAAAAATTTCAATAAAAAATTTTTTGTATAGAAAAGATCTCAATGTAAAATTTTTTCTATAAAATTTTTTTTTTTTTTTGAAAAATTTTCAAAATAAAATTTTTTCTAAAGAAAAATTTTAAACAAAAAGTTTTTTCTAAAGAAAAGTTTTCAACAAAAAATTTTTCAGTAGAAAATATTGTTATAGAAAAATTTTCATTATTTGTATAAAAAAAACTTTCAATATAAAATTTCGTTAATATTTTTCTATAGAAAAATTTTTCACTTAACAGTTTTTTATAGAAAAATTTTCAGTATAAAATTTTTCTATAAAAAAATTTTCAATACAAAAATTTTTCTGTAGAAAAATTTTCAATATAAAAACTTTTCTGTAGAAAAATTTTCAATATAAAAATTTTTCTGTAGAAAAATTTTCAATGCCACATATTTCTATGGAAAAATTTTTCTATAGAAAAATTTTTAATAGAAAAATTTTTTTATAGGAAATAATAGAAAATAAATAAAAATATTTCTATAGAAAACTATTTCTATAGAAAAATTTTCAATATAAAAATTTTTCTATAGAAAAGCTTTCAATATAAAAATTGTTCTATAGGAAAACTTTCAATAAAAAATTTTCAATATGAAATTTTTTCTATAGAAAAATTTTCAATATAAAATTTTTTCTATAGAAAAATTTTCAATATGAAATTTTTTCTATAGAAAAATTTTCAATATGAAATTTTTTCTATAGAAAAATTTTCAATATGAAATTTTTTCTATAGAAAAATTTTCAATATGAAATTTTTTCTATAGAAAAATTTTCAATATGAAATTTTTTCTATAGAAAAATTTTCAATATGAAATTTTTTCTATAGAAAAATTTTCAATATGAAATTTTTTCTATAGAAAAATTTTCAATATGAAATTTTTTCTATAGAAAAATTTTCAATATGAAATTTTTTCTATAGAAAAATTTTCAATATGAAATTTTTTCTATAGAAAAATTTTCAATATGAAATTTTTTCTAAAGAAAAATTTTCAATATGAAATTTTTTCTATAGAAAAATTTTCAATATGAAATTTTTTCTATAGAAAAATTTTCAATATGAAATTTTTTCTATAGAAAAATTTTCAATATGAAATTTTTTCTATAGAAAAATTTTCAATATGAAATTTTTTCTATAGAAAAATTTTCAATATGAAATTTTTTCTATAGAAAAATTTTCAATATGAAATTTTTTCTATAAAAAAATTTTCAATATGAAATTTATTCTTTAAAAAAATTATCCATATGAAATTTTTTCTATAGAAAAATTTTCAATATGAAATTTTTTCTATAGAAAAATTTTCAATATTAAATTTTTTCTATAAAAAAATTTTCAATATCAAATTTTTTCTATAGAAAAATTTTCAATATAAAATTTTTTCTATAAAAAAATTGTCAATATGAAATTTTTTCTATAGACAAATATTCAATATGAAAACTTTTCTATAGAAAAATTTTCAATATGAATTTTTTCCATAGACAAACTTTCAATATGAAATTTGTTCTATAAAAAAATTTTCAATATGAAATTTTTTCTACAGAAAAATTTTCAATATGAAATTTTTTCTATAGAAAAATTTTCAATATGAAATTTTTTCTATAGAAAAATTTTCAATATGAAATTTTTTCAATAAAATAATTTTCAATATTAAATTTTTTCAGTCGAAAAATTTTCAATATGAAATTTTTTTTTATAGAAAAATTTTCAATATGAAATTTCTTCCATAGAAAAATTTTCACTATTAATTTTTTTCAATAGAAAAATTTTCAGTATGAAATTTTTTCCATAGAAAAATTTTAAATATTAAATATTTTCTATAGAATAATATTCAATATGATTTTTTTTTATACAAAAATTTTAAATATACAATTTTTTGTATAGAGAATATTACAATATAAAATGTTTTCTATAGAAAACGTTTTAATGTCGTTTTATTTACAATTTTCTGTTAAACATTGTTCGATATAAAAGTTTTTTTTAGAAAAAATTTCAATATAAAATTTTTCTAGAGATAAATTTTCATTATAAAATTATTTTTATTAAAAAAAAAATCAATAAAAATTTTTTTCTATAGAAAAAATTTTAATATAAAATTTTTAATAAAAAAATATTTAAATATAAAATTTTTCCAATAGAAAAATTTTCAATTAAAATTTGTTTCTATAGTAACATTTTTTATATTAAACTGTTTCGATAGAAATATTTTTAATATACATTTTTTTCAATAGAAATATTTTCATTAAAAAATTAGTGCTGTAAAAAAAATTTTAACACAAGTTTTTTTCAATAGAAAATTTCCACTTAATAATAAGAATATAAGAAAGATTTTATATATAAAATTTTTTCTATAGAAAAGATTTCAATATAAAGATTTGTGTATAGAAAAATTTTTAGTAGAAAAATTTTCAATATCAAATTATTTCTATGGAATAATTTTAATATCAAGTTTTTTCTATATAAAAATTTTTAATATAAAATTTTTTTTTATACAAAATTTTTCAATACAATTTTTTTCATTAGAAAAATTTTCAATATGAAATTATTTTTATAGAAAAATTTTCATTACAAAAATTTTTAGATATAAAATTGTTTTTATGAAAAAATGTTTAAAATAAAATTTTTTTTGTAGAAAATTTTTGAATAAAAAATTATTTTAATAGAAAATTTTTTTCTATTAAAAAAAATTTTCTATACTAAATATTTCTAAAGAAAAATTTGCAATATAAAATTTCAGAATAAGTTTTTTTTTAAGCCAATATTTTTTATATTTATATTAAATTTTAATGAAGCTTAAAAAATTTTGTTCTTGCATTTATTTATCCTTCCATCGATCCATCATTCCTTGTTATTTCATTTAGAGTTTTTATTTTTTTCCATCATTCATTGTAGAAACCTATTAAATGGTTTTCTTGACACTTTTTCTTTACAAGTTTTTCAGTTAAATGCATTTTTTGCGGTCTATTGTTAAACGTTTTTCTACATCAATGCCTTAGAGCATTAGTATGTTTGCGGCTATTAAAAGTGACAATATAGCAGAAGCGATTAGCCATATTAACTCGTGTCGTATTAACATGGCACAGTGTTGTTGAAGTGGAACAAATTAAGTTGTGGAAATGTAAATACAATTTTTGACACTTATTTTTCAATAAAATATATTATTTTAAATGTCATCTCCTTATTTTTGTAAGAAATAAATTTACTATACTCTGGTAATATGGCTTTTTCTATGTGATCAATATATTTTTCAAAAGGAAAGTTGTCATGGAGTAACTAATATGATATATGGATAAAAAGGAAAGTTTTAAGTTTCTGTGATATAACAGTAATTTTTGTTGTCTTAAGCCTTCAAAATATATCTCCTGGAATTCTAAGAAAGTGTAAAAGTCACTTTGAACAAAATAATAATAAAAAATATATTTAGGTTTAGTTGCCTTTAAAAGGTTTAAAGGCAACTAAAGCTATATTTTAAAATCAGATAAATTTAATTTAACTTATCAGTTTACCGTTATACAGACTGACTCTGAATTTTAGGAATACTTTAAAGTTGCTATGAAATAAATTAAAAATAAATTAAAAATAATAAAGACATAATGAGGAAAGCCATTTTAAGCTATTCTTACGTTAATAGGATTTTCACTTAAGCATGTATTAAAAAAAAACTTCAGAATTTTTTATTTTACTAAGAAACTCATATAAAGTAGATACAGTCCAACTCGTTATCATAAAATTCATAAAAACTAATAAAAGAATAAAAATATAAGCAAATTCACTTTTTTGTTTTGCTGGTGCTGCAACTTTTTGTGCATCATTCATAGGATTTTAGCTTCTTTTATTATTAATTTTTCTTTATTATTTGTTTTTAAAACAACTGAAACTAACTGCATTTTAGTATAAACTTGCTATTATGTTTTGCCTCGCGTGTCTAACGTTCTAAATCTGTGCATATTTTTAGAGTTTTTGGTATTTTGTAGCAAAAATTATAAAATAAACACTCAGACGAAAAAAACTTATAGATTAAATTAAAATTATACTACTCTTAAAAAAAATATAATAAAAATAATTATTTTTAATAAAAAAAGAAAAGAAATTAACTTCATTTAAAACTGCACATGTGTCTTAAGTCTTTTGATTCAAAAAAATATGAATCGTTTTTATGCGCTTTAATATACGACAATATATTTTGTTGTTGGTTTATATATAAGTCTTGGTCTGTGTCTTAGTCTGCGTTCTGGTCTCTCTCTAAGACTATATATTATTAGTCTATATGTTCAGAAAAATTTTCAATATAAAATTTTTTCTATAGAAAAATTTTCAATATAAATTTTTTTCTATAGAAAAATTTTCTATATAAAATTGTTTCTATAGAAAAATTTTCAATATAAAATTTTTTCTATAAAAACATTTTTAATATAAAATTTTTTCTATAGAAAAATTTTCAATATAAAATTTTTTCTAAAGAAAAATTTTCAATATAACATTTTTTCCATAGAAAAATTTTCAATATAAAATTTTTTCTATAGACAAATTATCAATATAAAATGTTTTCTATACAAAAATTTTCAATATAAATTTTTTTTCATACAAAAATTTTCAATATAAAATTTTTTATATATATTATTAGTCTATATGTTCAGAAAAATTTTCAATATAAAATTTTTTCTATAGAAAAATTTTCTATATAAAATTGTTTCAATAGAAAAATTTTCAATATAAAACTGTTTCTATAGAAAAATTTTCAATATAGAATTTTTTCTATAGAAAAATTTTTAATATAAAATTTTTTCTATAGAAAAATTTTCAATATAAAATTTTTTCGAATGAAAAATTTTCAATATAACATTTTTTCCATAGAAAAATTTTCAATATAAAATTTTTTCTATAGACAAATTATCAATATAAAATGTTTTGTATACAAAAATTTTCAATATAAAATTTTTCTATACAAAAATTTTCAATATAAAATTTTTTCTATAGAAAAATTTTCAATAAAAAATTTTTTCTATAGAAAAATTTTCGATATCAAATTTTTTCTATGGAAATATTTTCTGCTGAAATTTTTTCTATAGAAAAATTTTAAATATAAAATTTTCCTATAGAAAAATTTTCAATATAAAATTTTTCCTATAGAAAAATTTTAAATATAAAATTTATTTTGTATAAAAATTTTCAATAAAAAAATATTTTCCATATAAAAATTTTTTATATAAAATATTTCTATTAAAAAATTTCAATATACAATTTTTTCTATAGAAACATTTTCAAAACAAAATTTTTTCTTTAGAAATAAAGTTTTTCTATGGAAAAATTTTTTATATAAAATTGTTTCTATAGACAATTTTTCAATATAAAATAGAAAAATATAGAAATATAGAAAAATTTTATATATACAATTTTCTTCTATACAAAAATTTTCAATTATAAATTTTTTTCTATATAAAAATTTTTATATAAATTATTTTTTCAGTATAAATTTTTTTCTAAAGAAAACTGTTCATTACAAAATTTTTTCTATAGAACAATTTTGAATATACAATTTTTTCTGTAGAAAAACTTTTAATATAAATTATTTTCTGTAGAAAAATTTCAATAAGAAAATTTTCATTTTTAAATTTTTTCTCTAGCAAAATCTCAATAAAAAATTATTTCTATAAAAAAATTTTAAATATGAAATTTTTTCTATAAAAAAATTTTCAATATAATATTTTTTCGATATAAAAACTTTCAATATAAAATTTTTTCAATACGAAATTTTTTCTATTTAAAAATGTTCAATATAAAATTTTCAATATAAATTTTTTTATAGAAAAATTTTTAATATTAAATTGTTTGTATAGAAAAATTTCAATATAAAATTTTTTCAATAAAAAATTTTTCAATATAAAATTTTTTATAGAAAAATTTTCAATATAAAATTTCTTTTAGTCTTAGTCTTTCACTATGTCTTAGTCTATGTCTTAGTCTATGACTTAGTCTATGTCTTAGTCTATGTCTTAGTCTATGTCTTAGTCTATGTCTTAGTCTATGTCTTAGTCTATGTCTTAGTCTATGTCTTAGTCTATGTCTTAGTCTATGTCTTAGTCTATGTCTTAGTCTATGTCTTAGTCTATGTCTTAGTCTATGTCTTAGTCTATGTCTTAGTCCATGTCTTAGTCTATGTCTTAGTCTATGTCTTAGTCTATGTCTTAGTCTATGTCTTAGTCTATGTCTTAGTCTATGTCTTAGTCTATGTCTTAGTCTATGTCTTAGTCTATGTCTTAGTCTATGTCTTAGTCTATGTCTTAGTCTATGTCTTAGTCTATGTCTTAGTCTATGTCTTAGTCTATGTCTTAGTCTATGTCTTAGTCTATGTCTTAGTCTATGTCTTAGTCTATGTCTTAGTCTATGTCTTAGTCTATGTCTTAGTCTATGTCTTAGTCTATGTCTTAGTCTATGTCTTAGTCTATATCTTAGTCTATGTTTTAGTCTATATCTTAGTCTATGTCTTAGTCTATGTCTTAGTCTATGTCTTAGTCTATGTCTTAGTCTATGTCTTAGTCTATGTCTTAGTCTATGTCTTAGTCTATGTCTTAGTCTATGTCTTAGTCTATGTCTTAGTCTATGTCTTAGTCTATGTCTTAGTCTATGTCTTAGTCTATGTCTTAGTCTATGTCTTAGTCTATGTCTTAGTCTATGTCTTAGTCTATGTCTTAGTCTATGTCTTAGTCTATGTCTTAGTCTATGTCTTAGTCTATGTCTTAGTCTATGTCTTAGTCTATGTCTTAGTCTATGTCTTAGTCTATGTCTTAGTCTATGTCTTTGTCTATGTCTTAGTCTCTATTATAGTTTATGCCTTATTCTTTATTTTTGTATTTTTCTTATTTAGTATTTGTCTTAGTTTAATCTTTGGCTTGGTCTATGTGTTAGTCTTAATCTATATTTGTGAATTGTTTTACCTTTAAGATGTACGATTTGATTGTAAAACAAATAAATTTATAACAAGTTAGAAAGTGCTATAGTCGGTCAAGCCCGACCATACGATACCCTTCACCACTAAGGTCAAAAGTGTTATTTTTTCTGTATAAAGACAAATATTTGCTAAATTTTGCCATCATACAAATATTTTCTCAAAACTTATATATTTAAGCTGCTTCCGACATTTGAACTTATATGAGAGCTAGGGTCAAATGTGGACCGATTATCTCGAAATTAAGTAAGTTGATTACAGTTGTTACAAAAATTATGCATGCAAAAAATAAACTTAAAATTCCCATTATCTTCAGATTTACGAGCGTTTTAGTGATTTTTGTCTCATTTAAGAAAAGTTTATATGGGAGCTATGGTCAAATGTAGACCGATTTTAACGAAATTTGGTACAGTGATTTTAGTTTACATAAGCAGTATTTGTTTTAAATTTTATGAAAAAATATTGATATTTGTGGCCAATATATCAATTCCGGAAAGTGGGACCTATGGGAGGTACCATAAATAATGGACCAATTTTGACAAATTTCAATAACCATGGTCCACTATCAAAAAAATTATCTGTACCAAATTTCATCAAATTATCTTTAGAATTGCGACCTGTAGTTTGATTACAATGTTTACATGGGTGTCCAGCCAGCCAACAAGACGGACGGACGGACGGACATAGCTAAATCGGCTCAGAAAGTGATTCTAAGCCTATTGGCATACTAAAAGGTGGGTCTAAGACAAATATTTCCATGCGTTACATACGTCAGCACAAACTTATAATACCCTTTCCACCTATGGTGGTGAAGGGTATAAAAATGCTAATTTTTATTTATAAATCTCTTCCAAGAGTGTATCAATGATTAAATTAACTCGATAGAAATTATATAGATACCGCTATTTCTTATTATAATTTATGCTTCTAAAGACCCCCTCTTTCTTTTTCCTATTTCTTTTAAAATATGAATTTTTGTATATCTAACGCATAACGCATGTGTCTTAAGTCTTTAGTTTTTATCTACTGTTCTTCAGAGTAGTTTGTAATAAACCACATAAATGACGGATATAAACGAATGTTGCTATAAATTATTTTATACGATGGATTATTTGTTGCATTATAATACATAATACCAGATATTATACAGAAAAATTAAATAGATAGAAATGCATAAGCAAATAAAATGCGTAAGCTTTCTTATATAAAGTGATGCTGTTTGAATCAATTTCTTAGATATTCAACAAAATAAATTAATTCTTTTGTATTGAATAGCCAGCAATAAATTGTTAAGTTATTTTTATTTCCTTTATTAATGGAAATAATTGTATAACTGTTTTTTAAAAGCGCTGATAACATGTGGTTGGTTTAAATCATTGGTATCTTCTTTAAGATACTCTTTGACCATAATATTTTAGTTTTTTGTTTATCTAAATCGAACAGTTATTTGACCGTATTTCAATGTTTTGTTTCGAATTGATTTTATTGTGATACCACATTTTTTCTGGAATTTATTTGTATAATTGATTTGTTTCAAAAAAAGTGGAGTAAAAAACTAGTTTTGAATTGAAGAAATTATTGACTCGAGATGGCTTTATAAATAATATCTATTGTTTTGTATCTAAATTTGATTTTATATGAACTAGAAGAATGCTTAAGTTTAAGATTAATGCTAATAAGTCTAAAAGAAAGACAATAGAAGATTGAAATGTAAATGAAATAAATTTGTTTTTATTAGTGAAGGTAGAAGGCCAATGCACGCGGCAAGCGGCTGCGGGCGGCAATCAGCCGTTTTTTGATTTGTCAAATTTCAAGCGGCTATGGAAAAAAGTAGAACTTTGTTCTACTTTTCCGCGCGGCAGATTTTTTCAGTGCTGTCAGATTTAATTATATCCTACTCAGATATTTTTTTATATGAACATTTTTGTGAACAAGCGCACATTTTATGTACTGGCAATACTACGACCGCCCGCAGCCGCATGCCGCGTGTATTGGCCCTGTACCTTTATAGAGACAAATTTGGGTCTTGTACTGTTTGACGTTTTTCTGTTATAAAATATAAGACCAAAAATATTTTTACTTAAAATTTTTGGATTTTTGATATGAATTTTTTAGAAGAAAAATTTCGGTATATTTTTTATTGAAATATTTTCATCTGAAATTTCTTTACCTTTTTCTTTTTAGTAAAATTTTTGCTAAAAATTGTTTTCAGAGTATAGTTTTTGATGCAAATATTTTGTTGACAAATTTTTCAAATATTTTTGAGAAAATTTTTTTAACAGAAATAATTTATCTTCTGTAACAAAATTTTATCAAAAATATTTGAAAAATTTGTCTACAAAAATTTTACGTCAAAAATTTTACTATGTAAACTATTTTCAATTGATCAACAAGAGAAATTACTTTGAAGTCTAACTATTTAATTTCGATGTATTATGGCCATCTAAGTACAAAAACACCCAAAATTTTGCATTCTATGGATACGATCTAAAACTACGGATTTTTACAGAGGTCGTTCCATTTATTTTATTACATCTTGGGAATGGCTTATCTGAATTCATTAGAAGAAACATCGGCGGATTCACCACAAAACGGTTGTGGAGTTTTTACACAAAAACGAAAATATTTTTTTTTTTGAAAATCAAAAAATTAACTCCTTAAAGAAAAATGTTGAAATTTAAAAAAAAATTTTATAAAAATTTTCCATGAAATTTTTATAAAAATTGTTCATGAAATTTTTATAAAAATTTTCCATGAAATTTTTTATAAAAATTTTCCATGAAATTTTTATAAAAATTTTCCATGAAATTTTTATAAAAATTTTCCGTGAAATTTTTATAAAAATTTTCCATGAAATTTTTATAAAAATTTTCCATGAAATTTTTATAAAAATTTTCCATTTATTTTTTTTTTCAATTTTCTACATAATTTTTTTAATAAAAAATTTTCAAATAAACATTTTTACAAACTATATTATAAGACATGGATTAAGAAAATTTTTCATATCTATAATTTTCTGCTTTCTTTACTTCTTTATAATTCCCATCAAACTTAATAAACTTGACATCAATAATTAAAAAAGCTTTTCTTTATTAAAAATTGTGTTAATAGATTAACTGTTATAAATATTATACAAATAATGAGTCAACGAATGAACGTGAATAAATAATTATTAAAAAAATCTTTCTCTTAAACTAGAATTGTTGTTAACTTTTAAAACTTTTGGTGTTAATATCTGCTGGGAGTCAAAACAAAAGAAACATAATAAATTATAATTTAACCATAATAACTAACTGTAAACGGTTTATGATGGGTCTATTAAAGACCGAAAATGAAAGAGTGTTAAAACAACTCACACTTTCAAAAGACTTTTTTTCCTTACAAATAACTTTAGATCTTCTCTAATTCAATAAAAACTTCAGTCAACATTTTTTTTCTAAGCTTTTGAGATCTATTTGTTTTTTTTCTTCAGAAAATCTTGTACTGAGATTTATCTTTGAAGTGTTTTAGCGGCTTTTGTTTCAAACAAAAAGAAAATATTTCTCTTTTTAAATTTTATATATAATTTATTTCTTCAAATAACTATTCATTATATTTTCGATAATCATATCATATTCAAATATATTTTATTTGTCCATTCATTTATTTTTTCTAAATCACGCATTCAATAAATTCAGAAAAAGAAACAAATTTCAAGAAATGAAATTTATTACCGTATTTGGCGCTGAAATGTTAAACAATGGCAGTTAAATTTGTGTCTACGGCTACGAAAGCTGTAATAGTAGAGTTTAGTGCAGGTTTATGAATGATCTTCTTCGCTGATCAACAGTAAAAAAACATTCTTTGGCATTAGTTCTTCAAGAGGAAAAAACTATACAAAATTAACCCTTAAAGGAACAATAAGACATAGACTAAGACATAGACTAAGACATAAACTAAGACATAGACTAAGACATAGACTAAGACATAGACTAAGACATAGACTAAGACATAGACTAAGACATAGACTAAGACATAGACTAAGACATAGACTAAGACATAGACTAAGACATAGACTAAGACATAGACTAAGACATAGACTAAGACATAGACTAAGACATAGACTAAGACATAGACTAAGACATAGACTAAGACATAGACTAAGACATAGACTAAGACATAGACTAAGACATAGACTAAGACATAGACTAAGACATAGACTAAGACATAGACTAAGACATAGACTAAGACATAGACTAAGACATAGACAAAAACATAGACTAAGACATAGACTAAAACATAGTCTAAGGCAAAAACTATGACATAGACTAAGATAAGGAAATAAAATTATGTACGAAAGTTTCCTACAGAAAAAATGTGTTTATAATTTTTTTTCTTTATAATTTTTTTTTTAATTTTTTTTATAAATTTTTTTTATAATTTTTTTCTTAAATTTTTTTTATTAAAATGTTTTTAATAAATTTCTTTAAAAAAATTTTCCTTTATAAATTGTTTTAATGTAAAAGCTTCTTTTAAACATGTTTTTGAAAAAATTTCCTTTTAAAATTTTCAAAAATTAAGTTTGTTACAAATTTTCTTTTGTTAAAACACTTGCTTGTTTAAGGGTTAATTAGTTCCTCGTTTGCGGTAGTTAAATACGTTTTTGCTTAAGAAAATTCTTCATAGAGTTTAACTAACTGAAAATAATCTCGGGCTTAGTGATTATTGCCATAAATTAAATAACTTTGCATGTTCAGCTACATGACGCCTTTTCTGGCAAGCAACAACTAGTAAAACGTCTTCTATCTGCAACATTTTCTTAGACAACATTTGAATATTCAGCTGCCGGCTAAGTTTAGGTAAATTTATAAATAGAGAAACGGACGGACGGATGGAAAGACAGACAATAAACTTTAACGCAAAAGTTACGCATTTGATTATATTCAAATAAATTCGAGTATAAAGTGATACAAGCATTTATTGCAAAATGGTTAAGATTTTGGTTTTGTATTTGAATAAATTCTAGCCAGTTTTGAAAATTGCTTGAGAAAAACAGTTATTGCTGCTGCTGTGTTTTCTTCAATGAATAGCATTTAATTTTAATGGTTTAATGCGATTAACTAGTCGTATTGCTGTTGTTTATATTGAAATGAGTGAAGATTCGAAAACACCTGTATTGTCTTCCTAATTCAAATAGATTATATTTGGACCAGAGCTATCATATCAGCTGAAAAAAATTTCAATAATTTTTGTGTTTACAGTTGAAATAACTGCATGAAATTTGTTAGAATTAAAGTTAAAGAATATTTCAAGTATGCCTGGGATAATTAGAGATTTTGTCTATAAAATAAATTGGATTAGAAGCTTTTAAACTAAAATTATACTATGGTGCAAAAGTGAAAGAATATTGAATTTCCTTGTCTTTTGCCTCACAGTGTAATCTTTGCTTAGGAGCTTTAAATAGTTTTGCGTTTTACAATTAATGTCAATAGCTTTATTATTGAAAGATAATTATAAATTATAAACAAAGTATTATGAAGCTTCATAAAGTTATTATTATGTACTATAATCAGTCGCAGCCCATACCACCGGGAGCCAAAAGCATTTTGTAATTTTCGTAAATATCACGATTCCTAATGAAACTCGTGAAAAAGAGTGTTAAAAAATTCAGTTGGGATTTGGATGTTGCCAAATTTTTGATAAAAATATTATTCTTTGGAAAATTTTTTGTAAAAAATTATTTTTTATAGAAAATTTTACGATAAACATATTCTGATGTGAAAAGTTCCAATAAAAATATCTGTCTATAAGAAAAATTTTCTTTAGAAAACTTTTCTATACAAAAATTTTTAATAAAAAATTTTCTTTAGAAATATTTTTAATACAAAAATTTTCTTTAGAAAAATTTTCTATAAAAAAATTTTCACAGAAAAATTGTTGATAGAAAAATTTTGAATAAAAAAAATTTCGAAAATTTTTCGTACAAATATTTTTGATAAAAAAAATTCAATAGAAAAATGTTAAATAAAAAAATTTCTATAAAAAAATTTTCATAGAAAAATTTTTGATAAAAATTATTTTTTATAATTTCAAGTAAAAATATTTGTCTATAGAAAAATTTTCTTTGGATAACTTTTCTATAGAAAAATTCTTATAAAAAAAAAAATAAAAAAATTTTCTATGAAAATTTCAAGTAAAAATATTTGTCTATAGAAAAATTTTCTTTAGAAAACTTTTCGATAGAAAAATTTTTAATCCAAAAATTTTTGATAAAAAAATTTTGTAGAAAAAATTTTTGGTACAAAAACTTTTCTATAAAAATTTTTTAATACACAAATTTTCTTTAGAAAAATACACAAAGAAAAATAAAACAATTTTCTATACATAGAAACATTTTCTTTAGAAAAATGATTTAATAAAAAAAATTCAATAGAAACATTTTTGCTAAAAAAAATTTCGATAGAAACATTTTTGATAAAAAATTTTCGATAGAAAAATTTTTGATAAACAAATTAGAGAAAAATTTTCTATAGAAAAATTTTTTAGCAAAAAATTTTCGATAATAATATTTTTAAACAAAAATTTTAAATTTACAAAATTTTCGATAGAGAAATTTTTTATAGAAAAAATTTTGGTAGAAAAATTTTTCTGTGAAAATTTCCAGTAAAAATATTTGTCTGTAGAAAAATTTTGTTTAGAAAACTTTTATATAAAAAGATTTTTAATACAAACATTTTCTTTAGAAAAATTTTTGATAAAAAAATTTTCTGTGAAAATTTCAAGTAAAAATATTTGTCTATAGAAAAGTTTTCTTTCGAAAACTTTTTTTATAGAAAAATTTTGAATACAAAAATTTTCTTTAGAATAATTTTTGATAAAAAATTTTCTAGAACAAAATATCTGATTCAAAAATTTTTGATAAAAAAAAAATCGATAGAAAAATTTTTCTGCGAAAATTTCTAGTAAAAATATTTATCTATAGAAAAATTTTCTTTAGAAAACTTTTCTATAAAAAAATTTTTAATACACAAATTTTCTTTAGAAAAATTTCAAGTAAAAATATTTGTTTATGGAAAAATTTTCTATAGAAAAGTTCTTAAGACAAAAATTTTCTTTAGAAAAATGTTTTATAAAAAAAAAATTCTGTGAAAATTTCAAGAAAAATATTTGTCTATAGAAAAATTTTCTTTAGAAAACTTTTCTATAGAAAAATGTTTAATGCATATATTAAGAATAAATAAAAAAATTTCTATTGAAAAATTTTCTTTAGAAAAATGTTTAATAAAAAAACTTCTACAAAAATATTTTTATAGAAAAATGTTTGATAAAAAAATTTTAGATAGAAAAAATTTTCTAGAGAAAAATTTTCGATAACAATATTTTTTTATGCAAACATTTTCAATTAAAAAAATTTTCTATACAAAAATTTTTGATACGAAGATTTTCTATAGAAAAATTTTTATACAAAAATTTTCTTTAAAAAAAATTTCGATAGAAAAATTTTTGTTAAAAAAATTTTTGATAGAAAAATTTTTGATAAAAAAATTTTCGAAAGAAACAATTTTGATAAAAAAAAATTAAGATAGAAAAATTTTTGATAAAAAAATTTAAGATAGAAAAATTTTTCATAATCAAATTATAAAAAAATTTTCTCTAAAAATAATTTTCTGTAAAAAAATATTCTAGAGAAAAATTTTCGATAACAATAATTTTTTATATAAAATTACTAAATAGAAAAATTTTCGATAACAATATTTTTTTATAGAAAAATTTTCAATTAAAATTTTCTGTAGTAAAATTTTTAATACAAAAATTTTCTATAGAAAAATTTTTGATACGAAAATCTTCTATAGAAAAATTTTTAATACAAAAATGTTCTTTAAACAAATTTTCAATAGAAAAATTTTAAATAAAAAAATTTTCGGTAGAAAAGTTTTAAATAAAAAAAAATCTTTGAGAAAACAATTTTCGAAAGGAACATTTTTGATAACAAACTTTCGATAGAAAAATTTTTTGATAAAAACATTTTTAAACGAATAATTTAAAATAAAAAATTTCTGATATAAAAATTTTCGATAGAAAAGTTTGAAAAAAATCGGAGTAGAAAATTATTAATTTTTAATACTTCAGAACTAAAAATCGAAATAAATACCAATTTTAGTTAAGTATATAAATTATCATACATTTTTAAATAGCCTTTTTTCCATTTTTCTCCTTTCAGATGTTTGCCTCAAAAATATTGTCAACATTTCATAAAATTATTTTTTAAATCCTCCGATATCTTGACTATTCCATGCTGGGTGTATTGAAAATCATGTTTTTAAGCATAAAAAGACAACAGCAACAACAACTTTTAAATCATAATCCCTACATACAACAACCCCCCATAAAATCTCTAAAAGAGTGCATTAAATAACATTTATATAAAAAAAATTGGATTTCTCAAATAAAAATTAACAAATCTAATTAAAAAGAAAAACAAATTTATAAAAACATACAAAAAAAAATTTAAAAATTAAAATAACAATTCCCATGTCTGTTCTGCGAAACAATGTTGCCAGCAACATGTTGTTTGCTTTTATTATATGTCTCCTATTCTTTGTCACTCAAGCACAGGATACACTTAAAGCTGAAAAGTTAAAGGGAAATGTTAGTTTGGCTTCAGAGGCCCGTAGTGCCATGGATCGTATAGATAGCGTGAGTAATTTTCTACCACATCCCGCCAATTTTCTCCTAGACGATATAGTGTCGACAGCTGGTGCCGCAGGTGTGGCAACATCTGTTAATTTGACCAGACAACATGATGGCGATATTTTTTGGACTAATGGTAATTTTTTAAGATATCATGAGAGAGATATTGGTATGATTAAAAAATTTTTTAAAGGTGTTAAATCTTGTAATGCCGATACTTGTGTGGGTCTTTCCAGTGGAACGGCATCATGGCTGGCGAAGGGTGTTAATAAAATAGGTAAGACCGAAAAGGAAATGTATAACAAATTTTGAAAGTAACATACTTAAATTGTATAAGATTCAAAAATTTTCAAAAGAAAATCTCTAATCAAAAAATTGTATAGAAAATTTGTTTACCAAAAATTTTCTATAGAAAATTTTTTATATAATATTTTCTATATAAATTTTTTCTCTCAAAAATTTTGTTATCAAAAATTTTCTGCTGAAAATATTTTTACCTAAAATTTTCAATAGAAAATTTTTTATCAAAAATTTTTTATTACGAATTTTTCTATGCAAAATTTATAATCAAAAATTTTTCTATAGAAATTTATTTTTATCAAAAATTATTGTGTGAGAAATTTTTAAACAAAAATTTTTCAAATTTTTTTTATCGAAAATTTTCTATATAAATTTTTTTTATGAAAAATTTTCTATACACAATTTTTTTCTCAAAAATTTTCTGTAGAAAATATTTATACCAAAAATTTTCTTTAGAAATTTTTTTATCAAAAATTTTTCTACGGAAAATTTTTTATAAGAAATTTGATTAAAAATTTATTCTTATCAAAAAATTTTTATTGAAAATATTCTCTTTATCAAAAACATTTTATAGAATTTTTTTTTATCGACAATTTTTCTATAAAAAAATTTTAATAAAAAATCAAGCATTTTTTGTATTAATATTTTACTATAGAAAATTTTTCTGTATAAATATTTTTGTACCAATTTTTCTATAGAAAAATATGTCTATCGAAAATTATTCTATAGCAAATATTTTGAACGAAAATTTTTTATATAGAAAAATATTTTTATCGAAAATTTTTCTATAGAAAAATATTTTTATCGAAAATTTTTCTATAGAAAAATATTTTTATTGAAAATTTTTCTATAGAAAATATTTTTAACGAAAATTTTTTTACAGAAAACTGTTTTTATCGAAAATTTTTCTATAGAAAAATATTTCTATTGAAAATTTTTCTATAGAAAAATATTTCTATCGAAAATTTTTCTATAGAAAAATATTTCTCTCGAAAATTTTTCTATAGAAAAATATTTCTATCGAAATTTTTTCTATAGAAAAATATTTCTATCGAAAATTTTTCTATAGAAAAATATTTCTATCGAAAATTTTTCTATAGAAAAATATTTCTATCGAAAATTTTTCTATAGAAAAATATTTCTATCGAAAATTTTTCTATAGAAAAATATTTCTATCGAAAATTTTTCTATAGAAAAATATTTCTATCGAAAATTTTTCTATAGAAAAATATTTCTATCGAAAATTTTTCTATAGAAAAATATTTCTATCGAAAATTTTTCTATAGAAAAATATTTCTATCGAAAATTTTTCTATAGAAAAATATTTCTATCGAAAATTTTTCTATAGAAAAATATTTCTATCGAAAATTTTTCTATAGAAAAATATTTCTATCGAAAATTTTTCTATAGAAAAATATTTCTATCGAAAATTTTTCTATAGAAAAATATTTCTATCGAAAATTTTTCTATAGAAAAATATTTCTATCGAAAATTTTTCTATAGAAAAATATTTCTATCGAAAATTTTTCTATAGAAAAATATTTCTATCGAAAATTTTTCTATAGAAAAATATTTCTATCGAAAATTTTTCTATAGAAAAATATTTCTATCGAAAATTTTTCTATAGAAAAATATTTCTATCGAAAATTTTTCTATAGAAAAATATTTCTATCGAAAAATATTTCTATCGAAAATTTTTCTATAGAAAAATATTTCTATCGAAAATTTTTCTATAGAAAAATATTTCTATCGAAAATTTTTCTATAGAAAAATATTTCTATCGAAAATTTTTCTATAGAAAAATATTTCTATCGAAAATTTTTCTATAGAAAAATATTTCTATCGAAAATTTTTCTATAGAAAAATATTTCTATCGAAAATTTTTCTATAGAAAAATATTTCTATCGAAAATTTTTCTATAGAAAAATATTTCTATCGAAAATTTTTCTATAGAAAAATATTTCTATCGAAAATTTTTCTATAGAAAAATATTTCTATCGAAAATTTTTCTATAGAAAAATATTTCTATCGAAAATTTTTCTATAGAAAAATATTTCTATCGAAAATTTTTCTATAGAAAAATATTTCTATCGAAAATTTTTCTATAGAAAAGTATTTCTATCGAAAATTTTTCTATAGAAAAATATTTCTATCGAAAATTTTTCTATAGAAAAATATTTCTATCGAAAATTTTTCTATAGAAAAATATTTCTATCGAAAATTTTTCTATAGAAAAATATTTCTATCGAAAATTTTTCTATAGAAAAATATTTCTATCGAAAATTTTTCTATAGAAAAATATTTCTATCGAAAATTTTTCTATAGAAAAATATTTCTATCGAAAATTTTTCTATAGAAAAATATTTCTATCGAAAATTTTTCTATAGAAAAATATTTCTATCGAAAATTTTTCTATAGAAAAATATTTCTATCGAAAATTTTTCTATAGAAAAATATTTCTATCGAAAATTTTTCTATAGAAAAATATTTCTATCGAAAATTTTTCTATAGAAAAATATTTCTATCGAAAATTTTTCTATAGAAAAATATTTCTATCGAAAATTTTTCTATAGAAAAATATTTCTATCGAAAATTTTTCTATAGAAAAATATTTCTATCGAAAATTTTTCTATAGAAAAATATTTCTATCGAAAATTTTTCTATAGAAAAATATTTCTATCGAAAATTTTTCTATAGAAAAATATTTCTATCGAAAATTTTTCTATAGAAAAATTTTTCTATAGAAAAATATTTTTATCGAAAATTTTTCTATAGAAAAATATTTTTATTGAAAATTTTTCTATAGAAAATATTATTAACGAAAATTTTTCTAAAGAAAAATATTTTTAACGAAAATTTTTCTATAGAAAAATATTTCTATCGAAAATTTTTCTATAGAAAAATATTTCTATCGAAAATTTTTCTATAGAAAAATATTTCTATCGAAAATTTTTCTATAGAAAAATATTTCTATCGAAAATTTTTCTATAGAAAAATACTTCTATCGAAAATTTTTCTATAGAAAAATATTTCTATCGAAAATTTTTCCATAGAAAAATATTTCTATCGAAAATTTTTCCATAGAAAAATATTTCTATCGAAACTTATTCTATAGAAAAATATTTCTATCAAAACTTTTTCCATAGAAAAATATTGCTATCGAAACTTTTTCTATAGAAAAATATTTCTATCGAAAATTTTTCTATAGAAAAATATTTCTATCGAAAATTTTTCTATAGAAAAATATTTCTATCGAAACTTTTTCTATAGAAAAATATTTCTATCGAAACTTTTTCTATTGAAAAATATTTCTATCGAACATTTTTCTATTGAAAAATATTTCTATCGAACATTTTTCTATAGAAAAATATTTTTATCGAAAATTTTTATGTTGAAACATTTTCGGTTTAACATTTTATTGTTTAAAGCTTTTTGTTAAATTAGGACAATTGACAATATGAAAGTTAAGAGACCTTATGAATACCCTTAATATTTTATATTGAACATAAATAAATACATACTCGATATAAAAATCTACATTAATGATTTGTTTATTACCAACACTTCAGGTTCATTGGTTGATGGCTCTGGCGGCAGCAAATCACAATTAGAATTATTACTGCGACAGGCGCAGCTTAAAGACAAGTCTTTGTCATCGACCACAGCATCGACAGCAGCCAATGCCAATGGGGAAAGTTGCCAATGTCATTGTTTGCCGTATTTGAACACATATCGTGAAGATCTGGGCATATGTGTTGATGATATACACGGTAAGTAGCAATAACATAAATATGTACAACAAAACATTAATGTTTTTAACATAAAAACAAGCCACTGCAATATTTCAACAAGTTGAAACATAAACGCTCTCCGGCCAACAGTCATAAATTTGCCGAACATTTGCTTAAATTACTAATGAAATAGTTTAAGCAAGTTTGCTGTTTAAGTCTTTTGATTTGCTTGAAATTTTCTTTAATATTCGTTAAACTAACAAAAATAAAGGAAAGACATGTACAACATTTTTATTAAATGCAAAAATGTTGTTGATGTTTTAATGTTGTTGGGTGGTTTGGTTATCGGTGGTTAGTATTAAATAAATCAAGTTGAGGTCTCATATGTTTAAACGAATACTTATGTAAAGCAGTTGATAAGTCTTGTTTTATTATAAGTATTTTAAGTCTATTTGTGGTAATTATTGAAAACAAATTAAATAATTTATTAATTAATTTTTAATACAAATTTGGCTGTTATAGTATGAAGTATTTTATGATTAAATACTTTTTCAAAACCCACGAAGCATTCAACTTTAATTTCAATTTCATTAAAGCGCAGTCGAAGTTTTTTAAACTTTATTTGAAAATAAATTTATGATGATTTAAAAAACTATTGAAAGCTTATGAACAGTTTTGATTGATAGCTAGTAGTAGTAGGTAGTTTTCTTCTTGCAAAAATTTTTCTAAAATAAATTTTTTAATATTTCTCAAGAAAAATTTTTTTAAGAGAAAAATTTCGATTCTAAAATTGTTTTTGAAAGAAAAATTCCGTTTCTATTATATGTATTTCTAGTAGAAAAATTAAGGTAAAAAAATTATTTCTTTGAGAAAAACTGTATAAAATGTTTGATATTTCATAATTTTCTATGGAAAGTTTCTGAAATATACTTTTGTTCGTTTTAAGCTTTTTTGAACCCTTTTAACAACGCCTTAGTCTTAAGTTGCCAGAAAAGTAGCGAAGAGGATGTGAGAAGTAAAGAAAAAATAAACATTTTAAACATTCAGTTAAGATGATAATCTTTGCTTAATTTTTATATTTGACATAGACTTTGTAATTAGTGTTTATTTAGATTCACAAAATCGATATAATGTGTGGCTTTTGATTTGTCTAGAATTCCTCCAGATGATAAAAAAAAAAAATGTTGATATTAAATTACTGTTATATTTGATATGGTCTTTTTTGAATAAAATCATTCGATATGAATAGAAAAAAAATTTAGCATAAAATTTTTTCTGTCGAAAAATTTCGATATACAAATTTTCTTAAACAAAAATTTTTAATAAAAAATTTTTTAGTAGAAAAATTTTCGATACAAAATCTTTTCTTTAGAAAAATTTTTCCATTATCGAAATATTATAGATATGACCTTTTTTATACAAAAACATTTAATATGATTTTTTTTATAGAAAAATATTCAAATTAAAATTTTTTATAAATAAAAATTAATGTTTTCTATACTTTTTTAAATTTAATTAAAAAATTTCAAAATATAATTATCGAAATATTAATTTTCTTCTGTAGAAAATTTTTCAATATTAAATTTTGTCTGCAGAAAAATGATTTATTGTAAGAAATTCTTAATATCAAATGTTTTCTGTAGAAAAATTGTTGATACAAAATTTTTCTGAAGAAAAATTTTCGATATAAAATTTTTCTGGGAATTAATTATTCGAACTTTAGAATTGATTGAAAAATTAGGTTTAATCAGGCTTGAGTTCATTTAACTTAATTTGCTTAATTTTTATATTTGACATAGACTTTGTAATTAGTGTTTATTTAGATTCACAAAATCGATATAATGTGTGGCTTTTGATTTGTCTAGAATTCCTCCAGATGATAAAAAAAAAAAATGTTGATATTAAATTACTGTTATATTTGATATGGTCTTTTTTGAATAAAATCATTCGATATGAATAGAAAAAAAATTTAGCATAAAATTTTTTCTGTCGAAAAATTTCGATATACAAATTTTCTTAAACAAAAATTTTTAATAAAAAATTTTTTAGTAGAAAAATTTTCGATACAAAATCTTTTCTTTAGAAAAATTTTTCCATTATCGAAATATTATAGATATGACCTTTTTTATACAAAAACATTTAATATGATTTTTTTTTATAGAAAAATATTCAAATTAAAATTTTTTATAAATAAAAATTAATGTTTTCTATACTTTTTTAAATTTAATTAAAAAATTTCAAAATATAATTATCGAAATATTAATTTTCTTCTGTAGAAAATTTTTCAATATTAAATTTTGTCTGCAGAAAAATGATTTATTGTAAGAAATTCTTAATATCAAATGTTTTCTGTAGAAAAATTGTTGATACAAAATTTTTCTGAAGAAAAATTTTCGATATAAAATTTTTCTGGGAATTAATTATTCGAACTTTAGAATTGATTGAAAAATTAGGTTTAATCAGGCTTGAGTTCATTTAACTTTCAAATTATTAATTTTGAAAATTTGAAAAGTAATTGTGGAGAAAAACTGAAAAAATTATTTTTGAACGCGGCTCAGTGGATTGCAATTTCTGTCCCGCCACAGGACGTCATCAGCACTTAGCGCCCTCGACCACAGTCGAGTTGTCAAATTGCAGAGATAATCATCAATTTAACTCATTGAGTTTGATCGAACATCACTACGTTTAATTGATTGTGTATTCTCCTATAGAAAAATTTTCGATGTTAAATTTTTTCTATAGAAACATTTTTGATAAATAATGTTTGTATAGAAAAAATTGTACATCAAAAATTTTCTATTGAAACAATTTTGTGTTTAAAATTTCACCAAAAAAAATTACTTCACCAAAAAAAATTTCTTCACCAAAAAAAATTTCTATCAGTAATTTTCTACAGAAAAAATGTTATATTCAAAATTTTTGTACAGAAAAAATTTTATCGAAAATATTTTTTCTTAAAAATCTTGAACATAAAACTTTCCATATAAAATTTTTACACTAGGAAATTTTTATCGAAAATTTTTTTACAGGAAAAATTTTATATTCAAAATTTTTGGACAGAAAAAATGTATATGAAAAATTTTTTTACAGAAAAAATTTTGTATCGAAAATTTTTCTTCAGAAAAAATTTGAACATAAAATTTTTCGATAGAAAAATTTTTAATACTAAATTTTTTCTGTAGAATATTATTGATAGATTTGTTTTTTTTTGCAAAAATTTTTCTGTAGAAAAATTTTCGATATTAAATTTTTTCTGCAGAAAAATTTTCAATATAAAATTTCTCTGAAGAAAAATTTTCGATATTAAATTTTTCTGTAAAAATGTTATAAAAAATTTTTCTTAAAAAATTTCTATCAATAACAGAAAAAAAATTTATATTGAAGATTTTTATACAGAAAAATTGTATGTTCAAGTTTTTTCTGTAGAAAAATTTCCGATATTAAATTTTTTTTATAGAAACATTTTTAATAAAAAATGTTTGTATAGAAAAAATTTTACTTCGAAATTTTTCCACTGAAACAAATTTTTATTCAAAAATTTTCTTCAAAAAAAATTCTATCAATAATTTTCTATAGAAAAAATTGAAAATTTTTCTACAGAAAAAGTTTATATTGAAAACTTTTCTTCATAAAAAACTTGAACATAACATTTTTATGTATTAAAATTTTTCATATAAAATTTTTATACTGAAGAAAATTTTTATCGAAAAATTTTTTACAGGAAAAATTGAATATTCAAAATTTTTGGACAGAAAAAATTTTATATGGAAAGTTTTTCTACAGAAAAAATTTTGTATAGAAAATTTTTCTTCAGAAAAAATTTGAACATAAAATTTTTCGAAATTAATTTTTAGTTGAACCAGAAATTTATGTTGATGGTCGTGGGTTCGAGTCGGGCTCAGGTTCATGTCATAAATTATTTTTTTAATTTATGATTTTTAAATTAGATGAATAAATTTTAGGAATACTGAAAAAACTATGTGACACTTAGCATCTAATTTAAAAATCATAAATTAAAAAAATAATTTATGACATGAACCTGAGCCCGACTCGAACCCACGACCATCAACATAAATTTCTGGTTCAACTAAAAATTAATTTCTTTCAATTAAATTGCATGGGCACCGCGATTTACATGTTTTCATTAACTCTTTCAAGTTGATACTAAATTCAAAATTTGCATTAACGTAAAAGAATAAAACAAAACTTGTCAAAACAAAAATCTTTGTTTTCATTACCAGCTGACAGTTGGTTAAAGTACAAAGTAAATGTAGATTAATAAAGGATAGGGATACAAAACATAAAAGGAAAAAACTATGGTGGATAAGTTCGTCTAACTGAATCGATCATATGGTCATAGGTGAAATAGAAATGAGTGTTAACATAATTCTCGTTTTCAATTTCGCTTAAGAATTCAGTTAAATAGATGATCTTAACTACTGGCATCTAACAGTTGGTGACACAGTGTGCTGATGAAGTCCGTAGCGGGACAGAAAATGCAGCATTATACACTGCTAAGTGTCACATAGTTTTTTCAGTATTCCTAAAATTTATTCATCTAATTTAAAAATCATAAATTAAAAAAATAATTTATGACATGAACCTGAGCCCGACTCGAACCCACGACCATCAACATAAAATTTTTCTGTAGAAAAATGTTTAATAAAAAATTTTTGCTGTAGAAAATTATTGATAGAAATTTTTTTTAAGAAAAATTTTATATATAAAATTTTTTCTATAGAAAAATTTTATATATAAAATGTTTTCCATAGAAAAATTTTTGATATAAAATTTTTCTAAAGAAAAATTTTTGATATTAAATTTGGAAAATTTTTTTTCATAAAAATTTGAACATGAAATTTTTATATATAAAAATTTTCCATATAAAGTTTTTATAAAGAAACAAATTTTTATCGAACATTTTTTTAAGCAAAAATTTATATTTAAAATTTTGTACAGAAAAAATTCTATATGGAAAATTTTTCTACAGAAAAAATTCTATATGGAAAATTTTTCTACAGAAAAAATTTTGTATCGAAAATTTTTCTTCAGAAAAAATTTGAACAAAAAATTTTTCTTTAGAAAAATTTTCAAAAATTTTTTCTATTGAAAATTATTAATAGAAATTGTTTTTTAAGAAAGATTTTATATATAATGTTTTTTCTGTAGAAAAATTTTTTATATAAAAATTTTCATTAAATTTTTCCTGAAAAAAAAATCCCCATATAAAATTTTTTCTGTAGAAAATTTTTTTTTTATAAAAAGTTTCATATAAAATTTTATATGTTTTAAAATTTTTTATAAGATTTTTCTATAAAAAAAAAATTTTACTACAAAGTTGTTTCTGTAGAAAAATTTTTAATATAAAATTTTTTCTGTAGAATATTATAGAATAGAATATTTTTTTCTTCAACAAAAATTTTGAACATACATTTATTTCTATAGAAAAATTTCGATTTCTATAGAAAAATTTTTCAGTAGAAAAATTTTTAAGATAAAATGTTTTCTATAGAAAAGTTTTTGAGATAAAATTTTTTCTATAGAAAAATTTTTGAGATAAAATTTTTTCTATAGAAAAATGTTTAATAGAAATTTTTTATTTGTGGAAAAATTTTTAATAAAAAGTTTTTTTGATATCTTTCAATATGACATTTTTTCTATAAAAAAACATTCAATGTAAATTTTTTTAAAATTACAAATTTTTTGTTAAATTTGTCATTAGAAATAAAATTAAAATATAAAATTTTTTCTAAAGAAGTAATTTTTATATAAAAATTTTTGTAACATAAAAATATTTTTTAATGAAAAATGTTCTTCATAAAATTTTTTTATAGAAGAATTTTTGTATGCAAACCTTAAAAAACTAAAAATATTCGTTTTCTATATTTTATTTATAAAAAATATTTTCTTATATTCACAAAATTTCATCACATCTGATCAATTTTCCAGAGCTTTCGGATTTAATGAAAAAAATCACTTTCAATTTAGAGAAATTTATTAAATCCTTATTCGAGTCGACAGAATGATATATTTAATATATAATTCTTATCAAAAACTGTTGTTAAAGGGATCTAACCTATAACTTGATCCATTAGGTTGATGACTACTCTATACATCATAATTCGACTGAGATATTACTAAATTTTGTTTTATTACATTTTAAATAAGTGATAATAATATAACTTGTAATTAACTATATTTAAGTAAATTTTACTTAATTTCACTTTCACTTCCCCAGCTACTTAAGAAATTGTTTATAACATAATATAAATTGTTTGTGATGGTAACATTTCAAATTGTTACTGCCTCTTCTTCTTCTCAGCTTTTTTCCCATTTTTTTTTGTTAATAAATTTGTTATATTTAGTTTTGTTTGTTATACATAATCTTTTTATATTTTCTACTTGATTGCCATAACAAAAGCAAACAAATAGTAAGAAGAAAAAAATAAAATAAAAACTTCGGGAAAAAAGATAATAAATTGAAATCAAAATAAATATCATGTAACTTTGCTTTTGGGAAAGATTTTTTCTTTTTTTCTTAAAAAACAAAACTAAATTTAACGTAATTATTTGTTTATTTTTATATACTTTCCATTTCATTTGAAAACATTTTTACGATTAAAATGAAATTAGTTGCCAGTGGCTGATGGCTGTTGGCTTGTGTTGTAAATATTGCCACATTTTGGTGTCTAATTTTAGTTTTTCATATCTATCATGACAATTATAAACTTTTTTTCCAGTTATTCTTCTAAAAACTTATCTTATCTTTTCATTTTATTCCATGGGAGTTTTTTTTTGCTTAAAATTGTTTATGCTCGTGTTTAAACAATGACAAACATGTGGTTCCTTTGAATATGATGTTGGAATTTATTAAAGAAAAAATTAAATAATATCAAAAAACTCTTAAATTAAGCTGAAAGCTGGTAAAAGATGTTAGTGTTCGAGATAGACATGATGATTTTTTTAATTTTGAGTTATAAAACTAGTACATCATAAACTTCCTTGTATGTAACAAGTAGCAATTATTCATTTATTCAAAGATTTAATGGGAAAAACAAAAGACTTAAGACACAAACGCAAGACCATGGGGAGTAGCACAATTTCTAAGCATTTTTATACAGTTATATAAATTTATGATTTCAGTTAAAAATATTTATCTATCTACTTTATCTATAAAAAAATGTTCAATATGAAATTTTTTGTATAGAAAAATTTTAAATTTTTTGTATAGAATAATTTTCAACATGAAATTTTTTCTATAGAAAAATTTTCAATATGAAATTTTTTCTATAGAAAAATTTTCAATATGAAATTTTTTCTATAGAAAAATTTTCAATATGAAATTTTTTCTATCGAAAAATTTTCAATATGAAATTTTTTCTATAGAAAAATGTTCAATATGAAATTTTTTCTATAGAAAAATTTTCAATATGAAATTTTTTCTATAGAAAAATTTTCAATATGAAATTTTTTCTATAGAAAAATTTTCAATATGAAATTTTTTCTATAGAAAAATTTTCAATATGAAATTTTTTCTATAGAAAAATTTTCAATATGAAATTTTTTCTATAGAAAAATTTTCAATATGAAATTTTTTCTATAGAAAAATTTTCAATATGAAATTTTTTCTATAGAAAAATTTTCAATATGAAATTTTTTCTATAGAAAAATTTTCAATATGAAATTTTTTCTATAGAAAAATTTTCAATATGAAATTTTTTCTATAGAAAAATTTTCAATATGAAATTTTTTCTATAGAAAAATTTTCAATATGAAATTTTTTCTATAGAAAAATTTTCAATATGAAATTTTTTCTATAGAAAAATTTTCAATATGAAATTTTTTCTATAGAAAAATTTTCAATATGAAATTTTTTCTATAGAAAAATTTTCAATATGAAATTTTTTCTATAGAAAAATTTTCAATATGAAATTTTTTCTATAGAAAAATTTTCAATATGAAATTTTTTCTATAGAAAAATTTTCAATATGAAATTTTTTCTATAGAAAAATTTTCAATATGAAATTTTTTCTATAGAAAAATTTTCAATATGAAATTTTTTCTATAGAAAAATTTTCAATATGAAATTTTTTCTATAGAAAAATTTTCAATATGAAATTTTTTCTATAGAAAAATTTTCAATATGAAATTTTTTCTATAGAAAAATTTTCAATATGAAATTTTTTCTATAGAAAAATTTTCAATATGAAATTTTTTCTATAGAAAAATTTTCAATATGAAATTTTTTCTATAGAAAAATTTTCAATATGAAATTTTTTCTATAGAAAAATTTTCAATATGAAATTTTTTCTATAGAAAAATTTTCAATATGAAATTTTTTCTATAGAAAAATTTTCAATATGAAATTTTTTCTATAGAAAAATTTTCAATATGAAATTTTTTCTATAGAAAAATTTTCAATATGAAATTTTTTCTATAGAAAAATTTTCAATATGAAATTTTTTCTATAGAAAAATTTTCAATATAAAAATTTTTCTATAGAAAAACCTTCAATATGAAATTTTTCTATAGAAACATTTTTAATATGAAGTTTTTTCTGTAGAAAAAATTTTCAGTATGAAATTTTTTCTTTAGAAAAATTTTCAATATGAAATTTTTTCTATAGAAAAATTTTTAATATGAAATTTTTTCTATGGAAAAATTTTCAAAACGAAATTTTTTCTATGAAAAAATTTTCATTATGAAATTTTTTCTATGGAAAAATTTTCATTATGAAATTTTTTCTATAGAAAAATTTTCATTATGAAATTTTTTCTATAGAAAAATTTTCATTATGAAATTTTTTCTATAGAAAAATTTTCAAAATGAAATTTTTCCATAGAAAAATTTTCAATATGCAATTTTGTATATAGAAAAATTTTCAACATGCAATTTTTTCTATAGAAAAATTTTCAATATGAAATGTTTTCTATAGAAAAATTTTTAATATGTAATTTTTTCTAAAGAAAAATATGAAATTTTTTCTATAGAAAAAATTTTCAATATGAAATTTTTTCTATAATTTCATTATAAAATTTTTTCTATGGAAAAATTTTCATTATGAAATTTTTTCTATGGAAAAATTTTCATTATGAAATTTTTTCTATGGAAAAATTTTCATTATGAAATTTTTTCTATGGAAAAATTTTCATTATGAAATTTTTTCTATAGAAAAATTTCCATTTTGAATTTTTTTCTATAGAAAAATTTTTTTTATGAATTTTTTTCTATAGAAAAATTTTCGTTATAAAATTATTTCTATAGAACAATTTTTATTATAAAATTATTTCTATAGAAAAATTTTCGTTATAAATTTTTTTCAATAGAAACATTTTCGTTATAAAACTTTTTTCAATAGAAAAATTTTCGTTATAAAACTTTTTTTTATAGAAAAATATTCGTTATAAAATGTTTTCTATAGAAAAATTGTCGTTATAAAATTTTTTCTATAGAAAAAATTTCGTTAAAAAATTTTATCTATTGAAAACTTTTCAATATGAAACTTTTTCTATAGAAAAATTTTCATTATGAAATTTTTTCTATAGAAAACTTTTCATAATGAAATTTTTTCTATAGAAAAATTTGTATTATAAATTTTTTTCTTTAGAAAAATTTTCGTTATAAAAATTGTTCTATAAAAAATTTTCGTTATAAAATGTTTTCTATACAAAATTTTTCATTATAAAAATTTTTCTATAGAAAAATTTTCCTTATAAAATTTTTTCGAAAGAAAAACTTTCGATATAAAATTTTTTCTGAAGAAAAGTTTGAAATATAATTTGTTTTCTTTTATATTTATTGCACAGTTTATGCAATAATAGTTGCAACTTATGCTACCAGTAGTTTTTCGTTTAGTTGTACAAATTGATTTATTGCATTTTTAACATTTCATTTTATGAGGATCTTAAAGCAGGATTTTAATATGTCCATAAACACTAACTTTAATATAGCTATTATTTGCATTTTATTCTGATTTTATTGTATTACTTTAGCGAGGTTTTCTGTTGTTAATGGCCAAATTTTAGTAGCTACTTGTGAAAAAAGTTTTTTTTTTAAAGCTTTTATATATATTCGCATATTAGTTTTTATTTCAAGCCAATTTTTTGCAGTTTTTATAAAAAATATAAATTTGAAAACGCTTTTGAAACCATAGGAAACTTTTAAGATAAGCAAAAGTACGTTATGAAAACCCAAAGAAATATTGAAAATTTAAATATTTAAGAAATAAAAGTTGCAACATTTCCTAAATTTTAGGAATTAAAATTTATAGAATATTCTCCAAAAACCTAGAAAAAAAATAAAATTAAATTTATAAATATCTTGAAGTTGTAACCTTAGGCTTATTCACAATTTGTGTGAATATTTAAACGTAAAAGTAAAGTAATGAAATTTTTATATTTTGAAAAATATAGCCAAAATTTCTAAATTTATTTTTTTCAGAATGCACTTTATCACCCTTTGTTAGCGGTTCATCTTCGGAGAAAATTCCATTTGTTTTCTTGCCTTTAAGAGGGCAAATTATCTATCCCAGTCGGGAAATAAGTTTTGCAGGTAAGTTCAGATATTCCCACAAGACTTGATTTATTTCAAAATTTATTTAAACTTAAATTCTATATGAATTTCCAGATATACGTACACCTGTATGCGCTGTCACAGGAGCTCAGTATCTCACAATTAATGGCTGGTCGGATTTGCGCAATCCCATTGATACCGATTATCCATTTCGTATGTTTCGTGATGAGGGACGCACTTTTTTGCAGGTAAGTTAAAAATCATAATTACACTTTTACAGATACAAAAAATTGCGTGTTACAAACAAGAGCAAGAGTGATTTTTTTGGAAAATCTAAAAGTAATAGCTCGTTTTTATTTTCATAAAAAAGAAATTAAATTAAATTAAATTTTATATAGTGGTTAAGTGGGTTTTAATGTCTGTCTAAACAAAATTTGTTTTATTTTAAAAACAATGTGAGCATTAACAGTCTATTAATTTGTTAAAACACTCTAGAGCGAAAGAAAACAAGTAAAGAAAGAAATTTGAAAAATATTTAAAGTGTGTTAAACATAACAAATAATAAATAATTTCTTTTGGGGTGATTTTGTAGCGTGACAATATTAAACTGAAAGTAACTTCTTAATTTATAATTTAAACATACAACTTTTTTTGAAGTTTGTGCCTTAAGTCTTTCGTTTTTATTTATGCACGTTCATTTATTATTTATGATGTTTGTGTTAAAGGTTTCTTATACGGTTCTTTGCTTCTTTTTTATGACAAAACGTATAAGTTTTTCTTTTATATTTAAAAAAAAAATTAACTTTATTATTTTGTTATTTTCTTTGTATGTCTAAAATTTTCCAGTGGTTGGGCGAAGCAGATCTACGTCACAAAATGCAAGGTCGTCTTATTGTTGTTCATTTGGTGTGTCGTGATATGACAGTGTCACTAAATGCCACTGCTAGTAAAGGTAATTAAGGATTACTTTATTAAATTATTTTTAACACTAGGCAACAAAAAAACTATAGAAACATTTACGATAAATTAATGTTTCGATAGAAAAATTTTAGTTGAATAAATTTTTTGATAGAAAAATTTACGATAAATAAATTTTTCCATAGAGAAATTTACGATAAATAAATTTTCCGATAGAAAAATTTTTGACACAAAAAAAAAAATTACGATGAATACATTTTTCTATAGAAAAATTTACGCTAAATAAATTTTTCTTCAGAAAAATTTAAGCGAAATAAATTTGTCTAAAGAAGACTTTTTCTATCGAAAAATTTATGGTAAATAAATTTTTCTGTAGAAAAATTTACGATATAAAAATTTAAAAAAAAAAATTGTGCTAAAAAATTTTTTATAAAAAATCTTACACCAAAAAATTATTCTACAGAAAAATTTACACTAAAAGAATTTTTCTATAGACAAGTTTACGCTTAAAAGAATTCTATAGAAAAGTTTTTCTATAGAAAAAATGTTTCTCTAAAAATTTTTTCTATAGAAAAATTTACACTAAAAAAATTTTTGTATAGAAAAATTTTAGCTAAAAAAATTTCTAAGAAAAATTTTTAATAAAAAAAGTTTTTCTAAAAAGAAATTTGAGCTAAAAAAATTTTTCTGTAGAAAAATTTCAGCTAAAAAAATTTTCTATAGAAAAATTTTTGCTTAAAGATTTTTCAATAGAAATTTTTTTCTAAAAAGTTTTTTCTTTTGAAAAATTTACGCTAAAAAAATTGTTTCTATTGAAAAGTTAACGCTAAAATATATTTCTATAGAAAAAAATACGCTACAAAAATTTTCTATAAAATTTTTCACTAAAAAATTGTTCTATATAAAATTTTTCACTAAATAAATTTTTCTATAAAAATTTTTTTGCTGAAAAAATTTTTCTATAGAAAACTTTTCACTAAAAATTTTTTCTATAGAAAATTTTTCACTAAAAAAAATTTTTCTACCGAAAATTTTTGTATATAAAATTTTTCATTAAAAAAAATTTTCTATAGAAAAGTTATCGCTAAAAAATGTCTTTATAGAAAATTTTTCACTAAAAAATTTTTCTATAGAAAATTTTTCACTAAAAAATTTTTTCTATAGAAAATTTTTCACTAAAAAAATTTTTCTATAGAAAATTTTTCACTAAAAAAATTTTTCTATTCAAAATTTTTCTTTGAAAAAATTTTTCTATAGAAAATTTTTCACTAAAAAAATTTTTAATTCATGCCAGAAAAGGCAAAATTTTTCACTAAAAAAATTTTTTATAGAAAATTTTTCAATAAAAAAATTTTTCTATAGAAAAATTTTCGCTAAAAAATTTTTTTATAGAAAATTTTTCGCTAAACAATTTTTTTCTACAGAAAATTTTTCGCTAAAAAATTTTTTCTATAGAAAATTTTTCGCTAAAAATTTTTTTCTATGGAAAATTTTTCGCTAAAAATAATTTTTCTATAGGAAATTTTTGGCTAAAAAAATTTTTCTATAGGAAATTTTTCTTAAGAAAAATTTTGCAAACATTTTTGCTAGAAATTAAAGCAAAATTAATTATTCGATAGAAAAATTTGCAAGAAATACATTTTTCCATAGAAGATTTCAACTAAAAAAAAATTTCTATAGCAAAAAAAATTACGCTAAAAAAATTTTCTTTAGAAAAATCTTCGCAAAAGATATTTTTCTATAGAAAAATTTTCACTAAAAAAATTTTCTTTAGAAAAATCTTCGCTAAAAATATTTTTCTATAGAAAATTTTCGCTAAAAACTTTTTCTACAGAAAATTTTCGATAAAAAAAATTTTCTACAAAAAATTTTTCTCTAGAAAAGTTGAAAAAAAAAAAAAATTGTATAAACAAATTAAGGCAAAATTAAAATTATTAAAATTAAAAATTTGCAAGAAATACATTTTTCTATAGAAAATTTCAACTAAATCAAATTTTCTAGAGCAAAAAAAATTACGCTAAAAAAATTTTCTTTAGAAAAATCTTCGCAAAAGATATTTTTCTATAGAAAAATTTTCACTAAAAATAATTTTCTATAGAAAAATTTTCACTAAAAAAATTTTTCTACAGAAAATTTTCGCTAAAAACTTTTTCTACAGAAAATTTTCGATAAAAAAAATTTTCTACAAAAAATTTTTCTCTAGAAAAGTTGAAGCTCGAAAAATTTTATATAGAAAAATTTACGACAAAAAAAATTTTTTATAGAAAAATTTACGATAAAATTTTTTTATTTATAGAAAAATTTACAATAAAAAAAATTTTTCATAGAAAAATTTAGAATAAAAAAATTTTCTATGGAAAAATTCACGATTAAAAATTCTATAGAAAAATTTATGCGAAAAAATTTATATTGAAACATTTTCGAGAAATAATTTTTTCTATAGAAAAATTTAAGCTGAAAAAAAATTTTCTTTAGAAAAATTTACTCTAAAAGAATTTTTCTATAGAAAATTGAAGCTATATAAATTAAAAAAATATTAAAAACCTTTTCTTTACGTTGTTTATTCAAGATCAACTCAAGGTACCTAAAAACGTGTTTTCACCTTGTGTGGCATTTCGTGTGAATGGAAGTCCAGTGAAATATGCCAATAGTAAGTAAAAATTCCTTCTATAACTATATTCTATATCTTTACTTCTCCACTTTCCTTATTCAGATGTTTCCGAAGTTCTGTTCCAAGCCGAGGCCACCACCACCTTGGCCTCCACCTCGGATGGCATGAGCACGAAGGAATACATTGTCATTGCGGTCTGCAGTCTCTTATTGGGTCTCATCTATGTCTCTTCCGTATTTTTGTATCTTCACATGAAGAAACGCAAAACACGCGATCAAAGTCGTAGTCGCAATTCATTGGATGATTTAAATACCGAAATCAATTATCCCAAAAATGATCAGGTGACGTTTGGGGCACCGTTTACACGCAGCGGTAGCCTATATTCGGCTGGTAGTTTGAATACCTCTAATGAGCCCAGATCTCGAGGCTCGTTGAGTAGCATGAAGGAGGAAATGGGTATAGTTAAGAATAATCCGTTACTGCAACATTTCCCACAGCTAAACGATCATCATTCGGGTTTTACCAGTGACATATCGAACTCTAATTCAGAATGTGAAATGGATGGAGGCAGTAGTTATCATGATAAGATGCAAAAGGTATTTGAATTTTATTAATCTTTTAAAATAATACTAAATTTTCCAATTCCAAACAGATGCAAACCAATGCTTTAATACATCCCCAAATGGCCATGATGCTGAATAATGGTTCACCCAAGGGCTCTCATCATTCTTCAAATAATGGTGGTCAGAGCCAGGGTAGCAAAGATGAATCAGATGGTTTAGATACCAAATCTCTGGGAGGAGAAAGTGAAATTTTACCTCCTGAAAATGTGGCAATTATTGAAGACCTGATGACAGAGGAAAAACTGGAAAGTTTGAGAGCCATGGTTAATGGCAATATACGCAAGAAATTGTACTTTAACCCAGCCTATTTTGAACCTCATCTATTGGCGGTAAGTCTTTTAGGGAAAAATTCTGAAGTCATTTAAAATCATTTGTTTTTTATGACTGTGTAGCAACCACCTCCAGCTGCCTTGGAGTTTCTGCAAAAGATACGTGAAGTCATAGCCATAGCCAAGTATAAAATGTCTATGAAGAGATATCAACCTTCGCTGACACAAATACCCGAAGAGGGTCCGGCACGCAGCAATACACCCTCAGTCTATGGTTCACAATTGCACACGCCCTCGGAGTGTCAGGGCTGTGTGTCGAATCGTTGTACAGGCCATGTCAAGAATTGTGGTGACAAACGCAATAGTATAGAGAAATGGCTAGAGACCGTTCAATCCACGGATGGCAACTCAAATTCGCAGCAACAGGGTAATCGGGAAGGGACTGGCAATGACAAAGAAAGACACTCTCCTAATAGTAAGGGTTCAAATAAAACCTCTGAAAGTCCCAGCTCTACAGCTGCTGCTGGTTTGAGCAAACGTTTATCAGCTCCTAAGCAAAGGCCTCCACCTCCTCCAACACAAAAGCCCGCTATGTTAGCAAATCCCAGAAATCCTCTAAACAAACATAACTCTGCGGAAGAAGAGGACCTGCAATATATAGTACAAGCCGACCGAAACTCATCTGGGTCATATCAAAAACCTAGAAACTCTATCAATATACCCATAGCTTCACCACAAAAGTTCGATGCTTATTCGGCCTTGGCGGCCTCGGCTCATATGTTTGGTTTCGCTGAGACAGGCGGTGAGATTTATAACAATCCAAAATTTACGCTACACGATTCACCAGCAGCTTCCCTAAGAAGTCGAAACTCCTCCCAATATTCCAAGAACTCACGACAACGTCTCGATGTACTCGATCATTATGCGGGAGTATCGACCCCGACATCTCTGTCATCTACCGAGAGACAGCACTACAATATGTTGCGCAGCATGGAACAAATGAACGATCATTTGGACACAGGCACTTTGGAGAGATTGCATCGAGAATACACAGCCACTCTGAGATCTAATAGTAGTTTTCATTTGGATATACCCACTCCGGACTATGACTCCACCATGGAGAAGAAAATTAAAGATATATATAACAATACTCAGAGTAGCGGCCCTTCCGTGCCTACTCCAGATTATAGCTCTTTAAGTCGCAAGTCTCTGAAGCAATACCAACCCGATTCTCCTATTTATAGAAGAAAGTCTCCACAATATTTAATAGTGGACTACGAGACTGATAGTTTAGAGCGCATAGAAGCCACCAAACGTAAAAGTTCACAATCCTCTTCCTCACCCTCCTCCGATGTCAGTTCCCAACTAAGTCCTAGTTTAAGTACGGCCCTACCTCTAGAAGAGGAGATGGAAATAAGTCATACAGTCTTCCAGGGAGATGGTTTTCATACCAAGTCTCTGGGATCTCAAAAGAAAAATCCTATACGTACTTTAAATTCGAGTGCTTTAAAGAAAGATGTAGCTGCCCGCATTAAATATGATACCCCATTTCTTGGTAGCATGACCATAGAAGTGGAGCATGAACCTCCCTCCGATTTAGAGCGTTCCACTGATAGTGATCAGTATGAACCCGATACCTTAGATCGCAAACCTAAAAAGCAAAGTTTTTGTGATTTCAATGCCTGGTCCTCAAATATGGAAATACCAAGAACAGCAGATAATACCAATTCGCCAGCTCAATCCTTGCCGGATATGTCAAAAAGACCCACTAAGGTATCACCACAAAACTCTTTTAAATTAAAGCCCAATGACGCGACAGAAAATTTAGGACCCAAGAGACAAATTAGTAGAGATTCGGCTTATGAAAGTCAAGTGGAATTAAGAAGACCTTGTGGTCATGCGACAATGCAGGAAGATGCTTCAACGAAGGTCAGTAATCTTAGGGATATATACCAATCGCTGTTGGTCCGACAAAATAGTGACTGTAGCTGTAAGTGCGGGGGACAGGCCACAAGTATGTTTTTGCAGGAAAAACTGGAAGATCTGGATGATAAGGGACGCATTTTAACTTTAGAAGCTAAACACTCGCGCAGACAACGAAACATTAAGCCACCCTCGCCACCGCCTATGGTGGAAATCTCCAATGAGTCTTCTAACAAATGTACCATTAAGATTTCCACACCCAAGGCAAGTAGGATAAATGTAATGGCAGATAAAAGGCCCACAGAGTATGTGGAGCCAAGGGTACATCAGAAACCCTTGAAAGAGGAAAGAACTGGGTCAGAACGCTCATTAAATTCAACACCACCAACAAGAGTAAAACGTTCACTTTCACAATCACCGCAATCTCCACACACTCCTCCACCACCACCACCCACCTCAGCTTCAACCACCTTAAACAGTCGAACCAGTCGAGCTTCTTCCACCAACCAAAATCCCTACCGAACACATTCACAAACCGAAGAAGAGACCATGAGCAATCATAGCGAATCTACAGAGGTAACTGGAATTTCCGGCACAATGACCAATTCAGAGTTTGGTGGAACTATAGATAAAAACTATCCAAACTCGAAAGAAAGCAAACCTATAAAATCCTTAGAGAAGCCACAAACAGAAAATTCCAACTCGGCAAAGGAAAACCTGAAAACGGAAAAGACTGAAGCCCAGCAAACGGCTAAAAAGCTCAATGATGAGGATTATGGTGCCATATTTAATACACACATTAATGGCTTGAGAAATGACTATAGTTTGAATAAATATTTGAACCGAAGAAAGTCTCAAGAACATATTGAAGTCGAGCCCGTCGAGGGAGTTAGTAACACAGACAAGCATTTGGAACTGCAAATGGAAAACAATAATAATTTGAAAAATACCGCCGAAATAGATCCTAATAAATTAGATGTGGTCTCATTAAGTTCAAGATCAAATCGATCAAGCAGCCGTTTGTCGGATCGTACTAAAGAAATGTATCGTAATGCAGGAGTTCCAGTGGGTATAGCCTATCCTCAGCGTAATAATTCCAATAGTAATAATAGTAATAGCAATACAAACACTAGCAATAACAATACCAACCCCGTAACTCCCACTCCTCCTGCCAATAATGTACAAACTGTTTACAGATGTGAAATAGAACCGGTACAGTTAACCCATGGCATGCAAATAGCCATGGGCCTCAAAGATCGCCCCAAAAAAGCTAAGGATATCAAAAATGCCTGGAAAAAGTTTGTAAGCATGGCTGCCTCGAAATTTAGTCCTACCCAAAGTCCCGCTCCGCCCTTTGATAAGAAATCCACTTCACTTTTGGAAGTACTCGAAAGGGATGAGGGTATATCTTCCTTAATAGAGGATCACCCTCAAGTGTCCACACCGAAAAGTTCTTACTCAGCACCTGCTTCGCAAAATTACTATGAACAAAGATTTGGTCCACGTACCCAAGAAATGGATAGCGGCTATATGAGTGCGGATTCGGGTGAGGCTCACAAAAGAACCTATTACGATCGTTATAACTTTAAAATGATGTCAGAGCGTGATCATATTATAAGAGTCAGCACCATAGAGGATAATTCGGACGGAGATAGCACTTTGACGGATAGACACAAGGGTCAAGAGGCCTCGGCTAGAAGGGGTACAATTCTAGATACTAATCGTTTTGAGGATTTCGAGCATATCAATGAGCAGCAACAGAGTCAAAAACTACAATATCCCGTGGTAACAAATAATATAGAGGTTGTGGAGGGTAATGGCGAAGAAGAAGATACAAGCGACAATGACTCCGATAGGACCTTGACGCGATCCAATACACAAAGAAGATCTTCGAGCCAATCGTTATCGTCATCAACATCATTTACCTCTGATGAAGATAACAATGAAGATGAGGAGGAGGAAGAGCAGGCAACTACAATTTATGGTTCTTCCGAGACTGATGGGGAGACAACGGTGGACGATATGTGGGAATCGGGAGCTGAAAGTGTGGAAACACATTCGGTATTGTATAGGAATATAAGAAAATCTCTGGAGAGATGAAAGTAATTGTTAAAAAATAATTAAGTTTAAATTAGAAAAAATTAAGATTTTTAGGGAAAATGTAAAAGGATGGGATTAGAAAGTTAATAATTTAAAATTTTTAGTAATTAAGACGAAATTTTTATAGAGTAGAAATTTTCGACGAATTTTTCTATAGAAACAAAAAATTTCAACAAAATTTTCTAAAGAAAGAAAAAATTTCAACAAAATTTTCTAAAGAAATAGAAAATTTCGACGAAATTTTTTTAAGAAAAAGAAAATTTCGACGAAATTTTTTTAAGAAATAGAAAATTTCGACAGAGTTTTCTAAAGAAATAGAAAATTTCGACGAAGTTTTCTAAAGAAATAGAAAATTTCGACGAAATTTTCTAATGAAATAGAAAATTTCGACGAAATTTTCTAATGAAATAGAAAATTTAGACGAAATTTTCTAATGAAATAGAAAATTTAGACGAAATTTTCTAATGAAATAGAAAATTTCGACGAAATTTTCTAATGAAATAAAAAATTTCGACGAAATTTTCTAATGAAATAGAAATTTTCGACGAAATTTTGTATAGAAATAGAAATTTTCGACGAAATTTTGTATAGAAATAGAGATTTTCGACGAAATTTTTTATAGAAATAGAAATTTTCGACGAAATTTTTTATAGAAATAGAAATTTTCGACGAAATTTTCTATAGAAATAGAAAATTTCGACGAAATTTTCTAATGAAATAGAAAATTTCGACGAAATTTTGTATAGAAATAGAAGTTTTCGACGAAATTTTGTATAGAAATAGAGATTTTCGACGAAATTTTTTATAGAAATAGAAATTTTCGACGAAATTTTTTATAGAAATAGAAATTTTCGACGAAATTTTCTATAGAAATGGAAATTTTCGACGAAATTTTCTATAGAAATTTTCGTCGAAATTTTCTATTAAAATAGAATTTTTGACGAAATTTTCGACGAAATTTTCTATAGAAATAGAAATTTTCGACGAAATTTTCTACAGAAATAGAAATTTTCGTCAAAATTTTTTATAGAAATAGAAATTTCTTTAGAAATAAAAATTTTCTATAGAAATATAAATTTTCGATGAAATTTTTTATAGAAATAGAAATTTTCGAAGAAATTTTCTATAGAAATAGAAACTTTCGATGAAATTTTCTATAGAAATGGAAACTTTCGATGAAATTTTTTATAGAAATATAAATTTTGTATAGAAGTAGAAATTTTCGACGAAATGTTCTATAGGAATAGAAATTTTCGACGAAATTTTCTATGGAAATTGAAATTTTCTATAGAAATAGAAATTTTCGACGAAATTTTCTATAGAAATAGAAATCTTCAACGAAATTTTCTGTGGAAATAGAAATTTTCGACGAAATTTTCTATAGAAATAGAAATTTTCTATAGAAATTTTTTATAGAAGTAAAAATTTTGGACGAAATTTTCTATAGAAACATAAATTTTCTATAGAAATCGACGAAATTTTTTATAGAAATATTAATTTTCAACGAAATTTTCTATAAAAATAAAAATTTTATACGAAATTTTCTATAGAAATAGAAATTTTCAAAGGAAATCAAGTTTTTCGACGAAATTTGGACAATATTTTTGGTAGAACAAGAAACTTTGGACAAACTTTTTTATAGAAATAAAAAATTTTGTGTAAAAACGAAATTTTCTGTGGAAATAGAAATTTTCGACGAAATTTTCTATAGAAATAGAAATTTTCTATAAAAATAGAAATTTTCTATAGAAATTTTTTATAGAAGTAAAAATTTTGGACGAAATTTTCTATAGAAATATAAACTTTCTATAGAAATCGACGAAATTTTTTATAGAAATATTAATTTTCAACGAAATTTTCTATAAAAATAAAAATTTTATACGAAATTTTCTATAGAAATAGAAATTTTCAAAGGAAATCAAGTTTTTCGACGAAATTTGGATAATATTTTTGGTAGAACAAGAAACTTTGGACAAACTTTTTTATAGAAATAAAAAATTTTGTGTAAAAAAATTGTTTGGCAAGAATAATTTGGCATAATTCTAACCATTTTTGAAAGGCTATATTTTATTTAAGAAGTGCAATATATATTTGTGCAATATATTTTCAAAAAGTAATTTAATAATAGTAAATTATGTTAAGTTACACTATGCAACAGAAAAATATACACGTTCAAAAATTTTGGACAAAGAATTAAAAAAAAAAATTATTTTGTTGTACAGTGTTTTTGATATATGTATGTATAGTAAACTTTATACATATGTATAGTAAACTTTAGCTAATTATCTATATTTAAGTGACAAATGTGATATTTTTTCCGTTGTCTTAAGGCCGGAAATGTGCAATCTCTTAGTTTTTTAAATCAAAAGCAATTTATTATTAATTTAAATAATTTAAACTTTTAAAAAACTTTAATTAATTTTAAGTAATTTAATATAATTTATTATACTTATCAAGATTTTTTTAAAATTTAGTCATAATAATGGGACAGCTATGTATTCCAAATAGCCGAATATCTTTATTAGAACCTAAAGATTTTGTTAAAAAATCAGAATATATTTAATCATTTGCAAATAATTTAAATTATTTAAGTATGTATTTATTTAAAATATTTTAAGTAGTTAAATTAATTTATTTGTGTTTTATAAATAATAGTAAATATTATTGTAATAATGTAATAAATTATTCATTAAATATAACTTTGTAAAAATATTACCTACAAACGAAATAAAAAATAAATAGATATTACACTTTATTTAAAGAAAATATTTAAAACAAAATTTGTTTTTTCTTCATTACAATTTTAAATATTCAGTCCGATTCACTTAAATATACCCACCCAAAACCCTCAGAAAAATTTTTAAATTCAAAATTTAACTGAAGCAATTGATTAATTTTTATATGAGAACATTTTAATCACAAAACTCCCTACGAATAAGTTTTGTTGGGTTATATTTGTACGTACAGGTTTTTGTCATGACTATAAATATTCGCCCCCTAATTCGCCAAATTACCTTATTCAGCATAGCCACAAACCTTAACAAAATAGAACCACAACAATTCGCTCTACAGCGAGTTCCACAAATCTACTAAAAATTTCTCCATGGCGTTGGTAGCAACGACTCACACCAGCACCAAAATTGTTATACTCGCCCTCAAGTTTCTAGCAAAGACTGAATCCCTTAAGGAAATTAGTCGATTTTAATTATACGGATGCCAAATCCACAAAAATGTACTAAATTTTATGTTAACAATCCAAAAAGTCGGTTCCAAAACCAAGAACACCTGCATCTGTTAGACCAATAGAATATAGGTTTGAAAAGGTTTATAAAAAGTCTAATCTGTCAAGAAAATAACGAATAAATTTATAACGAAAAATTTTCTATCGAAAAATTTGTATAACGAAAAATTATCAATAAAAAAATTTGTATAACAAAAATTTTCTACAGAAAAATTTTTATAACTAAAAAATTCTATAGAAATTTTTATAAAAAAAAATTTTCTATAGAAAAATTTTTAAAACGGAAAATTTTCTATAGAAAAATTTTTATAACGAAAAACTTTCTATAGAAAAATTTTTATAACGAGAAATTTTCGTTCGAAAAATTTTTATAACGAAAAATCTTCTATAGAAAAATTTTTATAACGAAAAGTTTTCTTTAGACAATTTTAATAACGCAAAAGTTTCTATAGAAAATTTTTCAAAACGAAAATATATATAGACAAATTTTTATAATGAAAAATTTTTAAAACGAAAAAATTTTATAACGAACAATTTTCTATAGAAAAATTTTTATAACAAAAACTTTCATATAGAAAAATTTTTGTAATGAAAAATTTTTTAAAGAAAAATGTTTATAACGAAAAATTTTCTATAGAAAAACATTTATAACAGAAAATTTTCTATAGAAAAATTTTTATAGCAAAAAATTTTCTGTAGAAAAATTTTTATAATGAAAAATTTGCTATAGAAAAATTTTTATGAAGGAAAATTTTTTATAGAAAAATTTTTATAATAAAAAAATTTGTATAACGAAAAATTTTCTATAGAAAAATGTTTATTACGAAAAATTTTCTATAGAAAAATTTTTATTACAAAAAATTTTCTATAGAAAAATTTTTATAATAAAAAATTTTCTATAGAAGAATTGTTATAATAAAAAATTTTCTATAGAAAAATTTTTATAACGAAAAATTTTTTCTAGAAAAATTTTTATAACGAAACATTTGGATAGAAAAATTTTTATACCGAAAACTTTTCTAAAGAAACATGTTTATAACGAAAAGTTTTCTATAAAAAATATTTAAAAATAAAAATTTTTATAACGAAAAATTTTCTATAGAAAAATTTTTATAACGAAACATTTTCTATAGAAAAATTTAAGTTACGAAAAATTTTCTATAGAAAATTTTTGAAAAACAATTTTTCCATAGAAAATTTTTCTTTCTCAAATTTTTTCTATAAAAAATTTTTTGGTTATAAAAATTTCATGATAAAAATACAATTTTTTTTGGTATAAACATTTTTAGTCCTTAAAATTTCATTATAGAAATATTTTCGTTTTGGGTATAGAAATGTTTTTTGTTCGAAAAATTTTTCGGTAGGAAAAATTGTTTACTGAAAATTTTTCATTTTAAAAATTTTTTGTTATTAAAATTTTTCTATAGAAAATTTTTCGTTATAAAAATTTTTCTTCAGAAAATTTTTCTATAGAAAATTTTTTGTTATAAAAATTTTTCTATAGAACATATTTCGTTATAAAAATTTTTCGTTATAAATATTTTTCTATAGAAAGTTTTTCGTTTTAAAAATTTTTCTATAGAAAATTTTTCATTATAAAAAATTTTTCTATAGAAAATTTTGCTATAGAAAATTTTCGTTATAAAAATTAGTTTACAAAAAATTTTTCGTTATTTAGAAAAAAAAATTTTCTATAGAATAATTTTTAGAAAGAAAAATTTTCTATAGAACAACTTTTAAAAAGAAAAATTTCCTACAGAAAAATTTTTAGAAGGAAACATTGTCAATAGAAAAATTTTATAAAAGAAAAATTTTTTTGCGAAAACGAACGAAAAATTTTCTAAAAATAAAATATTTTACATGAAAAATTTTCTATAGAAAAATTTTAATAGCGAAAATCTTTCTATAGAGAAATTTTTATAACGAAAATATTTCTATAGACAAATTTTTTTAATGAAAAATTTTCTATAGACAAATTTTTGTAGCGAAAAATTTTCTCTAGATCAATTTTTGTAACGAAAAGTTGTCTTTCTTCTATAGAAAATTTTTTAAAAGAAAATTTTTCTTCCTTAAATTTTTTATATAATAAATTTTTCTTCAAAAAATTTTCGGGTTATAAAAATTTCTTAATAGAAAATTTTTATTAAAAAGAGATTTTTCAAAAATTTTGGGGAGTCAAACATTTAATTAAAAAGTTTTACTGTAGTGTATTGCACTTACATCCCAATTTATTACAATTATTTATTATTGTAATAAATAGTTTTTTGATAAAACCAAAAAATGTTGGTGGGGAAACCTTTCCACGACGCGTTTGGATGGTTGGTTAGGTCATCTCTTCAGGAGGATTATCCCTAATTCTAGACAGAGAGAAAATCACACATTATATCTTATATTGAGAGACAGAATAAAAACAAATTATTATTGTGTCCAACAAATATCAACATAACGCGAAGATTATCATCTGAACAGAAATACACAAATTTTTCAGTTTAATTTTTCGTTTTTTGTATAAAGAAAAATTTTTATAACAAATAAAATTTTCTATAGAAAAATTTTTATAACGAAAAATTTTCTATAGAAAAAATTTTATAACGAATTTTTCTTTCTAAAAATTGTTTAATAGAAAATTTTTCTTTTTAAAAATTTTTCTATAGAAAGTTTGTCTTTCTAAAAATTTTTCTATAGAAAGTTTTTGTTAAAAAAATTTTTGTTACCAAAATTTTTCTATAAAAAATTTTTCGTTAAAAAAAAATTTCTATAAAAAATTTTTCGTTTTCAGAGTTTTTAATTATAAAAACTTTAAACATAATTTAGATGGTATCTTTAAATCAGTTGAAACTTTAATTATATTAAAGAACCAAATTACAATTTTCATTTGTTCAAACAAACTTATTCCCTATTGCAGATATAAAAGTGCATTTCTGCAATTTTTATTACACTCTAAGTTTCTTGGAAATCGGTTAACTTTTCTTAAAACCACTTTTTGCAAACAAAACTCGTTCATCCATTATTTTTTATTTTTTTTACTTTATTGCGGTTTGGGCTGACGCTTTTAGTGATTTTGTTCAGATATTTTCTACACGTTTATAAACTTTTTTACTATCGCTTGCGTTTGAGTCTGTGATTCACGATATTCGGTTTTAGCAAGCAGCTGTAAATAAGCGAAATTTTAAAAGCATCATGGCAAAATGTTAGTAAGTTTAAGAAAAAAATCAGAGAAGCTTAAATGAGAGTGGGAGTTAAAGGTTTCAAATATTAGTACGATTGACGAACTGATCATAACATCAGTGGGCTTTTGAAGCCATTTAAGGTGAGACTGGTTTGAACGAGAGTCTGAGTTGAGCGTCTGTTAAAATCAAAACAATTCAGTTTCATTCATAAAGTGACAGTAAATAAAACGCATCGGTTAAGTTTGAAAGATTTTTTAAATTAACAAGAAAATACTAAATAAAAAACAAAATACAAATTAATATATTAAAAGAAGTAAATAGATTGTGTCAACAGTTTAAATAAAGTAAGTGAAAAAATTTAAAAATAAAGGTGTTAAATTTCCCAAAGTATCTTTAAAATTGAAAATATATAATTTATCCTATTAAAAATATGAAAATTTAAAGAAAAATAATGAATTTCAATTGAGAAAATAAATTTTTTACTAAATAAATTTTATCAAATCTAAATGAAGTGAAGTTAAATGAAGTAAATATTAATTTCAATTAAAACCACAACATATTTTTATACAAGTGTTTATAAACATATTAGCTGTAATTTAGATTAATATAAAATATGTCATTACCATATCTATCACACAGTCTCTCAAATGTAAATAAATACTAAACCGAAAACTTCCCACTTATGATCATTAATCGTTACAACGATCACTCCAATGATGTTGGAGTATTGTTCGTTTTAACATTCTCCACAACTTTTCGTTCTCTACTTAGTCTCTAGCGAAGCTGACTAAAAATATTCGTACTCATTTGTATAATTTAAACAAACCCACTTTTTAAATGAAATTTTCTCTTTATTAGTACTGGAGTACATAAAATGTAATGTGGGTACTGAATAACAGGGATGGACAATTGTGAAAAAATACTACCTATATCAAAAATTTTTCTATAGAAAATTTTTTTTTATCGAAAATTTTTCTATAAAAAAATTTATCAAAAATATTTCTATAAAAAAATTTTTTATCGAAAATTTTTATGGAAAATTTTTCTATAGAAAAATTTTCGATAAAAACATTTTTCTATAAAAAAATTTCCATAAAATTTTTTTTCTATAGAAAAATTTTCAATAAAAATGTTTTTCTATAGAAAAATTTTCAATAAAAATGTTTTTCTATAGAAAAATTTTCAATACAAAAATTTTACTACAGAAAAATATTCAATAAAAATGTTTTTCTATACAAAACTTGTCGATAAATATATTTTTCTATAGAAAATTTTGCGATCAAAATATTTTTCTAAGAAAAATAAAAATAAGAAATATATATAATTTTCAACAAAAAAATTTTTCTATAGAAAAATTTAAAAAAAAATATAAATTTCTATAGAAAAATTTTCGATAAAAAAAAAAATTTCTAAAGAAAAATTTTCAATAAAAAGGTTTTTTTATAGAAAAATTTTCGATACAAATATTTTTCTATAGAAAATTTTGCGATAAAAATATTTTTCTAGGAAGAATAAAAATGAGAAATACTTTCCTATAGAAAACGTTTATATAAAACATTTTTGTATAAAAAAAAATTTTCGACAAAAAAATTTTTCTATAGAAAAATTTTCGATAAAAAAATTTTTCTATAGAAAAATTTTCGATAAAAAAAATTTTTCTATAGAAAAATTTTCGATAAAAAAAATTTTTCTATAGAAAAATTTTCGATAAAAAAAATTTTTCTATAGAAAAATTTTCGATAAAAAAATTTTTCTATAGAAAAATTTTCGATAAAAAAAATTTTTCTATAGAAAAATTTTCGATAAAAAAAATTTTTCTATAGAAAAATTTTCGATAAAAAAAATTTTTCTATAGAAAAATTTTCGATAAAAAAAATTTTTCTATAGAAAAATTTTCGATAAAAAAAATTTTTCTATAGAAAAATTTTCGATAAAAAAAATTTTTCTATAGAAAAATTTTCGATTAAAAAAATTTTTCTATAGAAAAATTTTCGATAAAAAAATTTTTCTATAGAAAAATTTTCGATAAAAAAATTTTTCTATAGAAAAATTTTCGACAAAAAAATTTTTTTATAGAAAAATTTTCGTTAAAAAAATTTTTCTATAGAAAAATTTTCGTTAAAAAAATTTTTCTATAGAAAAATTTTCGTTTAAAAAATATTTCTATAGAAAAATTTTCGTTAAAAAAATTTTTCTATAGAAAAATTTTCGTTAAAAAAATTTTTCTATAGAAAAATTTTCGTTAAAAAAATTTTTCTATAGAAAAATTTTCGTTAAAAAAATTTTTCTATAGAAAAATTTTCGTTAAAAAAATTTTTCTATAGAAAAATTTTCGTTAAAAAAATTTTTCTATAGAAAAATTTTCGTTAAAAAAATTTTTCTATAGAAAAATTTTCGTTAAAAAAATTTTTCTATAGAAAAATTTTCGTTAAAAAAATTTTTCTATAGAAAAATTTTCGTTAAAAAAATTTTTCTATAGAAAAATTTTCGTTAAAAAAATTTTTCTATAGAAAAATTTTCGATAAAAAAAATTTTTCTATAGAAAAATTTTCGATAAAAAAAATTTTTCTATAGAAAAATTTTCGATAAAAAAAATTTTTCTATAGAAAAATTTTCGATAAAAAAAATTTTTCTATAGAAAAATTTTCGATAAAAAAAATTTTTCTATAGAAAAATTTTCGATAAAAAAAATTTTTCTAAAGAAAAATGTTCGTTAAAAAAATTTTTCTATAGAAAAATTTTCGTTAAAAAAATTTTTCTATAGAAAAATTTTCGTTAAAAAAATTTTTCTATAGAAAAATTTTCGTTAAAAAAATTTTTCTATAGAAAAATTTTCGTTAAAAAAATTTTTCTATAGAAAAATTTGCGTTAAAAAAATTTTTCTATAGAAAAATTTTCGTTAAAAAAATTTTTCTATAGAAAAATTTTCGTTAAAAAAATTTTTTTATAGAAAAATTTTCGTTAAAAAAAATTTTCTATAGAAAAATTTTCGTTAAAAAAATTTTTCTATAGAAAAATTTTCGTTAAAAAAACTTTTCTATAGAAAATTTTTCGTTAAAAAAACTTTTCTATAGAAAAATTTTCGTTAAAAAAATTTTTCTGTGGAAAAATTTTCGTTAAAAAAATTTTTCTGTGGAAAAATTTTCGTTAAAAAAATTTTTCTGTAGAAAAATTTTTGTTAAAAAAATTTTTCTATAGAAAAATTTTCTTTAAAAAAATTTTTCTATAGAAAAATTTTCGTTAAAAAAATTTTTCTATAGAAAAATTTTCGTTAAAAAAATTTTTCTATAGAAAAATTTTCGTTAAAAAAATTTTTCTATAGAAAAATTTTCGTTAAAAAAATTTTTCTATAGAAAAATTTTCGTTAAAAAAATTTTTCTATAGAAAAATTTTCGTTAAAAAAATTTTTCTATAGAAAAATTTTCGTTAAAAAAATTTTTCTATAGAAAAATTTTCGTTAAAAAAATTTTTCTATAGAAAAATTTTCGTTAAAAAAATTTTTCTATAGAAAAATTTTCGTTAAAAAAATTTTTCTATAGAAAAATTTTCGATAAAAAAAATTTTTCTATAGAAAAATTTTCGATAAAAAAAATTTTTCTATAGAAAAATTTTCGATAAAAAAAATTTTTCTATAGAAAAATTTTCGATAAAAAAAATTTTTCTATAGAAAAATTTTCGATAAAAAAAATTTTTCTATAGAAAAATTTTCGATAAAAAAAATTTTTCTATAGAAAAATTTTCGATAAAAAAAATTTTTCTATAGAAAAATTTTCGATAAAAAAAATTTTTCTATAGAAAAATTTTCGATAAAAAAAATTTTTCTATAGAAAAATTTTCGTTAAAAAAATTTTTCTATAGAAAAATTTTCGTTAAAAAAATTTTTCTATAGAAAAATTTTCGTTAAAAAAAATTTTCTATAGAAAAATTTTCGTTAAAAAAATTTTTCTATAGAAAAATTTTCGTTAAAAAAATTTTTCTATAGAAAAATTTTCGTTAAAAAAATTTTTCTATAGAAAAATTTTCGTTAAAAAAATTTTTCTATAGAAAAATTTTCGTTAACAAAATTTTTGATACTCCCATCTCTGCTTTGTAAACTCATTGTGTGCTTGTATTAAGAGGGGGCATAAACGGAAATGGATACATAAATACTTGACTTCAAGCAACAAATGATCTTCATAACGATTGACCATTCAGTTTTAGTTCTGAGTCGATGCATTACGGATCACAAAATTAAAGCGGGAAAATATAAATTGGAAAAAGTGTAAAAATAAACTAAAAGTTTAAGTGTTTAAATGGAAAATTAAATCGCGCTTAAAGAGGAAAAAATAAGAACAAGAAATACAAGTACACGAGTGAGCGGATATACATATAAAAAAAAAGAAGAAAACAAGTGGTCGTTGTAATTGAATTTAATGAATAATTATTTTTTTTTTTATATAAAAAGCAAAGTTTGAAATAAATGAGTCAAATAAATGCAATTTTAGTGGTTTCAATTAAGCGAAAATAAATTTAAAAAAAATTTAAATCAAATGTATGTGGTAAATGTTTGTGTAAATTTATGCTTAATTAAATAAGTTATAGTTTTAGGTATTTAAAAAGAAAAAACAAAAATTTAATATAAAATTTAAAAATAATATTTATGAAAACAAATTTCCTTGAAATTTTTTTACTAACAAAAACTGCATTTTATGACTGAAGTTAAAAAAGGAATAAATCAACATCTCCAAAAAAACAAGTTTATTTTAGCCTAAAGCTAAAATTTGGAAACAAAAATAAAATTCAGTTGCTTTACAAAGAAACTGAAACAAGTTTTAAATTAACGGCCAAAACAAAGTGCAATACGTTTTTTAACAAAAACGCTTTAAACCAACAATTAATCACTTTTGTAAGGTTATTAAATTTTTTTGTGAATGCATATTAAAAATAATTAAAAGAAATCATAAGCAAAATTATTTTAATTAATCAAGTGTATAAAGAAGTTAATAATTAAACAAAAATATTTTAATAACAAGTGATGAATAATAAGTCTTGCAATTTTTGAAAAAAATTCAAATACAAAGAAATAATGACATCATATAAACTTTGACATATTTAAATGACGTTTGTACAGAAACGATCACATCACCACCAGCATCATCATCAATATCATTTTGAGACACATAATAAAATTTCAACTAAAACTACGACTAAAATTATTCCAACATGTGTTTAAGTTTCCTTATAAGCCCAACATTTAACTTTCCAGTCTAAATTTACCAAAAAAAAAAAAAAAAATAGATTAAATTAATATGAGGGGGCGCTTTTGAAGAACTTTTGTTTCTCATATAAAAACGACAATATCAAAATTTATGTGGTAACATTCTGGAAATCATTACACTGTGCAACCACAAAAATACTAAGCAGCATCACCATAATTAGATCATACACCATTTAAAGGGCAAAATACTCAATTTTTAAAAAATTTCCTATAAAAAGTAAATTTTTAAAAAATTTACTATAAAAAGTAAATTTCTGAAAAATTTACTATAAAAATTAAATTTTTGAAAAATTTACTATAAAAATTAAATTTTTGAAAAATTTACTATAAAAAGTAAATTTTTGAAAAAATTACTATAAAAAGTAAATTTTTGAAAAATTTCCTATAAAAAGTAAATTTTTGAAAAATTTCCTATAAAAAGTAAATTTTTGAAAAAATTACTATAAAAAGTAAATTTTTGAAAAATTTACTATAAAAAGTAAATTTTTGAAAAAATTATTATAAAACAAAGTAAATTTTTGAAAAATTTCTTATAAAAAGTAAATTTCTGAAAAATTTACTATAAAAAGTAAATTTCTGAAAAATTGAAAAATTTACTATAAAAATTAAAATTTTGAAAAATTTACTATAAAAATTAAATTTTTGAAAAATTTCCTATAAAAAGTAAATTTTTGAAAAATTTACTTTAAAAAGTAAATTTTTGAAAAATTTACTATAAAAAGTAAATTTTTGAAAAATTTCCTATAAAAAGAAAATTTTTGAAAAATTTCCTATAAAAAGTAAATTTTTGAAAAATTTCCTATAAAAAGTAAATTTTTGAAAAATTTCCTATAAAAAGTAAATTTTTGAAAAATTTGCTATAAAAAGTAAATTTTTGAAAAATTTGCTATAAAAAGTAAATTTTTGAAAAATTTGCTATAAAAGGTAAATTTTTGAAAAATTTTCTATAAAAAGTAAATTTTTGAAAAATTTCCTATAAAAAGTAAATGTTTGAAAAATTTCCTATAAAAAGTAAATTTTTGAAAAATTTCCTATAAAAAGTAAATTTTTGAAAAATTTCCTATAAAAAGTAAATTTTTGAAAAATTTACTATAAAAAGTAAATTTTTGAAAAATTTCCTATAAAAAGTAAATTTTTTAAAAATTTCCTATAAAAAGTAAATGTTTGAAAAATTTCCTATAAAAAGTAAATGTTTGAAAAATTTCCTATAAAATGTAAATTTTTGAAAAATTTACTATAAAAAGTAAATTTTTGAAAAATTTCCTATAAAAAGTAAATTTTTGAAAAATTTCCTATAAAAAGTAAATTTTTGAAAAATTTCCTATCAAAAGTAAATTTTTGAAAAATTTCCTATCAAAAGTAAATTTTTGAAAAATTTCCTATCAAAAGTAAATTTTTGAAAAATTTCCTATCAAAAGTAAATTTTTGAAAAATTTCCTATAAAAAGTAAATTTTTGAAAAATTTCCTATAAAAAGTAAATTTTTGAAAAATTTACTATGAAAAGTAAATTTTTGAAAAATTTCCTATAAAAAGTAAATTTTTGAAAAATTTACTATAAAAAGTAAATTTTTGAAAAATTTCCTATAAAAAGTAGGTTTTTAAAAAATTTACTATAAAAAGTAAACTTTTGAAAAATTACCTATAAAAGGTAAATTTTTGAAAAATTTCCTATCAAAAGTAAATTTTTGAAAAATTTCCTATAAAAAGTAAATTTTTGAAAAATTTCCTATAAAAAGGAAATTTTTGAAAATTTTCCTATAAAAAATTTAAATTTTGGAAAAATTTTGGGAAAACTTCCTATAAAAAGTTAATTTTGGAAAAATTTCCTATAGAAAGTAAATTTTTGAAAAATTTCCTATAAAAAGTAAATTTTTGAAAAATTTCCCATAAAAACTAACTTTTTAAAAATTTCCTATAAAAAGTAAATTTTTGAAAAATTTCCTATAAAAAATAAATTTTTAGAAAAATTTCCTATAAAAAGTAAATTTTTGAAAAATTTCTTATAAAAAGTAAATTTTTGAAATATTTCCTATAAAAAGTAAATTTTTGAAAAATTTCCTATAAAAAGTTAATTTTTGAAAAATTTCCTATAAAAAGTAAATTCTTGAAAAATTTCCTATAAAACGCAAAATTTTAAAAATTTCCTATAAAAAATAAATTTTTAGAAAAATTTCCTATAAAAAGTAAATTTTTGAAAAATTTCCTATAAAAAGTAAATTTTTGAAAAATTTCCTGTAAAAAGTAAATTTTTGAAAAATTTCCAATAAAAAGTCAATAAGTAATTAAAATTATTCTATAAAAAAAATGTCGATAAAAAAATATTTCTATTGAAAATTTTTCTATAGAAAAATATTTGTATTGAGATTCTTTAATATTTCTTATTTTTCCATAGAAAAATATTTCTATCGAACAGTTTACCATGGCTTGTTTCTTCTATCTGTTGTTGTTTCTATTTCCAAAAAAACAAAATTTTACTAAGACCTGCCGACATTCCCTTATAAAGTTCTCAATTAAATTAACATTTCGTTTGAATATTTTTATGGTCACCCCTTTTTTGGTAGCAACCCAAACATATTTAGTATTTTTGTCTACTTGTTAGATATTTTGTTAGTTTTTCTATTGCCAATATATTAACACTAATTGTTAAACATAAAACTTCTATATACAGTTTAAACGGACACCTTAATTGTATTTTTTAATAGAAGCACGATTTGAAGGGAAACTTTATTCCAAAGAGAAACAAACCAAAACAAAATTATTCGGAATTATTTTATATTTTTAAAATTCTAATTATTCAGCAATTATAAAGCTTCGCTTGACCGTGTCCAATTTTGAAATAACAAAAAGTTATAAACAGTTGGGCAAGTCAGACTAAGTGAGTCACTACTTCGTTTAAAAAAATTAGAGAAAAATTTTCATTCAAAAAATTTACTATTTAATATTTTTATGGCAAAACCTTTTCTAAAGAAAAAAATATTTTATAAAAAATTTTTAAAGCGAAAAATTTTTATAGCGAAAAATTTTTATAGCAAAAAATTTTCTAAAAAAATTTTTATTTTATTTTATTTTATTTTCTAAAAAAGATATTTTTATAACGAAAGATTTTGTATAAAAAAAATTTTATAGCGAAAAATTTTCTATAAAAAAAATATTAAGCGAAAAATTGTCTATAAAAATATTTTTGTAGCGAAAAATTTTCTATATAAAAATCTTTATAGCGAAAAATTTTCAGTAAAAAAATTTTATAGCGAAAAATTTTCTATAAAAAAATTTTTATAACGAAAAAGTTTCTATAAGAAAATTTTGTAGCAAAAAATTTTCTATAAAACATTTTTGCAGCGAAAAATTTTCTACAGTAATATTTTTATAGCGAAACATTTTTTTATAAAATTATTTTTATAGAGAAAAATTTTCTATATAAACATTTTATAGAATTATTTTTATGGCAAAAGATTTTCTATTAAAATATTTGTATAGCAAAAAATTTTCGATAGAAACATTTTCATAGCGAAAATTTTTTTATAGAAATATTTTTGTAGCAACAAATTTTCTGTAAAAAATTTTATTGAGAGTAATTTTCTATAGTAAAATTTTGATAGCGAAAAATTATCTATAGAAACATTTTATTAGAAATACTTTTATAGCAAAAATTTTTCTATAGAAACATTTAATAGAAATATTTTCATAGCAACAAATTTTCTATAGAAAAATTTTTATATCAAAACATTTTCTATAGAAATATTTTTATAACGAAAAATTTTCTATAAAAATTTTTTTAAGCAAATATAGAAATATTTTCGTAGGAAGAAGTTTTCTTTATCAATATTTTTATAGCAAAAAATTTTCCAGAGAAAAAATTTTATAGCAAACAAATTTCAGCAGAAACATTTTTAGCGAAAAATGTTTTGTCAAAAAATGTTAATAGCGTAAAATTTTATAAAGAAATGTTTTTATAGAGGATAATTTTTATAGAAATATTTTTATAGAGAAAAATTTTCTAAGAAATTTTTTAGAGCTAAAAATTTCTTTTGAAATATTTTTATAGCGAAAAATTTTAAAATTTGTTAATGAAATATTTTTATGGAGAAAAATTTTCTAAGAAATATTTTTATAGCTAAAAATTTTTGTAATGAAAAATTTTCATAATGAAAAATTTTCTATAGGAATATTTTTATAGTTAAAAATTATTATAGAAAAATTTTAATACCAAAAATTGTCTGTAGAAATTGTTTTATAGCGAAAAATTTTCCAACGAAATATTTTTATTTTTAAAAATTTCTATAGAGTTTTTTTAAAGCCAAATGTTTTCTATAGAAATATTTTTTATAGCAAAAAAATTGTATGCGAAAAATTTTTTAAAGAAATATTTTTATGGCGAAAAAATTTCTATAGTAATTTTTTTAAAGCGAAAAGTTTTTATAGAAATATTTTTTTATAGCGAAAAAATTTGTATAGAATAATTTTAATATCAAAAATTTTCTATAGGAATATTTTTATATCTAAAATTTTCTATAGAAATATTTTTATGGCGAAAAAATTTCTATAGAAATATTTTTTTATAGCGAAAATATTTTTAAAGCGAAAAGTTTCTATAGAAAAATTTTAATACACAAAATTTTCTGTAGGAATATTTTTACATATAAAATTTTCTAAAGAAATAGTTTTATAGTTTTCTATATTTTATAGTTTTCTATAGAAATATTTTTAATTTTGAGGCCCTATGCTCCACTGGGAGTCAAGGATAACAGAAGAAGAATAGAAATATTTTTAATGCTAAAAATTTGTTAGGCTAAATTTTTTCAGTAGAAACATTTTTAAGTTAAAATATTAAAAGCAAAAAATGGGATTGGAAAAATGTTTAAAGCGAAAATTTTTTCAATAGAAAAATTTTTATAGCGAAAAATATTTTACAGAAACATTTTTATGGCACAAAAAAAAGGTTTTTATGGAAAAATTTTCTCTAAAAAAATTGTGTAGCGAAAAAATTTCTTTTAAAAAGTGTTTATAGCCAACAATTTTCTATAGAAATATTTTTGTAGCAACTTATTTTCTTTAAAAATATTTTTATAGCTAAAATTTTTTAGAGAAATATTTGTATAGTATAAATATTTTCAATGGAAAAATGATTATAGCAAACAATTTTTATAGCGAAAAATTTTCTAAAAAAAATGTTCATAGCAAAAAAATTTCTATAGAAAAATGTTTACAGCGAGACAATTTCTATAGAAAAGTTTTAAGAACGAAATGTTTTCTTCGGAAAAATTTTTAAATCGAAACATTTTTGTTATCAAAAAATATTTATGGCGAAAAAATGTTATAGCAGTAAAATTTCTGTTGTATAGCAACAATTTTTCCTGCTAAAAAGTACCATTTTAAATTTTTATAATTTTTATATTTATCCGGTTTTTTTTAATTCAACGAAGTTATTAATTGCTTTTTTTATTTCACTTAAATCAGTTTACATTGCACAAAGTTTACCTCTTCCTCATTTATTCAAATAAAATTCCTTTGATGCATAATTAGGTGCTTTATACCTTTTTATTGGAACTACAAAAAATTGCGTAATCCATTTTTTTTTTGTTATTTACAAATTAATATTTTTGCAATTTCCTAGTACCTGTTTTTATAAATTTGTTGCTTCCGTCCTTCCTTAAAAAAGTTGTACACTCAAATTGTTGAGTGAGTTAAATCTTATAGATATTCTCAAATTCTACTATTTCTATTTCTGTAAGCAGAATAATTGAAAAATCTACATATGATTCATAGATAATTTGCATAACATTTATGTATATATTTTATTGTCCAAAATAAGTTAATTTATAGCAAATTTTTTGAAATTTGAATACCTACAAATCTTTCAATTAAATGAACTTTATTTTGAAAGTGGAATAAGTCCTCATTCCAAAAAAAAAAAAAATAAGTTAATGATGGGGAAAGGTTTTGCAATTGTGGATCTTACTATGCGAAAAATTATTCATTCTAAATTTACAAAACCTACTAAAATATTTATAGTCAAACATTTTGTAATTAAAAATTTGATACAAATTTGATATGTAGTACGAGTCAAAGATTGTTTTTTTTTTTGATATATAAAAAAATTTGCAATCTCCTACAATTGAAACAAAAATACTGACTATTTGGCGGAATGATTTTTAATTTTCCAAAAATTAACTCTTAATAGGAATTTTTTCAAAAGATTACTTTTTATAAGAATTTTTTCGAAAATTTACTTTTTATAGGAAATTTTTCAAAAATGTACTTTTTAAAGGAAATTTTTCAAAAATTTACTTTTTATAGGAAATTTTTCAAAAACTTACTTTTTATAGGAAATTTTTCAAAAATTTACTTTTTATAGGAAATTTTTCAAAAATTTGCTTTTTATAGGAAATTTTTCAAAAATGTACTTTTTAAAGGAAATTTTTCAAAAATTTACTTTTTATAGGAAATTTTTCAAAAATGTACTTTTTAAAGGAAATTTTTCAAAAATTTACTTTTTATAGGAAATTTTTCAAAAATGTACTTTTTAAAGGAAATTTTTCAAAAATTTACTTTTTATAGGAAATTTTTCAAAAATATACTTTTTATAGGAAATTTTTCAAAAATTTACTTTTTATAAGAAATTTTTCAAAAATTTACTTTTTATAGGAAATTTTTCAAAAATTTACTTTTTATAGGAATTTTTTCAAAAATTTACTTTTTATAGGAAATTTTTCAAAAATTTACTTTTTATAGGAAATTTTTCAAAAATTTGCTTTTTATAGGAAATTTTTCAAAAGTGTACTTTTTAAAGGAAATTTTTAAACAATTTACTTTTTATAAGAAATTTTTCAAAAATTTACTATTTATAGGAAATTTTTAAAAAATTTACTTTTTATAGGAAATTTTTCAAAAATTTACTTTTTATAGGAAATTTTTCAAAAATTTGCTTTTTATAGGAAATTTTTCAAAAGCGTACTTTTTAAAGGAAATTTTTAAACAATTTACTTTTTATAAGAAATTTTTCAAAAATTTACTTTTTATAGGAAATTTTTCAAAAATTTACTTTTTATAGGAAATTTTTCAAAAATTTACTTTTTATAGGAAATTTTTCAAAAATTTACTTTTTATAGGTAATTTTTCAAAAATTTACTTTTTATAGGAAATTTTTCAAAAATTTACTTTTTATAGGAAATTTTTCAAAAATTTGCTTTTTATAGGAAATTTTTCAAAAATTTACTTTTTATAGGAAATTTTTCAAAAATGTACTTTTTAAAGGAAATTTTTCAAAAATTTACTTTTTATAGGAAATTTTTCAAAAATTTGCTTTTTAAAGGAAATTTTTCAAAAATGTACTTTTTAAAGGAAATTTTTCAAAAATGTACTTTTTAAAGGAAATTTTTCAAAAATTTACTTTTTATAGGAAATTTTTCAAAAATTTACTTTTTATAGGAAATTTTTCAAAAATTTACTTTTTATAGAAAATTTTTCAAAAATTTTTTTTTATAGGAAATTTTTCAAAAATTTACTTTTTATAGGAAATTTTTCAAAAATTTACTTTTTAAAGGAAATTTTTCAAAAATTTACTTTTTATAGGAAATTTTTTAAAAATTTACTTTTTATAGGAAATTTTTCAAAAATTTACTTTTTTATAGGAAATTTTTCAAAAATTTACTTTTTTTAGGAATTTTTTCGAAAATTTACTTTTTATAGAAAAGTTTTCAAAAATTTGCGTTTTATAGGAGTTTTTTCGAAAATTTACTTTTTATTGGAATTTTGCTATAATTTGTCAAAATTTTTTTGAACAAAATTTTTCGTTTTTTCGTCAAAACTTAAGATTTAATTTACTAAAATTAGTCACCTACATTTTAAAAAACACTAAAACGCAAAACCCTTTATATCTCAATTTAAAAAGAATGGACTTAAATCACTTTCAAAATAAGGTCTTCATATGATACTTCCTTAATTAGTTCGAAAATTGTTTAAACAATATAATAATTCCTAAAATAACTAACAAATTTGTTTCAGTGTAGTTTTTATTATTATTTGTAGATTATTTTGTACTAATTGCAACCATTTTTTTACTTTTTTACTCTCTCGCAATTTTTTAATCTATTTGATTTTTGTTTTTTATTTGTTATAGCTTTTGTTATTGCTTATAAAAAAAAGTTGTTGATTTTTCACAATTTTATTTGAATGTATTAAATTGCAAAAGACTCCTCCCTAAAAAATGTTTACTATGTACAAATTTCTTTTGTTTACTTTACTTTGAGATCTTTTTGTTGTTATTGAGTAAAATCATTTATTTTGTGCTAAATAGATCCGGTTTACTTCGGATAAGCTTCGGATAGCTATCTAATTTCGTAGAAACTTTTTCTATAAAAATATTTTTCTGCAGAAAAACTTCAATAAAAAGATTTTTGATAAAAAAAATTGTCCAAAAAATTCTTGATAAATAATTTTCCTATAGGCAAATTTTTCTATAAAAAATGTTCGATTAAAATATTTTTCTATAGAAAACTTTTCGATACAGATATTTTTCTGTAGAAAAATTTTTTTATAACAATATTTTTTTATAGAAAATTTTCAAACGAAAAATTTTTTTTCGATATATGTTTAAAAAATATTTACATTTTGACAATTTTGTTATTTTTTGTTAAAAATATTTTGTAAAAAATTTTTGTTAAAAAAAAAAATTTCTAAAGAAAAATTTTTGAAAAATAAAATTTTATAAAAACATTTTTGATAAAAAAAATTTTCTTTAGAAAAATTAAAAAAAAAATTATAGAAAAATTTTCAAAAACAAAATTTTCTATTTTTTCATAAAAAAAATTTTTATAGAAAAATTTTTTGTTCTATAGAAAAATTTTTCTAGAAAAAATTTTCGATTAAAACATCGTTCTTTAGAAATATTTTTTATACAACAATTTTTCTGCAGAAAAATTTTCAATAAAAAAATTTTCTAAAAAATTTATAATAAAAAAATGTTCTATACAAAAATTTTCAATAATTTTTTTTTTTATAGAAAAACTTTCGATAAAAATATTTTTCTATAGAAAAATTTTCGATAAAAATATTTGTCATTGAAAAATTTTCGATAAAAATATTCTATTTATAGAAAATTTTCAACCGAATAATTTTTTCTAGTAAAATGTTTAATAAAAAATTTACAAAATTTAAATTTTTCTAAAAAATTTTTCATAGAAAAATTTTTGATAAAAAGATTTTCTATAGAAAAATTTAAAAAAAAATTTCTAAACAAATTTTGATAAAAAAAAATTTTATAGAACAAATTTTGATACAAAAATGTTCTTTAAAAAAATTTTTCTATAAAAAAATTTTCGATTAAACTATTTTTCTATAGAAAAATTTTCGATAAAAGTATTTTTTCTTTTTCTATAGAAAAATTTTCGATAAAAATATTTTTTCTTTTTCTATAGAAAAATTTTCAATAAAAAAAATATTCTAAAAAATTTTTAACAACAAAATATTCTAGAGAAAAATTTTTGATACAAACATTTTCGATAAAAATATTTTTTTATAGAAAATTTTTCGATAAAGTAATTTTCTATAATTTTCGATAAAAATATTTTTCTGTAGAGAAATTTCCGTTAAAAACATTTTTTATAAAAATTTTCAACAGAAAAATTTTTTGTAGAAAAATGTTTAAAAAAAATTCGCATTTTGAAAACTTTTTTATTTTTTAAATTTCGAAAAAATTTTTGATCAAAAAAATTTTCCATAGAAAAATTTTTGAAAAAAAAAATTTCTAAAAAAACATTTTTGATAAAAAAATTCTTTACAAAAATTAAAAAAACAATTTAGAAAAATTTTTAATAACAAAATTGTTTTAACAATTTTCGATAAAAAAAATTTTCTATACAAAACTTTTTGATACAAAAATGTTTTATAGAAAAATTTTTCTATAAAAAATTTTCGATTAAAATATTTTTCAAAAGAAAATTTTTGATGAAAATATTTTTTCTTTATCATAATTTTTTTATCGAACATTTTTTCTGTAGAAAAATTTTCAATAAAAAAATTTTCGAAAAGCAGAATAAATGTTCTGTGCAAAAATTTTTGATACAAAAATATTTTTTCTTATAAAAATTTCCGATGAAAATATTAACTATTCGAAAATTTTCGATAAAAGTATTTTTCTATCGAAAAATTTTTGATAAAAATATTTTTCTATAGAAAAATTTTCTGTACAAGTATTTTTTACAAAATATTTTTAACAGAAATATTTTTTTGTAGAAAAATTTTTGATCAAAATATTTTTCTATAGAAAAATTTTTGACAAAAATATTTTTCTATAGAAAAATTTTTGACAAAAGTATTTTTCTATGGAAACATTTTTGATAAAAATATTTTTCTATGGAAAAATTTTTGATAAAAATATTTTTCTATAGAAAAGTTTTTGATAAAAATATTTTTCTATAGAAACATTTTTGATAAAAATATTTTTCTATAGAAACATTTTTGATAAAAATATTTTTCTATAGAAAATCTTTGATAAAAATATTTTTCTATAGAAAAATTTTTGATACAAATATATTTTTATAGAAAAATTTTCGACAGAAATATATTTCTGTAGAAAAATTTTCAATTAAAAAATTTACATTTTGACAATTTTGTTATTTTTGATAAAGATATTCTGTAAAAAAATTTTGATAAAAAAATTTTCTGTAGAAAAATTTTTGATAAAAATATTTTTTTTGATAAAAAAACTTTTTATAGAAAAATTTTTGGGAAAAAGTTTTTCTAAAGCAAAATTTTTGAAAAAAAAATTTTCTAAAGCAAAATTTTTGAAAAAAAAAATTTTCTATAGCAAAATTTCTGATAAAAAATTTTCTATAGAAAAATTTTTGATATAAAAATTTTCTATAGAAACATTTTCGATGAAAATATTTTTTATATTTTGATAAAAGAATTTTCTAGAGAAAAATTTTCAATATGAACATTTTTTTATAAAAAAAAATATATAAAGAATTTTCTATAAGAAAAATTTTAATATAAAAATTTTTCTATAGAAAAATTTTTATTATAAAAATTTTTAGTATGATCGTTTTTTACAGAAAAATTTTATATATACAAATTTTTCCATTAGAAAATTTTCAATATCAAAATTTTTAGTATAAAATTAATCTATAGAAAAATTTGTATATAAAAAAATTTTCAATATAAAAACTTTTCTAGAGAAATATTTTCAAAACAAAGATTTTTCTATAGAAAAAATATAAACACTTTTAATATTAAAATTTTTGTTTTAGAAAGTTTTTCTATAAAAATTTTTATATTGGAAATTTTCAATGAAAAATTTTTTTATAGAAACAATTTTCAATATACAAATTTTGTTAAAAGAAAAAAATTCAATTTTCTATGAAAAAAATTTTCTTATTGAAAATTTTACTATAGAATTTTTTTTTAATTTTTCTATCGAACATTTTTTATTGAAAATTTTCTATAAAAAATTTTTATAATTAAAATTTTTCTATAGAAAATTTTTCCAAATAAAAATTTTTATAGAAATTTTTGATAAAAAAATTTTTATAGAAATTTTTGATAACAAAAATTTTCTATAGAAAAATTTTTGATAGAAATATTTTCTAAAAAATTGTTGATAAAAAAATTTTTTATGAGAAAGTTTTTGATAAAAAAATTATCTTAAGAAACATTTTTGATAAAAAAATTTCTGTAGAAAATTTTGATAAAAAAAATTTCTTTACCAAAAGTTTTGATAAAAATATTTTAAGAAATGGAGTAGAAAACTTTTGACAAAAAAATTTTTTATACAAAACTTTTTGATGTACAATTTTTTGTAGCAAAATTTTTGTTAAAAAACTTTCCTTAGAAAAATTTTTAATAAACAAATTTTCTATAGAAAATTTTTTATAAAAAAATTTTTTATAAACAAATTTTCTATAGGAAATTTTTTTATAAAAATATTTTTTAAAAAATTTTTGATAAAAAAATATTCTATCGAAAAATTTCTATAGAAATATTGTTGTTAAAAAAATTTTTCTTTATAAAATTTTTTTTATAAAAATTTTCTTTATACAAATTTTTTATAAAGATTTTCTTTATAAAAAATTTTTACAAAGATTTTCTTTCTAAAAATTTTTTATAAAAATTTTTAAAAAATTTTCTTTATAAAAATTTTTTATAAAAATGTTCTTTATAAAAATTTAGTGTAGCAAAATTTTTGTTAAAAAACTTTCCTTACGAAAATTTTTAATTAAACAAATTTTCTATAGAAAATTTTTAATTAAACAAATTTTCTATAGAAAATTTTTTATAAAAAAATTTTTATAGGAAATTTTTTGATAAAAATATTTTTAAAAAATTTTTATAAAAAAATTTTCTATCGAAAAATTTTTGATAAAAAAATTTTGTATCGAAAAATTTTTTAAAAAATATTTTTATCAAAAAATTTCCTATAGAAAAATTGTTGTTAAAAAAATTTTCTTTATAAAATTCTTTATAAAAATTTTCTTTATAAAAATTTTTTATAAAGATTTTCTTTATAAAATTTTTTTATGAAAATTTTCTTTATAAATTTTTTTTTTATAAAAATTTTCTTTATAAAAATATTTTATAAAAATTTTCGTTAAAAATGGAGTGGAAAACTTTTTTCTTTTTAAGGCATATTTCTGATACTCATTTATCAAATCTTATAGGTAACAAACAAACATAACTATTGTGAATATGTAAAAATATAAGAATATGTATGAGTGTATTTCATATACATACATACTCATATATTGTGTTTTTTTAAATGTTTCTAACCCACATTACTCAGCCAAGTTTCCGTCTAAGTTTGAGATCATCTGAATATATAAACGATGTGATCTTCTATATGTATTTGAACAAAATAAAAACGCACAAAACTAATTTTGCTATTGGTTATTTTTCGGGCTCTTATAGCTTGTTATTGACATGGTAAAACATGCTAAGTTCAGTTATTAAATATTTTTTATAAAACGTGGTTTGTCGTTTGTATGTTCATATAGTGATTTATAGAGATTTGAGATGTTATTGGATTGAAAACTATGGATGACTTGATATGTGAGGTGACGTAATTAGTTCCTTTGTAGTAGGAAATAATACCTTTAGTAAAAGGTCACAACGGAGTTACCATTTTTGTCAATTCTTTTTTTAGAAAATAACAATTGTAGCAAAAATTATAAAAAATCGTTAATTCATACTTTATTCGAAACACTCCTTATTTACTTTAATTTCATATTTTTTAATTGAAAATAAACACAAAAAGCTGCTAAATGATGTCATGGATGAGCTTTTCAAAAGCCGGTAGCTATTTGTGATCTTCTACCAAGTACTTAATTGACTTAATTTATGACATTCCTATTATTTACGTGTACACAACTTCTCGAGGTGTAAATTTCTTAATTAACCATTTTTTTAAAGTATTTTTGTTATATGTTAAATTTTGTTTAAAATAAGTAAATATTTATAAAGTAAATAAATTCTGTTATTCTTTGTATTCGGATAATAAACTCTTTTGTGGGCATTGCAAACCGAAAGATTTTACTGGTTTATGTATCTCCGAAGTAATTAAAAAATACATCTGAAATTCCCGGAAATCAATGTGTGCTAATGCTTATTAAATACACAGGTATTGCACAGAATTTCTTGAATAAGATTCTTTGTTTATTTATTAAAAAAAGTAATAGTAATCTTTTATATAAAATTTTTTTAAGTTCTTTTTTCTTTCATAAAGAAGGTGTAAATTTCGTAATTAAAAAAAAATTGTTATTGACTATTTGTTTATCTAGATATTTTGTTTAGTTTAGCGCGAATCGCTAGAAAAAGTACACTTCTGTTCGCACTTGTTTAATGAAATTCAAAATTTGTTTATGATATCTTTTCTTCCCACTCCCTAGAAGTTTATACAGATTTTTTTTTGAAGTTTCAGATTTTAATATCTTACTTATGTATAACTGGCAGTTCAGGCAAGAATTGAAAATATTTAGTCAGCAAAATATAAAATTAATATGGAACACATTTGTTTACATTGAGTAGAGTAAATATTATAGTGTAAACATTGACTGGTCGTTCATTTCCAGTTGCAGTTGACTTGGGTGTAGTTTATAAATATTTTGTGGATTTTCAATAAATTTTATTGATTGTCATGTTGAAAATGTTTGATTTTTCAGAATTTTAAGAGAAGTCAATTTAGAAAAAAATAAACAAAAAAAAAAAATTTAATAAATAGAAATGATGATGTGTACTTAACTTGTATAAACAAATTTAAATGATTTACCAGCAGAAATTTTGTTTATTGGATAATGTTTACAAAAAATGTCTAAAAACTTAAGTTTTATATGTAAAAGTCTAAAGACAAATTTTGAATATAAAATTTTTTTAAGGAAAAAAACTAAAAAAAAACAAATTCAAACAAGAATTTTCCCAAAAAAAATTTTCAAAATAAAATGTTTTCCAAAAAAAATTTTCAATATAAAAATTTTTCTAAAGAAAAATTTTCAATTTTAAAAATTTTTCTAAACAAATATTTTCAATACAAAAAATTTTCTGTAGAAAAATTTTCAATACAAAAAATTTTCTGTAGAAAAATTTTCAATACAAAAATTTTTCAATAGAAAAATTTTCAATACAAAAATTTTCAATACAAAAATTTTCTATAGAAAAATTTTCAATACAAAAATTTTTCTATAGAAAAATTTTCAATACAAAAATTTTTCTATAGAAAAATTTTCAATATAAAAATTTTTCTGAAGAAAAATTTTCAATACCAAAATTTTTCTATAGAAAAATTTTCAATACAAAAATTACATTATTACAATAATAAATAATTATTATTACAATAATAAATAATTGTAATAAATTGGCATTCTTAGTGCAATACACTACAGTAAAACTTTTTAATTAGTGCAATACACTACAGTAAAACTTTTTAACAAAAATTTTTCTATAGAAAAATTTTCAATACAAAAATTTTTCTATAGAAAAATTTTCAATACAAAAATTTTTCTATAGAAAAATTTTCAATACAAAAATTTTCAATACAAAAATTTTCTATAGAAAAATTTTCAATACAAAAATTTTTCTATAGAAAAATTTTCAATACAAAAATTTTTCTGAAGAAAAATTTTCAATACAAAAATTTTTCTATAGAAAAATTTTCAATACAAAAATTACATTATTACAATAATAAATAATTATTATTACAATAATAAATAATTGTAATAAATTGGCATTCTTAGTGCAATACACTACAGTAAAACTTTTTAATTAGTGCAATACACTACAGTAAAACTTTTTAACAAAAATTTTTCTATAGAAAAATTTTCAATACAAAAATTTTTCTATAGAAAAATTTTCAATACAAAAATTTTTCTATAGAAAAATTTTCAATACAAAAATTTTTCTATAGAAAAATTTTCAATACAAAAATTTTTCTATAGAAAAATTTTCAATATACAAATTTTTCTACAGAAAAATGTTAGAAATTTTTCTACAGAAGAATTTTCAAAACAAAAAGTTTCAAAATTGAACTTTTCTAAAAAAAAATTTCAGTATAAAAATTTTTCGATGGAAAAATTTAAAAAAAAAAATTATTGCAAAGAAAAATAAAGAAATGATAAAACTGAAAAATGTTTGTGTGTTTCTGTTCGGATGATAATCTGCGCTTTATGTTGATATTTGTTGGACACAATAATAATAATTCGTATTCAGTCCCTCAAATTATACATAATGTGAGGTTTTCGCTCTGTCTAGAATTAGGGATAATCCTCCTGATGAGATGGTCTAACCAACCATCGAAACGCGTCGAGGAAAGGTTTCCCCACCAACATTTTTTGGTTTTCTCAAAAAACTATTTATTACAATAATAAATAATTGTAATAAATTGGGATTCTTAGTGCAATACACTACAGTAAAACTTTTTAAAAATTTTTAATTTTTTAAAATTTTTCTAGAGAAAAATATAAAAATCTTCTAGAGAAAAATTTCAGTCTAAAAATTTTTCTATAGAAAAATTTTCAAGATAAAAATTTTATATAAAAATTTTTCTATAGCAAAATTTTCAAAATAAAATTTTTTCTAGAAAAATTTTCAAGAAAAAAATTTTTAAAATAAAAATTTTGTCTAGAAAATTATTCAAAATAAAAATGTTTCTATAAAAAAGTTTCCAAAATAAAAATTTTATATAGAAATTTTATATATAAAAATAAAAATTTTTAAAATTAAAATTTTTCTATAGAAAAATTTTCAAAATTAAAATTTTTCTATAGAAAAATTTTCAAAATAAAAATTTTCTATAGAAAAGTTTTAAAAATAAAAATGTTTCTATAGAAAAATTTTCGATGTAAAAATTTTCAAAATAAAAATTTTCAATTTAAAAATTTTCAAAATAAAAATTTTCAATATACAAATTTTTAGTATATAAAAATTTTAAGTATAAAAATTTTAAATATAAAAATTTTCAAAATAAACATTTTTCTATAGAAAATTTTTCTTTATTTGGGAATTAATCAATTAATCAATAAAAATTTTTCTATTGAAAACTTTTTAATTTAAAATTTTTTAATAGAAAAATTTTAATTTAAAATTTTTTTATAGAAAACTTTTTAATTTAAAATTTTTTTATAAAAAAATTTTCAATTAAAAATTTTTTTTTCTATAGAAAAATTTTCAAAATAAAAATTTTTCTATAGAAAAATTTTCAATATAAAATTTTTTCTATAGAAAAATATTCAATAAAAATATTTTCTATAAAAAAATTTTTATATTAAAAACAAATATTTTGGAATGCATTGTCTCTCCCAGTGTTGACTGCCAGTAGTTAACTGAATTCTAAACAAAATTTTGAAAATAAAAATTTTCAATATAAAAATTTTTTTATAGAAAAATTTTCTATCAAGATAAGTGTTATGTATAAATTTTTTTATAGAAAAATCTGCTATACACAAATTTTTCTTAAGAAAAATCTGTTATACACAAATTTTTCTTAAGAAAAATCTGTTATACACAAATTGTTCTATAGAAAAATCTGATATTCACAAATTTTTGTATAGAAAAATCTGTTATACACAAAGTTTTCTATAGAAAAATCTGTTATACACAAATTTTTCTATAGAAAAATCTGTTATACACAAATTTTTCTATAGAAAAATCTGTTATAACAAGTATTTCTATAGAAAAATCTGTTATACACAAATTTTTCTATAGAAAAATCTGTTATACGGAAATTTTTCTACAGAAAAATCTGCTATTTACTTTAGAAAAATCTATTATATACAAATTTTTCTAAAGAAAAATCTTGTAAATACAAATTTTTATAAAGAAAAATCTTTTAAATACAAATTTTTATAAAGAAAAATCTGTTATGCAAAAATTGTTCTATAGAAAAATCTGATATACACAAATTTTTCTATAGAAAAATCTGTTATACACAAATTTTTCTATAGAAAAATCTGCTATACACAATTTTTTCTATAGAAAAATCTGTTATAAACAAATTTTTCTATAGAAAAATCTGCTATACACAAATTTTTCTATAGAAAAATCTGTTATACACAAATTTTTGTATAGAAAAATCTGCTATATACAAATTTTTCTATAGAAAAATCTGTTATACACAAATTTTTCTATAGAAAAATCTGTTATACACAAATTTTTGTATAGAAAAATCTGTTATACACAAAGTTTTCTATAGAAAAATCTGTTATACACAAATTTTTCTATAGAAAAATCTGTTATACACAAATTTTTCTATAGAAAAATCTGTTATAACAAGTATTTCTATAGAAAAAACTGTTATACACAAATTTTTCTATAGAAAAATCTGTTATACGGAAATTTTTCTACAGAAAAATCTGCTATTTACTTTAGAAAAATCTATTATATGCAAATTTTTCTAAAGAAAAATCTTTTAAATACAAATTTTTATAAAGAAAAATCTGTTATACACAAATTTTTCTATTGAAGAATCTGTTATGCACAAATTTTTCTATAGAACAATCTGTTATACATAAGTTTTTCTATAGAAAAATCTGTTATACACAAATTTTTCTATAGAAAAATCTGTTACACACAAATTTTTCCATAGAAAACTTTGCTATTCATACATTTTTCTATAGAAAAATCTGTTGCACATACACTTTTTTTTTATAGAATAATCTGTTTTTGTTGTACTTAAATTATTCCTAAGAACCCAGCAAAACTTTGGTAACGGCAAGTACTCTGGTATCTGGTTACCTTGTAATGACTACAGCATACCCTCCGAATAACTAATAAGTTATTACATAAGTACTTATTTGTAATTAAAATGGTAAGTTGAACTGAATGGCCCGGGTTCAAATCCCACCAAGAGCAACAATTTTTTTTATTTTTTTTTTATTAAAAATGTATTTTTAAATGATTTTTGAATTTTAAAAACATAAATATTACCTTCTGTAAAAAAAAATTTTGGAAAACTAACTCACGGTAATGAAAAAATACTATCATGAGTCAATTTTGATTATGTAGGCTACATACCTATTGGATACCAAGCAACGGTTCTGCTTGGTCTTAACTTGGTAAGCATAGACTTATCTTGGTTATCCTTTATTTCAACTGTGGACACTGACCTCCTAGTGACATCACCAAAAGAGCTACGTTACGTAGTGAGCTAACATGTACCGCGAGTTGTAAAATAAGAACGATAAAAAATGGGATGGAAAGACCAAGTAGAGGAAAAATTTTCACAACTTGGCCTATAAAATTGAAGAATATTCGCACAAGATCGAAGAAAATAGGTTGTATCTATAGGCCATTTAAGTAAGTAAGAGCCAATATTATATAAAAACTTATACAAAAGGGAAGATTTAAATTGTTTAAGTTTTAAAATAATTAAAAAACACTTCTTTTTTGTTTATTAAATGCATTAAACATTTACAAAAAATCGTATAGAAATATGTTTCCAAAAATTACAACAAAGCAAAAAAGCAGAGAAAAACAAAGTTATTGTCACATGATTTTGGATCTAAAAATAAAAATTGTTTATATTAATTATAAGCTGCTAAGTTTTCAATATATGAAGTAGCTCGGTGGAAGAGTCTCCGCCTAGCAGTCGGAGGGTCTGGGTTCGAGCCCCCATGGGGTCATAAGAAAAAATTTGTATTTCGTTTAAAAATATGTTTTTTAAATAAAACAACAACAAAAAAGTTGTTGTTGTCTTCCAATTACTTACCCAAGTCATTACATTTCTACAATTGGTAAGTACTTGCCTCCAATGACATCCCCATGTTAATGTAATGACTTAAACAGTGTATGAGTAAGTAGTTCGTGTTCAATAGTTTAACTGTTTAACTCATTATTTGGTAATGAAAAGTTTTGCTGGGAATAATATGTTATACAAATTTTGAATATATTATTTCCCCATTAAGTTTTCTTATTCATTTGGTCTTTATCAATTAACATTTAACTCAATTGCCTCATTCAATCATATTTGCAGTTTAATAAAGTGAAGCCGGGACCCCCGAGCCACCCAAGTAAAAGAAATTCCAAAAATATGAGCAAATATTTATTCAATTCTTGTATTTTCAAGTGATTTGCATTATTGAACACTTAAGATTTTTTTTCATTTATTTCTTAAAAGGTATTTTCTCTACTACTAATTTAATGTATTTAAGCGATAAGACTCAGACAGACAGAGTGTAAATAAATTAAAAATAGCTAAAAAAAAACAATAAAAATTACTTTAAAAAATATTTAAAAAAATCCAAAACCAGATACTCGTATAACAAATTAACATGATTTAAAATAAATCTTGATGTGTTTTTTCTAAAGCAAATAATACAGATGTCATGTACAGAAAGTGCTTAGACTCTAGATAAATACAAGGGTATACGGGTATAAATGGCTTTAAGTATGATTCGTAGGAAATTAGAAAAAAACATTAAAACTAGACAAAGTGTTTTGTAATTATCATGAATCAAGTTTTTTATTTGATTTTTTTTTTATTTCAAACCACACGTCCAACAATTAAGTTTTTATAGAGAATTAGATGTTTTGACTTAAAACTTTGATGATGTGTGTGGTATGAGTTGTTTTTCTGTGACACGATTTCAATGTTTTTGTTCATTTTGGCCATTGTCTGTGTAACAATTACAAATCATTCTTTTTATTTCAATTTTCCTGTTTTATTTACAAAATATTTGAATGCAAATGTCAGTAGATTTGATTTTTCTAGATAAACATTTTTAAATTTGTATTTTTTCAATAGACATTTTTAGATGCAGAGAATAATTCTGGTAAAAAATTATGAAAAATAAAATCTTGTTAATTGTAAATCTAAAAAATTAATATTTCCAAATTTCTATTTAAAATTTATTTATACAAAAAGCTGTTATTGAATATTTTTCTTTAGAATACATTTTATAGTTAAATTTTTCAATAAAAAAATTTTATATTCAAAATTTTTCTATAGCGAAATTTTATATTACAAACTTTTCTATAGAAAAATTTTTATATTGAAAAATTTGTATAGAAACATTTATATATTGAAAAAATTTTTATTAGAAAATTTTTATATTAAAAATTTTTTTATAGAAAAATTTTTATATTGTAAAATTTTCTATAGAAAATTTTTTTTTTCTATAAAAAAATTTGTTTATTGAAAATTTTTCTATAAAAATAAATTGTTTATGAAAATTTTTCTATAAATAATAAAATTTGTGTATAACAGATTTTTCTACAGAAAAATTTATGTATAACAGATGTTTCTACAGAAAAATTTGTGTATAACAGATTTTTCTACAGAAAAATTTTTGTATAACAGATTTTTCTACAGAAAAAATTGCGTATAACACATTTTTCTAAAGATAAGTTTGTGTATAAAAAATTATTCTATAGAAAAATTTGTGTATAAATTATTTTTTTTTACAGAAAAACTTCTCTATAGTAGATTTTTCTATAGAAAATTTTCTGTATAACAGATTTTCTGTAGAAACATTT
>OW121744.1:19529917-19640658 GCA_933228675.1 Stomorhina lunata
TATTCTATACAAAATTTTTCTATAGAAAATTTTTTTATCAAAAATTTTTGTATAGAAAATTTTTTTATCAATAATTTTTCTATAGAAAATTTTTTTACCAAAAATTTTTCTAAAGAAAATTTCTTTATCAAAAATTTTTCTATAGAAAATTATTTTATTAAAAATGTTTCTATAGAAAATTTTTTTATCAAAAATTGTTTTATAGAAAATTTTTTTTATCAAAAAGTATTCTATAGAAGATTTTTTATCACAAATTTTTCTATTGAAAACTTTTTTTTATCAAAAGTTGTTCTATAGAAAATTTTTTTTATCAAAAATTTTTCTATAGAAAATTTTTCTATCAAAAATTTTTCTATAGAAGATTTTTGATCAAAAAAATTTCTATAGAAAATTTTTTTATCAAAAATTTTTCTGTAGAAATTTTTTTTATCAAAAATTGTTCTATAAAAAAAAATTGTTTTATAGAAAATTTTTTTTATCAAAAATTATTCTATAGAAGATTTTTTATCACAAATTTTTCTATTGAAAATTTTTTTTATCAAAAGTTGTTCTATAGAAAATTTTTTTTATCAAAAATTTTTCTATAGAAAATTTTTCTATCAAAAATTTTTCTATAGAAGATTTTTGATCAAAAAAATTTCTATAGAAAATTTTTTTATCAAAAATTTTTCTGTAGAAATTTTTTTTATCAAAAATTGTTCTATAGAACATTTTTTATCAAAAATTTTTCTGTAGAAATTTTTTTATCAAAAATTGTTCTAGAGAAAATTTTTTTATCACAAATTGTTCTATAGAAAATTTTTTTTATAAAAAATTGTTCTATAGAAATTTTTTTTATCAAAAATTTTTGTATAGAAAATTTTTTTTATCAAAAATTTTTCTATAGAAAATTTTTTTTATCAAAAATTTTTCTATAGAAAATTTTTTTATCAAAAATTTTTCTATAGAAGATTTCGTTATCAAAAATTTTTCTATAGAAAATTTTTGCATCAAAAATTTTTCTACAAAAATTTTTTTAAATTGTTTTATTTTTTAATTGAAAATTTTTCTATAGAAATTTTTTTTATCAAAAATTTTTCAATTGAAAAATTTTTTATAAAAATTTTTTTATAGAAAATTTTTTTTATCAAAAATTTTTCTATAAAAAATGTTTCTATAGAAAATGTTTCTATAAAAAATTTTTCTATAGAAAATTTTTCTACAAAAATTTTTTTTTTTATCAAAAATATTTCTTTAGAAGATTTTTTTTTATCAAAAATTTTTCTATAGGAGATTTTTTTATCAAAAATTTTTCTATAGAAAATTTTTTTATCAAAAAGTTTTCTATAGAAATTTTTTTTATTAAAAATTGTTCTATAGAAAATTTTTTTTATCAAAAATTGTTCTATAGAAAATTTTTTTATCAAAAATTTTTCTATAGAAAATTTTTTTTATCAAAAATTTTTTTATCAAAAATTTGTCCATATATATAGTTTTTTTGTATATATAATTTTTTTATCAAAAATTTTTCTATACAATTTTTTTTTTGTCAAAAAAAAATATAGAAAATTTTGTTATCAAATAAAATTTTCTTACAAAAACTTTTCTATGTAAATTTTTTTTATCAAAAATTTTTCTATAGAAAATTTTTTTATCAAAATTTTTTCTGTAAATGTTTTCATCAAAAATTTTTCTTCAGAAAATTTTTTTATCAAACATTTTTTTATCAAAAATGTTTCTTCAGAAAATTTTTTTATCAAAATTTTTTTGTCAAACATTTTTCTATAGAAAATTTTTTTATCAAAAATTTTTCTACACAAAATTTATTAATAATTGTAGGTAGTATTTACAAAAATTAAAAAAAATTCATCGGCTGCTGATGGTATGGGCTGTCTACTCCGGGTTTTGATAATTACAATGAAAAGGCTAAAATTAGAATAAAAACGACTGCGATGAAAGACCAAGTAGAGGAAAGTCTTTCAAATCAGGGAATTCTGAAATATGATCGGCCTTTAGCCTTAATAGTTTATAAATATAGGCCATTTAACAAAGTTAGTATTAAAGTTATTAACTATCGGCGATTAGCCATAAAGCAATAACATGCCGTCGATGTAAAATAAATGAAATTTAATATTAAATAGCAAAAGCTTAAATAAAACATCTAAATAAGGACAATTGGAGCAACTTTACAAATAAACACAGTTTTAAATTATATAAAACTTTATCTTTTTATCACCTTTAACCTCTCTACTATCCCTTTCCAAAGAAGATAACACAATTTGTATATACAAAATATATATGTAATTGTATAAACAATATTTACCCGAGTGTTACCACACTTAAAAAATAATTATGGAATTTTGTTCCAAATCTTACAACAAACCCATAGTACCCCCTCCTAGATACATGTTACTGTAGCAAATACAATAACTATTTAAAATTGAATCATTATTTCTATTACTTGAGTATTTTGTTTTAAATTTAGTTTCATTTTTGTTTGCTTGTCAGTTTGTGACCATAACTGATGTCAACTTGACATCCGGTGTCACGTTGTTGGTCAAAAACAAAACAACAAAAACAAAAAATGTAAATAAAACAGCAGCGCACAATAGAGTATTAATGTTACAGACAGTGTCATTTTAACCAATTTGAGAGATTGTCTTATAATTCTTGTGCAGTTCACTCGATATATATTTACATTACATGTACATTAGGGTGCACCTTATTTTACGAAAGTGCGAAATTGAACTGTAACTTCCCCTTGAAATGTTCTACGTAACATAAAAACTTGCTGTGCAATTTTTTTTTAATTGAATAAGAGCAACACGTGCCGCGTTCGCCCACAAAGTGTTAATCTTTTTTGTATAGGAACAAATGGGAGTATTTTCGGTTTTGAACAAATTTTAACCATTAGAATTAAACTATTTAAAAAAATGTAACGGATTGTAAAAGAGAACTAAAGTATCCTTATTTTTAGTTATTAATATTAAAAATCCATTATGTATATTCGGAGTTATTGGAATTTTTCCCCAAAACTTCGTATCCCTGACGACACGCCTAAATATATGCAGCCAAACAATTTACATAAGGATAAGCAAATTTCAAAGTAAGACATTATTTAAAATTCTATGGCCTGTAAGTACTAAATAGTCAAGTTTTGTTAAAATACAACCGAATGTGCTTAGTTTTTTTTTTTCATAAAATTTCGGGGAAAAATTGCAATGACACCGAAACTACTTTATCGATTTTTAATATTGATGACTTAAAATAAAGCTACTTTAGTTCTCTTTTATATTCTATTAAATTTTAAATTTTAAATAATTTAGCTCTAAGTGGCTAAAATTTTGACAAAACAAAAACACTCCCAATTTTTTTCCATACAAAAAAGTTTAACACTTTGTGAAAGGATGCAGCACATGTTCCCCTTATGCAATTTAAAGAACATGCACAGCATGTTTTTATGTTACATTGGACATTTCTAGGGGGAAATACGTTTAGTTTCGCATTTTCATAATAAAAGGTGCACCCTAATATACATAAAAAGTATATACAAGTGTATATTATACATAGCATATACACTTGTATATACTTTTTATGTATATTAGGGTGCACCTATTAGCACCACTATTAGTACACATTTAGTTGGTCTGTCTCTCCTTCCCTTTGTTGGTCTATTTAATGTTATTACTAACACTTTAACAGGGGTTCGCAAAAAGAGATACCAAATAAAAATCTAAATAAAAATAAAATAGAGTTTACGATTTATAAGCATCTGACTCTTAAATTAAGTTGGTTATAACCCGGAGTAGGCAGCCTATACCACTAGCAGCCGATGAATTTTTTTAATTTTCGTAAATAACCCGATCATTAATAAAACTCGTGAAAATGAGCATTAAAATCATTCAGTTGGAATTTGGATGTTAACAGAATTCGTTGGTGCCGCTTTGTTAAAGAAAAGACAAAAACAAAATAGGCAAGAAACAACTCAAAATCCAATTTATATGAGAGAACAAAGAAATATAATCTCGAACATTGTTGCCACGACACTATTATTTTTGTAAACACTGGGAACATTTTTATAATAATTGGGAATATTTTTCAAATACGGGATATAATTCTAATATTAAACAATTTTAGACTTTCATATTTTTTAGATATTTTCGATCTAAAAAATTTTCTATAGAAAAATTTTTGATACAAAAATTTTCTATAGAAACATTTTTTGTAGAAAAATTTTAATAGAAAAATTTTTGTTGAACAAATTTTCATATGATATCAAATGCTGATATTGTTGCAACACATTTCAGTTGAAAAACTTTTCACATGAAAATTTTAAACGTGTCATACTATATATTTATTTTTGAAGAATTTTTAAAATGAAACTTGAGCAGTCAATTAAAACAATAAATAATCTATTAAGCAAAAAATTGTATATGATAATATAAAGTTTCAGGAAATTTTGCAATTGCACCAAATGGGAATGAGTTTGCCAATGGTGACAAAACTGATTATTTAAGCGTTAAGATCAACTAATTTCTTCAGACAAAGATAAAAGACAAAAAATTAAAAAAACTATTTTTGACTAAAGTAATTCACAAAATAAAAAGTTGAAAGTGACTTCAGAACGCACTACTTGGTGAACAATAGGTAGCATTTGACCACTCTTTTGATTGAAAGCCACATATTTAACTGATAGTTGCCATTAAAATTCCAATACTTAACATTTTTTTGGAAACCTTTATTATACCACAGACATTACCTTTTTTTTTACTTCAAAATCATTTCCTTAGCAATTCTAGTCTTTACGCTCCTATGCACGAGCACACAAATGAAATTTAAATACGAAACGCAATAACTGGGGGTTAAGGCATTACCGGCAATACTAAACATTTAGTAAACATTTGGCATTTTCATTATAATGCAACTGCCTATACAAACATGCAACAACATAACGAAATATACCAAAATTGCAACAAGTTTCCGATTAAGGCATTGTGTAGACATCGAAAATGCGCATAATTATCTGTGGTATCATGAATTTTAATTCAATTGAGACTGAATGGCCAATACTGTTAAAGCAGTAAATGGTAGAGATAACAGTTTGAGACAATGGCTTAATTAAAATTAGCTACAAAATCAATAGATAATAAAATGCGTCATGTTACTTATAGTGAAAATAGTGCAACATTAAATTTCAAGGTTGGCAAAAAATCTTTATAGGGAACTTTTCATACAAAAAATTTTCTATAAAAATTTTTGTAGCAAAAATTTTCTATAAAAAATTTTGTAGCAAAAATTTTCTATAAAAAATTTTGTAGCAAAAATTTTCTATACAAAATTTTTGTAGCAAAAATTTTCTTTAAAAAATTTTGTGGCAAAAATGTTCTATAAAAATTTTTGTATCAAAAATTTTCTATAAAAATTTTTGTAGCAAAAATTTTCGATAAAAATTTTTGTAGCAAAAATTTTTTTTGTATCAAAAATTTTTGTATCAAACATTTTTTTGTATCAAAAATTTTTGTATCAAACATTTTTTTGTATCAAAAATTTTTGTAGCAAAAATTTTCTATAAAAATTTTTGTAGCAAAAATTTTCTATAAAAATTTTTGTAACAAAAATTTTCTATAAAAATTTTTGTAGCAAAAATTTTCTATAAAAATTTTTGTAGCAAAAATTTTCTATAAAAATTTTTGTAGCAAAAATTTTCTATAAAAATTTTTGTAGCAAAAATTTTCTATAAAAAATTTTGTAGCAAAAATTTTCTATAAAAATTTTTGTAACAAAAATTTTCTATAAAAATTTTTGTAGCAAAAATTTTCTATAAAAATTTTTGTAACAAAAATTTTCTATAAAAATTTTTGTAGCAAAAATTTTCTATAAAAATTTTTGTAACAAAAATTTTCTATAAAAATTTTTGTAACAAAAATTTTCTATACAAATTTTTGTAACAAAAATTTTCTATAAAAATTTTTGTAACAAAAATTTTCTATAAAAATTTTTGTAACAAAAATTTTCTATAAAAATTTTTGTAACAAAAATTTTCTATAAAAATTTTTGTAACAAAAATTTTCTATAAAAATTTTTGTAACAAAAATTTTCTATAAAAATTTTTGTAACAAAAATTTTCTATAAAAATTTTTGTAACAAAAATTTTCTATAAAAATTTTTGTAACAAAAATTTTCTATAAAAATTTTTGTAGCAAAAATTTTCTATAAAAATTTTTGTAACAAAAATTTTCTATAAAAATTTTTGTAACAAAAATTTTCTATACAAATTTTTGTAACAAAAATTTTCTATAAAAATTTTTGTTACAAAAATTTTCTATAAAAATTTTTGTAACAAAAATTTTCTATAAAAATTTTTGTAACAAAAATTTTCTATAAAAATTTTTGTAACAAAAATTTTCTATAAAAATTTTTGTAACAAAAATTTTCTATAAAAGTTTTTGTAACAAAAATTTTCTATACAAATTTTTGTAACAAAAATTTTCTATAAAAATTTTTGTCACAAAAATTTTCCATAAAAATTTTTGTAACAAAAATTTTCCATAAAAATTTTTGTAACAAAAATTTTCCGTAAAAATTTTTGTAACAAAAGTTTTCCATAAAAGTTTTTGTAACAAAAATTTTCCATAAAAATTTTTGTAACAAAAATTTTCCATAAAAATTTTTGTAACAAAAATTTTCCATAATAATAAATATTTTCTATAAAAATTTTTGTAACAAAAATTTTCTATAAAAATTTTGGTAACAAAAATTTTCTATAAAAATTTTGGTAACAAAAATTATCTTTAAAAATGTTTGTAACAAAATTTTTCTATAAAAATTTTTGTAACAAAAATTTTCTATAAAAATTTTTGTAACAAAAATTTTCTATAAAAATTTTCTAGAAAATTTTTGTTCAAAAATTTATATTACAAAAATTTTTGTAACAAAAATTTTCTATAAAAATTTTTGTATCAAAAATTTTTAGAGAAAATTTTTGCTTCAAAAATTTTTAGAGAAAATTTTTGCTTAAAAAATTTTTATAGAAAATTTTTGCTACAAAAGTTTTTATAAAAATTTTGGCTACAAAAATTTTTATAGAAAAATTTTGCTACAAAAATTTCTATAGAAAATTTTTGCTTCAAAAATTTTTATAGAAAATTTTGCTACAAAAATTTTTATAGAAAATTTAAGCTACAGAAATTTTTATAGAAAATTTTTGCTACAAAATTTTTTATAGAAAATTTTTGCTACAAAATTTTTCTTCATATGCCCTTTTTATGGTTTCGAAAGGGTAATGTATTTTTAACTGACATAAGTATATTAAATTTTATTTTTGTTATTAAAAAATTAACCCTTATAAATAGAATAATTTATTATTGACTCATTAGTAAAAACCTAAGTGATTGTAGCAATTAAACTTTGACCTCTATGAGCTTTTTAAAAATAGGTTCCCATAATATCAACTTTTTCCATTCAATTGAAGCTGAATTTTGAGTTTTTTATTGTTCCATTATTTTATATTTATTCTTATTCCATTCTTTGTTTTTTTTTTTTTTGTTAAAGATAATCAATTAAAAACTCTTTTAATGAGTTATTTTTTACTTGAAATTCAGTTGAGAAAAATATATTAATCTAGAAGTACAGTAGTTACCGGATATATGTAAATAAGTGCTTCCAAACAACTTAGAAAAAGTGAAAAAACTACTGATCGCTAAAAATATGATACAATTAATAATTCACTTTGAAACTTTGCTATATCTCGAAAACTATTCTACTTCTGACCATTCTGACATCAAAATTCCTCGAACAATGTGACATTAGGTGTCAGATTTACTTGTTAGTGACTTTTTAAAAATAGATTTTCGCTGGATCTGAAAGTAAAATCTCGAAATGTTTGATCTCAATGCAATTCATTATTAGGGGTCATCACCTAAGTGTTGGCCCTTTTATACAAAAAAGTCCACTATTATGTAAAAGTATTAAGCTTTCCTCAGACATTTTTAGTGTTTCTTATATCCAAAAATTACTGTATAAGTTTAAAATTTTTTAGTTTGCTATTTGCGATGTTTAAATTATAGAGAAGAGTAAAGTCTAATTAATATGGGCGTTTAATTCAATTTTGACTGGACTGGATAGGGGTCCGAAATAAAAAATCATATGGCAAAATAATAAATATGTAGATAAAAAGATAAAATCATTGATATCGTTGAAATAGAGACTTAAATAAAAAAAAAAAAAAAAACGTTAAAGCCAGATGTTAAAAAAATGTGGAAGATGCTTGAATAATTTCAAATCTTTCGCAAACTATTAAAATATGTTAATGTTACGATAATTTGTATTATTTGTTATTATTATACAAATTTACGGTTTTCATTATTTTTGTGTTTTTAAAATTCTCACGCATTTTTTTAAATTTAACAAATTTTTTCTAATGAAAAAATTTTAATTTATTCGTGTTCTCAAATTCGCACGATCTGTTATTTTATGCTCTGTTTTTTGTGAATCAGTTTCTAGTTTATTTAAATAAAAAAATAATTAAATTCAAATTTTAACGCTATTGTTAATTATAAATTGATATACGTCGGTTTTTTACATAATTAATGAGTTTGATGCCAACGTTTTGGAAGTTGTAATCGACACTTTTTGAGTAACTGTCTTCGCGAAGCGGCATTTGTTTGTGGGTCATTAATTAGTTTAAATAAAATGTCTTAAACATCATTATGTTTTTTTTTTTTTTAATATAAACATAAATATCGCTTAATGACATGAAAAATGGTAAAACTTCAAACAATAAAAATTTGCACTGAAATTTGGAACGAAGATTTTTTCCACAGAGAAATTTTGATAAAAAAAATTTTCTATGCAAATAAAACCAATTTTAATAATAAATTTTAGCCGAAAATTTTTTTATAAAAAATTTTAACCAAAGATTTTTTCTATAAAAACTATTAGCAAAAAATTTTTGTATACAATACAATAAAATATTACCATTAAACAAATTTTGACCCATAATATTTTCTAAAAAAACTTTGACCAAAATTTTTATTTAAACAAAAAAATTGACCGAAAATTTTCTATAAAAATATATTGAAAAAAAATTGCTGATATTTTCCACAAAAAAAATTTGGCTTAAAACTTTCTATAACAAAATTTGGACCAATAATTTTTCTATAAAAAAATTTTAACCAAAAATTTTTCTTGAAAAGTTTTCTATATAAAAATTTCAATCGAAAAAATTTTAGACTAAAAATTTGACTGTAAATTTTTCTATAAAATATTTTGACAGTTTTACGTAAATTATAAATTATTCTAAAAAAATTTTTTGACCTCAAATATTTCTAGAAAAAAATTTGACCGATAATTTTTCTATAAAAAAACTTTTTTTTCAAAAAGAAGTGTATTTGCATTTGATCCCAAACCTGTTACATTTATTTATTAATGTAACACATCAATTTATTGATAAAAAGCCAAAAAATGTTTGCGGAGAAACCAAATTCCTCGACGCGTTTCGATGGTTGGTTAAACCATCTCTTCAGGAGGATTATCCCCAATTTAGACAGATCGATTATTACTAAATTTACTAAATTTACAAACATAACTATCATAACTTCTTGGAAAATTTTCTTATTTTTATTGGAAATTTTTCAAAAATTTCCTATTTTTAAAGGAAATTTTTCAAAAATTTTCTATTTTTATAGCAAAAAAATTTCCAATTTTTATAGGAAATTTTTCAAAAATTTCCTATTTTTATAGGAAATTTTTCAAAAATTTCCTATTTTTATAGGAAATTTTTCAAAAATTTCCTATTTTTATAGGAAATTTTTCAAAAATTTCCTATTTTTATAGGAAATTTTTCAAAAATTTCCTATTTTTATAGGAAATTTTTTAAAAATTTCCTATTTTTATAGGAAATTTTTCAAAAATTTCCTATTTTTATAGGAAATTTTTCAAAAATTTCCTATTTTTATAGGAAATTTTTCAAAAATTTCCTATTTTTATAGGAAATTTTTTAAAAATTTCCTATTTTTATAGGAAATTTTTCAAAAATTTCCTATTTTTATAGGAAATTTTTCAAAAATTTCCTATTTTTATAGGAAATTTTTCAAAAATTTCCTATTTTTATAGGAAATTTTTCAAAAATTTCCTATTTTTATAGGAAATTTTTCAAAAATTTCCTATTTTTATAGGAAATTTTTCAAAAATTTCCTATTTTTATAGGAAATTTTTCAAAAATTTCCTATTTTTATAGGAAATTTTTCAAAAATTTCCTATTTTTATAGGAAATTTTTCAAAAATTTCCTATTTTTATAGGAAATTTTTCAAAAATTTCCTATTTTTATAGGAAATTTTTCAAAAATTTCATATTTTTATAGGAAATTTTTCAAAAATTTCCTATTTTTATAGGAAATTTTTCAAAAATTTCCTATTTTTATAGGAAATTTTTCAAAAATTTCCTATTTTTATAGGAAATTTTTCAAAAATTTCCTATTTTTATAGGAAATTTTTCAAAAATTTCCTATTTTTATAGGAAAATTTTCAAAAATTTCCTATTTTTATAGGAAATTTTTCAAAAATTTCCTATTTTTATAGGAAATTTTTCAAAAATTTCCTATTTTTATAGGAAATTTTTCAAAAATTTCCTATTTTTATAGGAAATTTTTCAAAAATTTCCTATTTTTATAGGAAATTTTTCAAAAATTTCCTATTTTTATAGGAAATTTTTCAAAAATTTCCTATTTTTATAGGAAATTTTTCAAAAATTTCCTATTTTTATAGGAAATTTTTCAAAAATTTCCTATTTTTATAGGAAATTTTTCAAAAATTTCCTATTTTTATAGGAAATTTTTCAAAAATTTCCTATTTTTATAGGAAATTTTTCAAAAATTTCCTATTTTTATAGGAAATTTTTCAAAAATTTCCTATTTTTATAGGAAATTTTTCAAAAATTTCCTATTTTTATAGGAAATTTTTCAAAAATTTCCTATTTTTATAGGAAATTTTTCAAAAATTTCCTATTTTTATAGGAAATTTTTCAAAAATTTCCTATTTTTATAGGAAATTTTTCAAAAATTTCCTATTTTTATAGGAAATTTTTCAAAAATTTCCTATTTTTATAGGAAATTTTTCAAAAATTTCCTATTTTTATAGGAAATTTTTCAAAAATTTCCTATTTTTATAGGAAATTTTTCAAAAATTTCCTATTTTTATAGGAAATTTTTCAAAAATTTCCTATTTTTATAGGAAATTTTTCAAAAATTTCCTATTTTTATAGGAAATTTTTCAAAAATTTCCTATTTTTATAGGAAATTTTTCAAAAATTTCCTATTTTTATAGGAAATTTTTCAAAAATTTCCTATTTTTATAGGAAATTTTTCAAAAATTTCCTATTTTTATAGGAAATTTTTCAAAAATTTCCTATTTTTATAGGAAATTTTTCAAAAATTTCCTATTTTTATAGGAAATTTTTCAAAAATTTCCTATTTTTATAGGAAATTTTTCAAAAATTTCCTATTTTTATAGGAAATTTTTCAAAAATTTCCTATTTTTATAGGAAATTTTTCAAAAATTTCCTATTTTTATAGGAAATTTTTCAAAAATTTCCTATTTTTATAGGAAATTTTTCAAAAATTTCCTATTTTTATAGGAAATTTTTCAAAAATTTCCTATTTTTATAGGAAATTTTTCAAAAATTTCCTATTTTTATAGGAAATTTTTCAAAAATTTCCTATTTTTATAGGAATTTTTTCAAAAATTTCCTATTTTTATAGGAAATTTTTCAAAAATTTCCTATTTTTATAGGAAATTTTTCAAAAATTTCCTATTTTTATAGGAAATTTTTTTAAAAATTTAAATTGGATTTTCTTTACTGTCACAAAAAATTCCGTACTGTCACTTTTTTATTTTTTCAAGTTTCCAGCAAAATACAACAATTTCTTCCAAATTGTTTGAAGCAAATTTGTTGCTTTAAATGTAATCTGCACAAAAACGAATTTTTGTAAAAAAATTACTTTTTTTTAATTCTTGAATTATAAAAGGAAAAAAAAATTATTGGAATCTCTTCGAAAAATAACTTTTTGCTATTACTAAACCCGTTTTTTTTTTAAGAAAAACATCCAAAGCTGGTAAATAATAAGTGAACGAATGCGATAGTAGGCTTTGTTCTAACATTTTTGCATTAATTTCTTAGTTTTGTAAATTTTTGTAAAAAGTGACATTCCGAAAAATATTTAACCAAAATGCAATAAAAAAGCAAAACAAATTTTTTTTAACGAAACTAAAAGTAATTTCGCAATCTGCACAAATCTTAATGCAAGTAAACAATTTCAGAGAATAAATTCCTCAACCTTAAAAAAAAAAAAATAAAATGCTCATGTACTCTACTTTTGGAATTAACCCATATATACAACATTTTTTTCTAAAATTTTTCTACAATAGATAAAAATATATATAATATGAATACAAATATGTAAAATCGGTCCATATTTACCAAAAGTTTTTATACGACCCTACTGCTAAAAGCCCCTTAAATACCCCAAAAACCTCTTAAATGATAATAAATTTTTAATTATAATAGCTAAGAAAACTAATTGTTGCACTTAATATGAACATAACAAATTCTGCGAAATTCAATCTATATTCAACTATAGCCCCCATACAACCCCTTTTTGCTGAAAACCTCTACATACTTACAATTATAAGAGCTATGAAAACTGGATTTTGTGCAAGGACATGAGCCGTAACCACTGCACAAAATGATGCGAAACGTTCCATATATGAGTTACGTAAATTGAGGTCCCTATTGCTATAAAATTTGTTAACACAAGTCAATATTCTTGGTAATTAATAGCTTTTAAAGATTAACATTTAATAGCGTTTATACAATTTTCGTGGTATTTATATGATTTTTAAAGTAATTTTCATGGTATTTATGGCATATAAGTTATTTCCGTGGATCTATTGCTTCGAAATTTGATAACGTTAAGTATAAAATTGATTCGTATGAATTTAGTTTAGATTAATATCTATAAATTCGTTTCGATTTTCTTTTGACTAAGTTCTCTTTAATTTAAAAATAGCTACTTATTTAGTCTTATTTGAATTATGTTTATTCGATTAGGCATTAGGCACGCTCCGCTAGATATTAGATGACTAATTAAAACAGTCTATATGTTAAACATTCATACTTGTAACTATTAAGTAGCCAAATATTTGAAATATTAAGCTATAAATATTTTTGATGAAAAATATTTTTGTTTAGGTATAAATTCTAATATACCCATGAACAAATTGTATTAAATTTTGCAAGTAAAACAGTTATATTCGGATGTGCCGAATCTTAGTCAAGTATGTCTTAGTCAAATATGGACCGATTCTGATAAAATTTGATATACTGACCAATAGTTGCATAAAACTTCTCTATTCTAAATTTAGTCGTCATATCTTTTACAATTGTATTCAATTTACCAGCATGAATGTGTTTCCCGTGGCGGGGTTATATGGGAGCTCTAACTAAATGTAAACCGATTTCGCCCATTTTCAGTACACAATTTTAATAGGATATCAAAATTACTTTTGTAAAATTTTGTCTCTCTAGCTCTTGTAGTTAAGGAGCTATCGCGCTTTTATCTGACGGACAGACGGACATTTTGTATTTTTGTATTTCTGCAAGTTTTTTATATGGGAGCTATGGTCAAATGGTGACCGATTATGACAAAATTTCGGATACTCGCTGGCGTTCACATGAGACTTCCTTGTGCTAAATTTAGTGTTTATATCTGCTATAGTTTTAGATTTATTGGCATTTAATATATAAATATAAACCAAAATTTTTTTTTTATAAAAAATATTAAAAGAAGGCAATATTTTTCTTAAAAAAAAAATAACCGAAAATTGTAGAATTTTGCACAAATTTTTTTCTATAATAAAATTTTGACCGACATTTTTTCTACAAAAAAAATTTTATATCAAAAATATTTTGACGTAAAATTTATCCATCAAAAAAATTTTGAACGAAAATTTTTCTATGATAAAATTTTTCCGAATATTTTTCGATAAAAAATTCTGACAAAGAAATTTTTGAGAAAAAATATAAACCAATGTTTTTTTTATAAAAAATATAAAAAAACAAAAAATACAAATAACAAATTTTTCTAAATAAAAATTTTAACCGAAAATTGTAGAATTTTTACCCAAATTTATTTAATTTATATTTAATTTTTCTATAGTAAAATTTTGACTGACAATTTTTTACAAAAAAATTTTGACACAATAATTTTTGCCGAAAATTTTTGTATAAAAAAGTTTTGAACGAAAGTTATTCTATGCAAATCTTTTTACAAAAAAAAAATTAACCAGAAATGTTTGTATAAAAAATTTTTTGACCCAAAGTTTTTGAATCAAAAAAATTTTCGCCAAAAATGTTTGTATCAAAAAAATGTTAACCGAAAATTTTTGAATCAAAAAAATTTTGACTGAAATTTTTTTCTAAAAAAAAAATTAGACCAAAATTTTTTTCTATAAAGATTTAAAGAGAAAAATTTTTCAATTTAGAAATAATGACCAAAAATTTTTCTACAAAAAATTTTAACCGAAAATTTTTGTATAAAAAAAATTTTGACCGCAAATTTTTGTATCAAGAAAATTTTGACCGAAAATTTTTTCTATAAAAAACTTAGACCAAAATTATTTTCTATAAAGATATAAAGAGAAAAATTTGTCTAATTAAAAATTTTTCCAATTTTTTTTTTCAAAAAAATTTTAACCAAACATTTTTGTATCAAATAAATTTTGACCTAAAATTTTTATATCAAAAAAATTTTGATTGTAAAATTTTGTATCAAAAAAATTTTGACCGAAAATTTTTGTATAAAAAAATTTTGACTTAAAATATTTTCTATGAAAAACTTAAAATATAAAGGGAAAAATTTTTCTACTTAAAAATTTTTCAAAATTTTTTTTACAAAAAAATTTTAACCGAACATTTTTGTATCAAATAAATTTCGACCTAAAATTTTTATATCAAAAAAACAATGATTGTAAAATTTTGTATCAAAAAAATTTTGACCGAAAATTTTTTCTATAAAAAACTTAGACTAATTTTTTTTCTATGAAGATTCAAAGAGAAAAATGTTTCTATTTAAAAATGTTGACCAAAAATTTTCTATAAAAAAATCTTGACCATAAACTTTACTTAATTTTTGTATTAAAAAACTTAGACCAACATTTTTTTCTATGAAGATTTAAAGAGAAACATTTTTGGATTTAAAAATATTGACCAAAAATTTTTCTACAAACAAATTTTAACAGAAATTTTTTGTATCAAAAAAGTTTTGACCGCTAATTTTTTATCAAAAAAATTTTGACCGAATTTTTTTTACAAACAAATTTTGACCGAATTTTTTTTTTACAAAATAATTTTAATCGAAAATTTTTCTATAAAAAACTTAGGCCAAAATTTTTTTCTACACAGATTTAAAGCGAAAAATTTTTCTATTTAAAATTTTTGACCGTATTTTTTTTTTTTTTTAATTTTGACCGAAAATTTTTCTCTTTAAAAAAATTTTAACAGAAAATTTTTCTCTTTAAAAAAATTTTTACCGAAAATTTTTCTATTAAAAATTTAAACCTAAAATTTTTTCTACAAAAAAAATTTGACGGTGAATTTTGATAAATTTTTTGACAGACGGATAGATAGACAGAAAGGCAGACAGACAGACAGACAGACAGACAGACAAACAGACAGACAGACAGACAGACAGACAGACAGACAGACAGACAGACAGACAGACAGACAGATAAACAGAAAGAAAGAACGAAAGAAAGAAAGAAAGAAAGAAAGAAAGAAAGAAAGAAAGAAAGAAAGAAAGAAAGAAAGAAAGAAATTTTTTATCAAAAAATGTTGACCGAATTTTTTTTACAAAAAAATTTTGACCGAATTTTTTTTTACAAAAAAATTTTGATCGAAAATTTTTTCTATAAAAAACTTAGACGAAAATTTTTTTCTACAGATTTAAAGCGAAAAATTTTTCTATTTAAAATTTTTGACGGTATTTTTTTTTTTTAAATTTTGACCGAAAATTTTTCTCTTTAAAAAAATTTTAACAGAAAATTTTCTGTAAAAAATTTTTACCGAAAATTTTTCTATTAAAAATTTAAACCTAAAATTTTTTCTATAAAAAAAATTTGACGGTGAATTTTTTGATACATTTTTTGACAGACGGACTGATAGACAGACAGATTATTTTTATAAAATAAAAATAAAGCTCTACACTATAATTACACGTCATGTCTATTTGCGCTATTTTTTGTTCTTTTACATCGGCGGCGTGTTACTGCTATGTTACTAAAAAGGGCAAAACTCGAAACATGTTTTATAGTTGATAAATATATAAAAAAAGTTTTGAAAGGAATAACTATTAAACATCAGAACCTTGAGCAATATAAAAAGCTAAGAAACCATATCAATAGAAATAATTTGTCAATATAACAAATTGATACCAAATCATAGATTTATATATTTTTATAAATGATAAGTATTTTTTTAAAGCATAACATTATAACAATATTCTTATGTTTAAAAAAATTTAACCGCCAGCTATTTTCCAAAATTATTATCCAACTGCTTTAATTAATTTTATAGGAAAAAAAAATTGACTTGAGGTTATGATTTTCCCTTTGCACAGACATTAACGTTAATGTAACATGTAGAGCTTCCATAAATTACCCAGAAGATCAATTCAATTAATTTTACCACAATCCAAAGAATTTAAAGTTTGTTCCATGAATACGATTTTTGATTACTTCAGCTGCGGGTATTTTAGCGATAAATTACTTTAACAATCGAATTAATAATTTGGTCTCATTAGAAACGAAAGCATTTGCGGTTGACCTGATGTTGTTGAAGTTTTCGCTTTAATTAATTATAAAACAATGTAAATTAACTAATTATGAGTTACATTGAAATGATATAATCGAAAAGGTTAAGAGTTATATGATTATAGTTATTTTGCTTTATTTTGAGATTATATTAGAGGGATTCATTAAGAAATACTTTTGTTAATATAACAAAATTTGGTCTAACTTCATTTATTTCTTTCCATTTCAGATATATTTCTTTCCTTTAAACCTAATAATTGACATATGAGACTGTGCCACCAAAATGTCTAATAAATATAGTACCATTGATATCTCGGGATGCCTGGCGGATCCTCAAGTAAGTCTAAATTAAATAAGCGGAGCTTTAAATATTTTCTTTATGATTTGACTAATATTTATCTCTTTTCTTACAGACCCAACTAAGTCGAGCTTTGGCCAATCGTGATATTAGAGATTTTCGTGTGGCCTTAGATATGGGAGCGGACTCTTCAAGACTGGACGACAAACATGTTTGCATTTTCGAAAAGGCTCTACAAACCTATGGTTGTGCGGAATTCGTGGAGGAATGTTTAAAAAGAGACTGTAATGTTAATTATGTAAGTTAATAAGGAATAATTAGAAAATAGAGTTTAAAAATTTTGGTCCAGCAAAGTTATATTTTGATACGGGAAAAACTTGGTTTCTTTGAAAATGAGGACGGCGCAATCATAACTGTCAATGGAGGCAACTATATCACCATAACAACATATGTTTTGTGCCCTTTCTTTATTATACCCTTCACCACCAGAGGTGGAGAGGTTATAACTTTGTGCTAATGGCTTTTCACAGAACTGTTGTTCCTCTAGCCGAACGTAATATAGATAGATCTTCTGCGCTTCTTCTCCAATTTTTAACACCATTTATGGGAACTATTTTATCTTTTGGAATGTCCGCCACTACTTGCTTTTCCCATTGGTATTTTCGTCTTCCCCGTCTCAACGGTTTTCCGGGATCACTCTCAAGTGATGTTTTGGCTGGTGCAGATGGGTCCATTCTTACGACATGGCCTACCCAACTCATGCGTTGTAGTTTGATACGCTTTACTACGTCAATGTCCGCATATAGCTCATACAGCTCATGGTTCATACGTCGTCTCCATTCTCCATTTATACGGACTGCTCCGTACACTTTGCGGAGGATTTTTCTCTCGAAAACTCCAAGAGCTGTCTCGTCTGCTTTCGTAAGTACCCATGCTTCTGAGCAATATAACAAAACAGGTAGTATCAGTGTCTTGTAGAGCGTGATTTTCGTTTGTCGAGAGGTGAATTTGTTTTTGAAGTGCTTACTTAGGCCAAAGTAGCACCTATTGGCCATTACTATTCTTCGTCTAATTTCAGAGCCTATGTTATTTTCTTTATTTACGGAGGTACCGAGATATATAAAGTCTTTAACAATTTCAAAGTTGTAGTCACCAACATTTATTTTGGTCTCGTCTTTTTTGTCCACCTTGCGTGTACATACCATCAACTTTGTTTTCCCTTCGTTTACTACCAAACCCATTTTCGCGGATTCTTTCTCGATTTTGTTGAAGGCTTCTGTTACATCCTTTGATGTCAGGCCCATGATGTCGATGTCGTCGGCGTAGGCTAGCAGCATGTGTGATTTAGTATAAAGCGTGCCAGATCTGTTCACGTCTGCATCTCGTATGACCTTCTCCAACAGGATGTTAAAAAGATCGCACGATAGACTGTCACCTTGGCGGAAACCTCGTTTGGTACTGAAAGGCTCAGAGAGGTTCTTTCCTATTCTAACTGCAGATTGTGTGTTAGTTAGAGTCATCTTACAGAGCCGTATCAACTTTGTAGGGATACCAAACTCAGACATGGCCTGAAACACCTTTGAGCGTATTGGGCTGTCGAAAGCGGCCTTGAAATCGACAAAAAGGTGATAGGTGTCGATTTGTCTCTCTCGGGTCTTTTCCAGAATCTGGCGCAATGTGAAAATCTGGTCAGTTGTGGATTTGCCAGGTCTGAAGCCACATTGATAAGGCCCAATTATCTCATTAACCTTAGGTTTTAGTCTCTCACATAATACACCCGATAGTATTTTATATGCGATGGGGAGGAGACTTATTCCTCTGTAATTGGCGCATATAGCTTTATCACCTTTCTTATGTACGGGACAGAGTATACTCAGGTTCCAGTCATCATATGCTCTTCAATCCAGATCGTGCGAACAAGCTGATGTATACTGTTTATCAGCGTTTCGCCACCAGTCTTAAACAGCTCAGCCGGTAGCCCATCCGCTCCTGCTGCTTTATTATTTTTTAATCGCGCTATCGCTGATTCGACCTCGCCGCGACTAGGCGGCTCAATTTCTACTCCGTCTTCTGGAATTGGAGTTGTTGCATCTTCGTCGCCGCTACTATCGGATACCAACAGTTGGCAAAAGTGTTCTTTCCAGATCTTCAGCACACTATCAGCATCAGTAACAAGATTGCCATCTTTATCTTTGCAGGAGGTTGTGCCCGTGCTAATGTATGTAACGCATAGAAATATTTGTCTTAGACCCACCTTTTAGTATACCAATAGGCTTAGGCACTTTCTGAGTAGATTTAGCGATGTCAGTCCGTCTGGCTGGACTCCCATGTAATCAAAGTACAGGTCGCAATTATAAAAATAATTTGATGAAATTTTGCACAGATAATTTTTTTGACAGTGGGACTATGGCTATTGAAATTTGTCAAAATCGGTCTATTATTTATGGTACCTCACATAGGTCCCACTTCTCGGAATTGATATTTTGGCCACAAATATCAATATTCAAGACATTTAAAAAACAACTGCTAATATAAATTAAAATCACAGTACCAAATTTCATTCAAATCGGTCCACATTTGATCATAGCTTCTAAACAAACTCTTCTGTCAAATGAGATAAATTTCTCTAAAACACCCATAAACACGGGTCGGTGCAAAGAGAACAAAATAAATAATAGTCTGCAGAGTTGCCGTTATTTTATACTTTTAACTTAAATAGATATTTTTTATGTGTAGTTCTATATATTTTTCCTATAGAAAATTTTTTATCAAAAATTTTGTATAGAAATTTTTTTTAACAAAAATCTTACTATAGAAAATTTTTTGTCAAATATTTTTTTATCAAAAATTGTTCTATAGAAATTTTTTTTATCACAAATTTTTCTATATTTTTTATCAAAAATTTTTCTACAGAAAATTTCGTTATCAAAAATTTTTCTATAGAAAATTTTTTTATCAAAAATTTTTCTATAGAAAATATTTTTATCAAAAATTTTTCTATAGAAAATTTTTTTATCAAAAAATTTTCTATAGCAAATTTTTTTATCAAAAATTTTTTCTAAAGGAACTTTTTTTTATCAGAAATTTTTCTATAGAAATTTTGATAAAAAAATTTTTCTATAGAAATTTTTTTTTCAAAAATTTTTTCTAAAGGAACTTTTTCTATACAAATTTTTTTTATCAAAAATTTTTCTGTAGAAAATATTTTTATCAAACATTTTTCGATAGACAATTTTTTTAACAAAAATTTTTCAATAGAAAATTTTCTTATCAAAAATTTTTCTATACAAAGTTTTTTTTTATTTGGGAATTAATTATTCGAAATATTTTTTTATCAAAAATATTTCTATAGAAAAATTTTTTATCAAAAAATTTTCTATACAAAATTTTGTTACCAAACATTTTTCGATAGAAAATTTTGTTATCAAAAATTTTTCTATAGAAAATTTTTTTACCAAAAATTTTTCTATAGAAAATTTTTTATCAAAATTTTTTCTATAGAAAATTTTTTTATCAATAATTTTTCTATAGAAAATTTTTTTATCAAAAATTTTTATATAGAAAATATTTTTATCAAAAATTATTCTAAAGAAACTTTTTTTTATGAGAAATTTTTCTATACAAAATTTTTTTATCAACAATTTTTTTCTAGAAAATTTTTTTCTCAAAAATTTTTTTCTAGAAAATTTTTTTCTCAAAAATTTTTCTATAGAAAATTTTTTTTATCAAAAATTTTTCTGTAGAAAATTTTTTTATCAAAGATTTTTCTATAGAAAATTTTTTATCAAAAATTTTTGTATAGAAAATTTTTTTTATCAAAAATTTTTATATAGAACATTTTTTTTATCAAACATTTTTATATAGAAAATTTTTGTACAGAAATGTTTTTTATTAAAAATTTTTCTATAGAAATTTTTTTACCTATTTTTTATCAAAAAATTTTCTATAGAAAATTTTTTTATTAAAAATTTTTCTATAGAAAATTTTTTTATTAAAAATTTTTCTATAGAAAATTTTTTTATTAAAAATTTTTCTATAAAAATTTAAGAAAAAAAATTTCTATAGAAATTTCTTTAAAAAAAATATTTCTGTAAAAAATTATTTATCAACAATTTTTATATAGAAAATTTTTTTTATCAAAAATATACTTTTTTATAAAAAATTTTTTTATAAAAATTTTTTCTATAGACAATTTTTTGTCCAAAATTTTTCTAAAGAAAATTTTTTTATCAAAAATTTTTAAATAGAAAATTTTTTATCAAAAATTTTTCTATAGAAAATTTTTTATCAAAAATTTTTCTGTAGAAAATTTTTTTTTCAAAAATTTTTCTATAGAAAATTTTTGTTCAAAAATTTTTCTATAAAAAATTTTCTTACAAAAATTTTCCTTTATTGAAATTTTTTTCCATAGAAAATTTTCTTACAAAAATTTTCCTTTATTTTTTTTTTAATTTTTTCTATTAAAATTTTTTTATCAAAAATTTTTCTATAGAAAATTTTTGTTCAAAAATTTTTCTATAAAAAATTTTCTTACAAAAATTTTCCTTTATTGAAATTTTTTTTTTAATTTTTTCTATGGAAAATTTTTTCGATCGAAAATATTTTCTGTAGAAAATTTAAGGGGTCAAATGCGAATACTCTTCTTTTTGAATAATATTTACATGCCGACTATTTTGTTATTTTTTGAGAAAATTTTTTTATCAAAAAATTTTCTATGGAAAATTTTTTTATGAAAAATTTTTCTATAGAAAATTTTTTTATCAAAAATTTTGCTATAGAAAATTTTTTTATCAAAAATTTTGCTATAGAAAATTTTTTTATCAAAAATTTTTCTATGGAAAATTTTTTTTATCAAAAATTTTTTCCGTAGAAAATTTTTTTTATCAAAAAATTTTCTATAGAAATTTTTTTTTATCAAAAGTTAAGATTTTTGTTTATAAAAAATTTGTTTTTTTATTTCCAGATTAATAACCATTTAAATAAAGCCGCCATAAGCTATGCTGCCGATTCAAAAGATCCAAAAATTATGAATGCTCTTCTGCGCTATCCCGGTGTTGTAGTTGATCGCAAATATTCCCAATTAACGCCACTCAATTCGCTAGCTAAAAATCTCACCAACGAAAATGCCTCAGATGTAGCCAATTGCATACAAATGCTACTACACTATGGAGCCTCTCCTAATATACCCGATCAGCGAGAAATGACTCCCCTACACTATGTAGTAAAGAACCGCAAGTTGGATGATTTGAAAAAGAGGGAAATCATACAAATGATATTACAACAACAGGATTTGGACATTGATACATATCGTGATGGTGAATTGAGAACTATACTAAAAGCTGAATATAGCGATTTAAGTTTGCCCCCGGTGCGTGATGGCAAGACGGTAGATTTTGATAGTCTGATGTCGCATATACGCAATGGAGATATGGAGAAATTCCAGCAACAATTCCCCGAATATCAATTGAATATATCGGATAAGGATAATTTAAGAAATACTACAAAAGAAGAAAATGTTCCTTTATTGATGGAGGCTATAAGGAGGGGAGCTAACGAGGCTTTTGATTTATTAATAAAGAATGAGGTTAATTATAATGCTTTGACAAATGGCAACAGTCCTCTGCAGGTGGCCACTGTCTGTGGCAATTGGTTTGCCTTACAAAAGCTTTTACAGCAAACGGACTTGAAGATAAGAAGAGAGGATCAGCCCCTAATAACGGCCATACGCAAATTAAACGAACCAAATGTTTATGATTTCTGTGACTATAGGCGCTGTTTTTATATATTACTCGATTCCGAGAAGATTGATATCAATGAAATGGATAAAAGCAAATCCACTCCCCTACATTATGCCGTCAAGTATCGCAATAGTGAGGCCATACGTGAGCTTTTAAAACGTGGTGCCTATATTGGTATTAAAAGTGAATTCAATGAACTGCCCATAGATGGCATGAATCCCGAGATTTTGGAGGAGCATTTCGATAGTTGCATTACCTCGAATGGTGTTAAAGTAGGCGATAATAGCTATGAAATACTCATTAATTATATGAATCTTATGCCTCAAAATTCGAGTGTACAAAAGAAGACAGCCCATCAGTTGAGAGAAGAAATGCCACCCATCTCATTCCTAGCCAAATCCCGAGATCATCGACATTTGCTGCAACATCCTCTGATTACAAGTTTCCTATTTCTCAAATGGCATCGCTTGTCTGTTATATTTTATATCAACTTTTTATTTTATCTCTTCTTTGCCGTCTCCATTATAACTCATACAATGTTAAAATTCCGTGAAAGTGAACACGAATATGTGGCAACGCTATTTGGTATATTTTCTTGGATTGGCATTTGTTATATGATTTTAAGGGAGTGTTTGCAATTTATTATGTCACCGATCACCTATTTTCGATCTTTAATAAACTACATGGAAATAGCTCTGATCCTACTCTCAATAATGACCTGCATCGAGCCCAGCTACGATAAGGAGGTACAACGTAATATCGCCGTCTGCACATTTCTTTTAATAGCCATCGAGCTTTGCTTCCTGGTGGGCTCTCTACCCGTTTCATCCATTTCCACTCACATGCTAATGTTGGATGCCGTTTTTCGTAGTTTCCTCAAAAGTTTTCTTTTGTACTCCATTTTTGTCATTACCTTTACTCTTTGCTTCTTTATTATGTTTGGAAAACCGGAAATTAATGCTGCCAAGGAGAATGGTGGCAATGGCAATGACAAGAATCCAAACGATGATGATGATGATGATGGTGAATTTAGCCAGTTTAAGAGTCCCTTGGGTGCCTTAGCCAAGACTATTGTTATGTTGACGGGCGAATTTGATGCAGGAGATTTGAAATTCGATACTTTTTGCAGTTACCTCCTGTTCTTATTGTTTGTCTTTACCATGACAATTGTTCTGTTTAACTTACTCAACGGTTTGGCAGTGAGCGATACTCAGGTGGGTCACAGTTTAAGGAAAACTTTTTAGACATACAAATTTTTCTATAGAAATTTTTTTTTGTATTATTTATTATTTTTTTAAAAAATTTGATATTAAAATTTTTCAGAAGATAAAAGCTTAAATTTTTTATTTTTTTTTCATTTAAATTTCAAAAGTTCTTGTATTAAAATTTTTCTTCAGAAAATATTTTTAAATTTTTCTATAGACATTTATAATAAAATTTTTCATACTCAAAGAAAATTTTTCATAGTAAAATTTTTCTATAACAAAATTTTTATAGCAAATTTTATCAATAGAAAATATTTCTATAAAAAATTGTTCATATTCAAATTATTCTATAAAGAATTTTTTATTTAAAAATTTTAATAAAGAAAATTTTTCATTTCAAAAATTTTCTATAGAAAATTTTTCACATCAAAAATTTTCTATAGAAAATTTTTCACATCAAAAATTTTCTATAGAAAATTTTTCATATCAAAATTTTGCTATAGAAAATTTTTTATATTAAAATTTTTTTATAGAAAATTTTTCTATAGAATATGTTTCGTTCATTTTAAAATTTTTCCGCACAAAATTTTTCATAAAAAAAATGTTTCCTTTGAAAATTTTTCATACTAAATTTTAAATATAGAAAAATTTTCATATTATGTTTCTTCTATAGAAAATTTTTCATATTAAATTTTTAATATAGAAAATTTTTCGTATTAAATTTCTTCTATAGAAAATTTTTCATATTAAATTTTTTTTTAGAAATTTTTTTATATTAAAATTTTTTCTATAAAAACTTTTTCATGCTAAAATTTTTCGATAAAAAAGTATAGAAAAGAAAAAAATTAAATTTTTCTATAGAAAATTTTTCATATAAAAATTTTTTCCTTGAATTTTTTTATATTCAAATTTTCATATTAAAATTTTTCTGTAGAAAAATTTTCGTATAAAAATGTTTCAAATTAAAATATTTATATAGAAAATTTTTCACATTAAATCTTTTCTATAGAAAATTTTTTATATTAAAATTTTTCTATAGAAAATTTTTCTACAAAAATTTTTTCGTATCAAAATTTTCATATTCAAATTTTTCTATAGAAAATTTTTTTATAGAAAATTTTTCATATTAAAATTTTTGAATAAAAAATTTTTTATTAAAAAATTTTTCATATTAAAATTTTTTGTATTAAAATTTTTCCATAGAAAATTTTTTGTATTAAAATTTTTCTATAGAAAATTTTTTATATTCAAATTTTTCTATAGAATATTTTTTTATTTAAATTTTTCTAAAGAAAACTTTTCATGTTAAAATTTTTCGGTAGAAAATTTTTCATATTAAAATTTTTGGATAGAAAATATTTCATAGTAAAACTTGTCTATAGAAAATTTTTCATATTAAAAATTTTCTATTGAAAATTTTTCATATTAAAAATTTTCTATAGAAAATTTTAATACAAAGACTTTTTTATAGAAAATTTTTTAATATTAAAATTTTTCTATAAAAAGTTTTTCATATTAAAATTTTTAAATAAAAAATTTTTCATATACAAAAAATTTTCTTTAGAAAATTTTCTTTAGAAAATCTTTCATATTAAAATTTTTTATTTCAAAATTAATTTTTTTATAGAAAATTTTTCTATAAAAAAACTTTCCATACAAAATTTTCTATAGAAAATTTTTCAAATTAAAATTTTCTATAAAAAATTTTTCATATTAAAATTAAAAAAATTAAAAAAAAATTAAAAGAAAATTAAAATTTTCTATAGAAAATTTTTCTTCGTAAAGTTTTTCTATAAAAAATTTTGTATGGAAAACTTTTTCTATAGAAAAATTTTCTATTATAATTTTTTTATAGATAAAATTTCATATTAAATTTTACTAAAGAACATTTTTCGTATTAAAATTTTTCATACTAAATATATCCTACAAAAAATTTTCATATTAAAGTTTTTCTAAAGAACGTTTTTTTATCTCGTCTCTTCTTTTCTTCCAGGCCATCAAAGGTCAGGCCGAACTAAACGGTATCATTGTGCGCACCAACTTGCTAACCCGCTACGAAGAAGTTCTTACCGGACGCTCAGAACGTGCCAACTTTATAGTGAATCACGAACCATTCCGTACCATCTGTCGACGCATTATGAACCTATACCCGAACTACATAGCAGGCAAACAAATTGCCATCCTCCCGAATGATAACAACAAAGTGCTCATACCTCTTAGCAACACATTCGAAATGAAAGAAATGTCCGTTCACAAAGACTCATTTATGCCACTGGCCAATCATGATAATGAAAGGCAACAGAAACTCTTGGATCCCCCAGTACAATTTTTGCCCTGTTGCTGTTCATTTATAACGAACAAATGTTCCGAAATGGACAGACGAACGGTAAAGTTGGCCATGCATGTAATCGATAAGAAATCATTGACAATACAGGAGCAAATTCGTCAGCAAAGTACCGAGAAACGTTTGCAAAATATTGAACAAAAATTGGAAAAAATGTTTGAAGTGTTGCAGGATTTACATGGAAGATAGGAAGGCGTGGAGGTTCTTGTAAACGACACGATGTTGAAAGGCTGGTGATAGTAACACAATCTTTTATTAAAGCACAAATGACTATTTTTTTTGTCTTGTCTGAGAATATTAAATTTATGTTTAGTTTTAAAAATAGTTTTTTGTTCATTACATTAAAAATGTATGTATTTATTTATTAACAAATCAATTTTTATACTCATATTTGTCACCAGCTATATATATTATATTATATATTATAAGAAATTTTTTTAAACCGCATTTTTTATAATTTGTTAGAAGCTCTACTAAAAAAAGTATTTAAAAATTTTCTATTTTCAAAGAAATATTTTATTAAATAATTTTAAATTTAATGTTTGTAATGTTTTTTTTTTATATTATGTAAATAAAAATAAAAAAATTAATTATAACATCTTTTAATGCACAATGGGGTATATTTAGATTGTCATTCAGTTTGTAATTTCCTTAATATTGGCTCAAAAACCAAAAGGATGAAATTCTAAGACGATCGATGTCCGTCTCTCTGTCTGTTGAAAGCACGATAACGCCTAAACGAAAGGAGCTAGGCCACTTTGCAATATATTATTCATTTCTTGATGATAGGAAGACATTTCTAAAGAAAAGTTGACGATAGGAACCCATTTCTATAGAATAGTTGACAATAGAAAGACATTTCTATAGAAAAGTTGACGATAGGAAGACTTTTCAATAGAAAAGTTGACGATAGGAAGACTTTTCAATAGAAAAGTTGACGATAGGAAGACATTTCTATAGAAAAGTTGACGATAGAAAGACATTCCTATAGAAAAGTTGACGATAGGAAGACATTTCTATACAAAAGTTAACGATAGGAAAGTTAACTATAGAAAAGTTGACGATAGGAAGACATTTTTATAGAAAAGTTGACGATAGGAAGACATCTCTATACAAAATTTGACGATAGGAAGACATTTCTATAGAAAAGTTGACGATAGGAAGACATTTCTATAGAAAAGTTTACGATAGGAAGACATTTCTATAGAAAAGTTGACGATAGGAAGACATTTCTATAGAAAAGTTGACGATAGGAAGACATTTCTATAGAAAAGTTGACGATAGGAAGACATTTCTATAGAAAAGTTGACGATAGGAAGACATTTCTATAGAAAAGTTGACGATAGGAAGACTTTTCTATAGAAAAGTTGACGATAGGAAGACTTTTCTATAGAAAAGTTGACGATAGGAAGACTTTTCTATAGAAAAGTTGACGATAGGAAGACTTTTCTATAGAAAAGTTGACGATAGGAAGACTTTTCTATACAAAAGTTGACGATAGGGAGACATTTCTATAGAAAAGTTGACGATAGGCAGAGATTTCTAAAGAAAAGTTGACGATAGGCAGAGATTTCTAAAGAAAAGTTGACGATAGGCTGACATTTCTTTAAAATATTGACGATAGGAAGACATTTCTATAGAAAAGTTGACGATATGCAGACATTTCTATAGAAAAGTTGACGAGAGGCAGAAATTTCTATAGAAAAGTTGACGATAGGTAGATATTTCTACAGAAAAGTTTACAAAAGGAAGACATTTCTATAGAAAAGTTGACGAGAGGAAGACATTTCTCTAAAAAAATTGACGATAGGAAGACATTTCTATAGAAAAATTGGCGAGAGGAAGATATTTCTATAGAAAAGTTGACGATATGAAGACATTTCTATAGAAAAGTTGATCTGTGCCAAATTTCATCAAATTATCTTTAGAATTGCGACCTGCACTTTGATTACATGGGGGACCTGCCAGCCAGCCATCCAGACGGACGGACTGACATCGCTAAATCGACTCAGAAAATGATTCTAAACCGACTTATTGTATGACTGAAAACTTCTTTTTATAAAAGCTAAATAGCATCTGTTCATTTCTGTACCCTAAGCTTAATCATAGGTCTAAAATTGTTTATAGCTTTAAATATAACTCAATTATTTTTAAATTTCTTACCACAGAAAATTACCAACCATTTGACATGAAACTAATACAAATTATTTACACATTAAGTAAATCTTGGCCATTCATCTGGTTCAGTTTAATCTTTCAAGTAGTTTTTCCGGTCAATAACTAAATTATAACATTAAATAGTGAAGAATTAATTTGCTAAAAAAAATGAGCACGAAATATAACTCAGCTGATCTTACAAGTTGTATGGCCGATCCTCAAGTGAGCTTTATTAGTTATAAATAATTCAACAATTTAGATGGATAACGTGTTTTTTTTTTACTTTTGCGTTTAGGCAAAATTGTCGAAGGCCTTACTTAATCGTGATATTATTGAATTTCGGAGAGCTTTCAGTATTGGGGCCAATGCCTTGGCCAATGATGAACAAAATTTGTGTATCTTCGAAAAGGCTTTGCAGACACCGGGTTGTGGGGAATTTATAAAGGAATGTCTAGAAAAGGGCTGTGATCCGAATTATGTGAGTTTTTAAATTTAGTGAATTATAAAGGTCAACAAGATTTTGTGGCACAAGATTTGTTGACCAAATTTAGATGATTTTAGTCTGCTAAGTCCGAAAGTAATATTAGTTTTTCGGTGTTGGCTCCAGTTTTCGAGATATAATTTTCTTTTCCCGAAAATCATGTTTTTTGTAAAAAGTGTTAATATAACTCCAAAACGGCTGGTTATATTGAGATAATAAGAAAAACTCAAAATCAAGAACAATTTTTTTTAAGTTGTCTTTACACTTTTATATATCCGCTAAGTCGTTTTAGAGAAAAAATTTACACAGAAAAAAATGTTCTATAGAAAAATTTTCGATCAAAACTATTTTCTATAGAAACATTTTTGATAAAAAAAATTTCTATACAAAAGTTTTCGACAGAAAAACTTTAGTATAAAAAAGTTTTTGATAAAAAAATAATTCTACAGAAAAATATTTGATAAAAAATTTTTCTATGCAAAAAAATTTTCTACAGAAAAATTTTTGATAAAAAAAAATTTTTATTGAAAATTTTTCGACAAAAATATTTTTCTATAGAAAAATTTTTGATAAAAAATTTATTTTATAGCAAAATTTTTGATAAAAAATTATTCTATAGAAACATTTTTGATAAAAAAATTATTCTATAGAAAAATTTTTAAAGAAATTATTCTATAGAAAAATTTTTAATAAAAGTTATTCTATAGATAAGTTTTTGATAAAAAAATTTTTCTATGAAAAATTTTTAATAAAAAAAAATTTCGATAGAAAAATTTTTGATAAAAAAAAATTTTCGATAAAACAATTTTTGATAAAAAAAAAATTTCGATAGAAAAATTTTCGACAAAAATATTTTTTTATAGTAAAATTTTTGGTACAAAAAAAATCTATAGAAAAATTTTCGCCAAAAAAAAATTTTTCAATAGAAAAATTTTTGATAAAAAATTTGTTATCTAAAAATTTTTGATAAAAAATTTTTTATCTAAAAATGTTTAATAAAAAAATTTTTGAAAGAAAAATTTTTTGATAAAAAAAATTTTCTATAGAAATATTTTTTATTAAAAATATACAAACAGTTTTGATAAAAAAATTCCTATAGAAAAATTTTCGACAAAAAAATTTTTTATAGATAAATTTTCGACAAAAAATTTTCTATAGATAAATTTTCGATTAAAAAATTTTTTTATTGAAAAATTTTCGATAAAAAATTTTTCTATACAAAAATTTTTGATAAAAAAATTTTCTATAGATAAATTTTCGACAAAAAAATTTTTCTATAGAAAAATTTTTCTATACAAAAACTTTTGATAAAAAAATTTTTCTATACAAAAATTTTTCTATACAAAAGCATTTGATAAAGAAAAATGTCTATACAAAAATTTTTGATAAAAAAAATTTTCTATACAAAAGCATTTTATAAGAAAAAATTTCTGTACAAAAATTTTTGGTAAAAAGAATTTTCTATAGAAAAGTATTTGATAAAAATAAGTTTCTATAGAAAAATTTTTGATAAAAAGAATTTTTCTTTAGAAACATTTTCAGTGGCGCCACTTGTTGGATATTGTTTTGTCTGCTCATGCGCAACAACTCTACTAAAGACCAAATGCACAGTTTACTATTTAATTCATTTTGAGTTATTTTCAGTGGAGCCTCTTGTCATAAATTGGTCATATCAACTTAGAAACCTTTGTCGGCTCATGCATAATAACTTTGCTAAAGATCATATCATAATCAAATGCACAGTTTACAATTTAATTCACTTTGAATAAGTTTCAGTGGCGCCACCTATCGGAAATTGTTCATACCAAATAAGAAACCTTCGTTGGCTCATGCGCCACAACTTTGCTATAGATCATGGCATCAACAAATGCACAGTTTATGATTTAATTTAGTTTTGATTAATTTTCACTGGCGCCACCTGTCAGAAATTGGACATACTAACTTGAAAACCTTCGTCGGCTCATGCACAACAAATTTTTGATCAAATGCACAGTTTACGATTTAATTAATGTTGAGTAATTTTCAGTGGCGCTACCTGTCGGAAATCAGTCATATCAACTTAGAAATCTTCGTCGGCTCATGCACAACAACTTTGCTAAAAAGCATAATATGATCAAATGCATAGTTCAATATTCTATAAAGGACATATCTTTTACTTTAAAAGTTATTACGGTTCTAATTTTCCCTTTTTATCCCCTAATTTCAAAAAGTTTCATCTGCATATTTGGTACTTTTTTGGTACCAATTTAATTCGTTATGTTTTATAAAAACGCAGTCAACATATTGTTCCTATTAATATTACTTTATGAGGTGTAAAGTTATAATATTGTCCCTTTTTTTTACCCATTTTGGGCCCCGAAATATCCCCTAACTTTCCCTTTTTATCCTCTAATTTCAAAAAGTTCCATATGCATATTTGGTACTTCTTTGGTACCAATTTAAAATGGTATATTTTATTAAAACGCAGTAAACATATTGTTCCTATTCATATTACCTTATGAGATGTTAAGTTATAATTTTATCCCTTTTTTACCCATTTTGGCGCCCGAATTCAAGAAACTACCAAATACGTTTTCAATATTTTTCCCAGTTATTGGATTGATCTATATACTTTGGTTCAAAAGATAACAGTGGGTTAAAAATAGTACCAAAAAAAAAACTATTTTCTCTCTTTTTTACCCCCTATCTTGCATAGTTACAAAAAAGTACCTAACACCTGTCCACTTATTTTTAAAAATATAACTTAAAGACTGTAGCCAAATTTAGTTTTTTTTTTCTTATTAAATAGATCAAGCCTTTTTTTTAGTTATTTTAATATTAGTCGTGGAAAACTTTTTTGTGGAGAAAAAAATATGATATCTTGAAAACTAGAGCCAACTAAAAAAAAATTAAAATATTTTTTGAACTCAGCAGACAAAGTTTATCTAAGAATTATCCTAAAAATTTGTGCCGCAGCAAAAAAGCTCATTTTTTGTATACTTAAATTTATATACATTTGTTTTTTTTTTTATTTAAGATCAACAGCTTTTACAATAAAGCTGCCATCAACTTTGCTGGCGACTCACGAGATCCGGAAAATTTAAAAGCTCTTTTAAGCTTTCCCGAAATTAAAGTCGATCACAAATACTCCGATTTAACGGCTCTCAATTCTTTGGCTAAAAATCTCAATAACGAAAATTCCAATAATGTTTTGTCTTGTATAAAAATACTGCTGGCCTATGGAGCCTCGCCTAATATACCCGATCAAAGAGAAATGACCCCTTTACATAATATTGTCAAGAATCGTAAAATTAATGAGCTTCAAAAATACGAAATCGTAGAATTATTTCTGAAGCAAAGCAATATTGATATTGATACTTATCGGGAGGGTGAATTAAGGGGAATTTTGGAAAAGGAATATCCTCTTATGGACTTACCGGAGAGAAGCAGGAATGATATTAACTTTCATTCTTTGCTGAGTTGTATAAGAGGAGATAAAATGGATCAGTTCGAGCAACAATTTAATGATAAAACACGTTTTACAAGTAAAGACGAAAATTTACAATTATTGGTGGCCGCCATTGAGAGGGGAGCCAATAGGGCTTTCGATTTAATTTTGAGTGGAGAAGTTGACTATAATAAAACCTTAAGGCATAATAATACGCCTCTGGAAATAGCCTGGACTTATGGTAATTGGTATGCCTTGGAAAAACTACTAAAACAACCGGATATTTTAATAAGGGCCAATGATCATCCTCTGATAAATATTGTCTGCAAGTTACACGAAACTTTTCTTTCCGAGTTTTGTAACTATTGGAAATGTTTTTATGTTTTGCTGGACTCGGATAAGATTGATATCAACAAAACCGATTTTAGTAGATCCAGTGCTTTACATTATGCCGTTAGATATCATAATAATAAGGCCGTAAAAGAGCTTCTGAGGAGAGGGGCCTGTATAAGTGTTGAAAATAAATTCCACGATTTGCCTCTAAATGGCATGAAGCCCTCGGTTTTGGAAGAACATTTGAATGATTGCATTTGTTCCAGTGATGATAAGTTGGGTGATAAAAACTATGAAATTACCATAAGTTTTCAGAATTTTATGACTTCCCAGCAAAAGTCTCAGAAACAGTTAAAAGAGGTCTTAGCGCCCATAGCCTTTATGGCCGAATCCAAAGAATATAGTTATATCCTCCAGCATCCGGTTATTACCAGTATTTTATTTCTTAAATGGCATAAACTTTCTTTGATTTTCTACATAAATTTTCTTTTATATCTTTTCTATGCCATTTCCTTGACTACTTATGCAGTTTTGAAATATCGCGAGACTGGCCATGAAATGGAAACCCAAATAGCTCTTTACTGTTCTTGGTTGGGTATTTGTTATTTAGTTGCCCGAGAATTTGTTCAACTTATAATATCTCCCTTGAAATATTTTCAATCATTTACCAATTATTTGGAGCTTCTGCTTATAGTTTTATCGACCCTAACATGTCACACAATAATTAAAGATCCCGTGCTACAGCGCAATATAGCAGTGGCTTGCATACTACTTCTGGCCTATGATTTGGTTTTATTGGTGGGCTCACTACCCATAGCCTCGATTTCTACCCATATGCTAATGCTAGAGGCTGTTTGTAAAAGTTTTGTCAAGTGTTTCCTGTTATACTCGATATTTATCATTACCTTTACCCTGTGCTTCTATATACAAAGTGGTGGCAACAATAACAACAACAACAACTCTGAGGATAATAAAGAGGAGGCCTTTCATAGATTTGGCAATATTTTGATATCGTTTTCCAAAACCATTGTCATGTTTACTGGGGAATTTGATGCTGGAAGCTTAAAGCTGGACACTAGCTATACCTACATGCTGTTTCTTTCCTTTGTCTTCTTTATGACCATCATCTTGTTCAATCTACTCAATGGTCTGGCCGTCAGCGATACCCAGGCCATTAAGGATCAAGCCGAGCTAAATGATATTATCTGCCGCACTCATCTCTTGTCACGCTACGAAAAGGCCGTCTACGAGCAAACACTCAACTTGTCATTTCTACTCAAACGTCAGCCTTTTCGTTTAATCTGTCAAATATTCTCGAAACTTTTTCCCAATTATACAACCGATGCTCAAATCTCTATATTGCCCAATCAAAAGAATAGAATATTTGCTTCGAAAAATAAAAGAAAATCAATTTCTCTAAAAGCAGACGATATCGAGAGGAATGCTAAAGCTAATATCATAACAGGCCAAGAAGATAATGGCAACGATACAGAATTTTCAGGTCTTAACTTTTTGAATTGTTGGTTTTCTTGGTTCACCAATAAATGCTCGAGAATAGATGAGCGCACTGTGGTTCAGGCTATGAAAATTTTGGAGAATCGCGAAAACCAAAGTATAGAGAATCGTTTAGAGGGAATAGAGAAGAATATTCTTAAAATTTTAACAAATCTGGGTATACAAAAATCGGATGAATGTGAATGAGCAAAATTATATATCAATTTAATATTAACTGTTTGTTTTTAATAAAGATTTTTAGACATAAATAAAGAAATTATTTTGATTTAGTCATAAATCGGTTAAGAATCCAATTTCTAGATTAATTTGTACAATGAAAAATTTTCTATTTCTATTTACAAGTTTTTGTAATGAAAAATGTTCCAATTAAAAATTTTTATAATGAAAAATTTTCTATAGGAAAATTTTTATAATGACAAATTTCCGTAGAAAAAATTTTATAATGAAAAGTTTTCGATAGAATAATTGGGTATAGAAAATAATTAAAAATTTTCTACATAAAATTTTTTAAAATGAAAAATTCTCTATAGAAAAGAATTATAATGAACAGTTTTCTAATTTTTATAATAAAAATGTTCTATAGAAAAATTTTCTTACAAAAATATTTATAATGAAACAATTTTTTATTGACAATTTTTAATTATCAAAATTTGTCTATAGGAAATTTATAATTATAAACATTTTTCTATAGAAAATTTCTATATAAAAATATTCCTTTCGAAAATTTTTTGTTGTAAAAATTTTTCTTTAGAAAATTTTCCAACAAATTTTTCTTTCGACAATTTTTCATTATAAAAATTTTTAATTATAAAAATTCATTAAAAATTTTTATTATAAAAATTTGTCTATAGAAATTTTTTCGCTATAAAAATTTTTTATCATAAATTTTTGTTTAAAAAAAATTTCTATCGAAAATTTTTCTTTCAAAAAAATTTCTTTGGAACATTTTTTATTAAAAAGTTTTCCATTTAACACTTTTTATAATAAAAATTTTTCTATAGAAAATTTTTTCATTTTAAAAATTTTTCTATAGAAAGTTTTTCAATAAAAATATATTTCTATAGAAAATTTTTAGTTATAAAAAATTCTCTATAAAAATTTTTTCTTTATAAAAATTTTTATAAGGAAAATTTTTCTATACAAAAATTTTTATAAGGAAAATTTTTCTATACAAAAATTTTTATAACAAAAATTTTTATAACGAAAATTTTTCTATAGAAAATTTTTTATAACTAAAAATTTGTTATAGAAATATTTTTATAATCAAAAACTTTCTATAGAAACATTTTTACAATAAAAAATTTTCTATAGAAAAATTTTTATAACGAAAAATTTTCTATAGAAAATTTTTCTTTATAAAAATTTTCTATCGAAAATTTTTCATTAAAAAAATTTTCTATAGAAAATTTTTCGTTATAAAAATTTTTCTATAGAAAATTTTTTTATTGTAAAAATTTTTCTATAGAATGTTTTTGATTATAAAAATATTTCTATAACAAATTTTTAGTTATAAAAAATTTTCTATAGAAAAATTTTCGTTATAAAAATTTTTGTTATAAAAATTTTTGTATAGAAAAATTTTCCTTATAAAAATTTTTGTATAGAAAAATTTTCCTTATAAAAATTTTTGTATAGAAAAATTTTCCTTATACAAATTTTTCTATCGAAAAATTTTCATTATAAAGATTTTTCTATTGAAAATTTTACATTATAAAATTTTTTTTATAGAAAATTTTTAGTCACTAAAATTTTTATACAGAAAATTTTTCATTGTTAATATTTTTCTATAGAAAATCTTTGGTTAGAAATTTTTTTTTATAAAAATATTGGTTTATAAAAATTTTTCTATAGACAATTTTTTATTATAAAATTTTGTTTTAAAAATATTTGTTTAGAAAATTTTTCGTTATAAAATGAAAATTTTTTTTAAAAAAAGTTTTTAATTTTTATAACTAAAAATTTTCTATAAAAAATTTTTCGTCAGAAAAATGTTAACAACTTTTTCATTATATAATTATTTATTTATTATTAACATTTTAGAAAATCTTTATAAAATTTTTCTCTTGACAATTTTTCATTACAAAAATTTTTCGATATAAAATTTGTTTTAATATAAACATTTTTTATTGAAATTCTTAGTTATAGACAATTTTTCTTTTAAAAATATTTTTGATATAGAAAATTTTTAGTTAGAAAAACTTTTATAAAAATTTTTCTATAGAAATTTTTAGTTACACAAGTTTTCTACAGAAAATTTTTCGCTATAAAATTTTTGCTATAGAAAATTTTTCGTTGGAAAAACTTTTATAAAAATCTTTCTTTAGAAAAGTTTTTAGTATAAAAATTTTTTTATATAAATTTTTAGTTATAACAATTTTTCTACTGAAAATTTTTCATTATAAAATTTTTGCGATAGAAAATTTTTCCTTAGAAAAACTTTTATAAAATTTTTTCTATAGAAAATTATCTGTTATAAAAATTTTTCTATAGAAAATTTTTTGTTTTAACAATTTCTGGTTATAAAAATTTTTTTGTAGAAAATTTTTGTTATACATTTTTTTTATAAAAAGATTTTTCGTTTGACAATTTTTCATTATAAGAATATTTTTACCTATAAAAATTTTTCAATAAAAAATTTTTCTATGGAAAATTTTTTATCATAAAATTTTTGCTATAAAAAATTTTTCATTATAAAATTGTAGTTAGAAAATTTATCATAATGTTATTCTATAGAAAATTTTTCATAATAAAATTTTTTCTATAGAAAATTTTTCATTATATAAAGAATTTTTATATAAAAAAATTCTTATTGAGAAATTTTCGATAGAAACAAAATTCTTATATTTCAAAATTTTCTATAGAAAAATTTTGATATTAAAAAATTTCATTAGAAAATTTTCTAAAGACAAATTTTAATTTTAAAATGTTTTTATATTAAAAAATTTTGTATTGATAAGTTTTTATATTGAGAAGTGTTCCATGAAAAAGTTTTTTATTGAAAAGTTTTCTATAGAAAAATTTTTTTATTGAAAAATTTTCTATAGAAAAAATTTTATTATGAAAAATTTTCTATAGAATAACATTATGATAAATTTTCTAACTACAATTTTATAATGAAAAATTTTTTATAGCAAAAATTTTATGATAAAAAATTTTCCATAGAAAAATTTTTTATTGAAAAATTTTTATAGGTAAAAATATTCTTATAATGAAAAATTGTCAAACGAAAAATCTTTTTATAAAAAAAATGTATAACAAAAATTTTCTACAAAAAAATTTTTATAACCAGAAATTGTTAAAACAAAAAATTTTCTATAGAAAAATTTTTATAACAGATAATTTTCTATAGAAAAAATTTTATAAAAGTTTTTCTAAGGAAAAATTTTCTATCGCAAAAATTTTATAATGAAAAATTTTCAGTAGAAAAATTGTTATAACTAAAAATTTATATAAAAAAATTTTTATACTAAAAACTTTTCTAAAGAAAGATTTTTATAAAAGTTTTTCCAACGAAAAATTTTCTATAGCAAAAATTTTATAGCGAAAAATTTTCTGTAGAAAACTTGTGTAACTAAAAATTTCTATAGAAAAATTTTTATAAAAGTTTTTCTAACTAAAAATTTTCTATATCAAAAATATTTTTAAAAGAAAAATTGTCTATAACTAAGAATTTCAATAAAAAATGTTTATATTAAAACAAATTTTATATCGAAAAATTTTTGTAATGAAAAATTGTCAAGAGAAAAATTTTATAAAGATTTTCTAAAATGTTAATAATAAATAAATAATTATATAATGAAAAAGTTGTTAACATTTTTCTGACGAAAAATTTTTTATAGAAAATTTTTAGTTATAAAAATTAAAAACTTTTTTTAAAAAAAATTTTCATTTTATAACGAAAAATTTTCTAAACAAATATTTTTAAAACAAAATTTTATAATAAAAAATTGTCTATAGAAAAATTTTTATAAACCAATATTTTTATAAAAAAAAATTTCTAACCAAAGATTTTCTATAGAAAAATATTAACAATGAAAAATTTTCTGTATAAAAATTTTAGTGACTAAAAATTTTCTATAAAAAAAATTTTATAATGTAAAATTTTCAATAGAAAAATCTTTATAATGAAAATTTTTCGATAGAAAAATTTGTATAAGGAAAATTTTTCTATACAAAAATTTTTATAAGGAAAATTTTTCTATACAAAAATTTTTATAAGGAAAATTTTTCTATACAAAAATTTTTATAACAAAAATTTTTATAACGAAAATTTTTCTATAGAAAATTTTTTATAACTAAAAATTTGTTATAGAAATATTTTTATAATCAAAAACATTCTATAGAAAAATTTTTACAATAAAAAAATTTTCTATAGAAAAATTTTTATAACGAAAAATTTTCTATAGAAAATTTTTTTAATGAAAAATTTTCGATAGAAAATTTTTATAAAGAAAAATTTTTCATAATAAAATTTTTTCTATAGAAAATTTTTCATTATATAAAGAATTTTTATATAAAAAAATTCTTATTGAGAAATTTTCGATAGAAACAAAATTCTTATATTTCAAAATTTTCTATAGAAAAATTTTGATATTAAAAAATTTCATTAGAAAATTTTCTAAAGACAAATTTTAATTTTAAAATGTTTTTATATTAAAAAATTTTGTATTGATAAGTTTTTATATTGAGAAGTGTTCCATGAAAAAGTTTTTTATTGAAAAGTTTTCTATAGAAAAATTTTTTTATTGAAAAAATTTCTATAGAAAAATTTTGATATTAAAAATTTTCTATTAAAAAATTTTGTGTGGAAAATTTTCTATAGAAATGTATTGATGTTGAAATTTTTCTATATACAAATTTTGATGTTTAAAATTTTCTAAAGAAAATTTTTTTATTGAGAAATTTTCTATTGATTTTTTTTTTTCGAAAAAAATTTTTGATTTGAAAAATTTTCGATAAAAAATGTATATGTATATATAGCTAGTCTAAATCAGTTCTGAGTCGATGACTTCTACTGGGACGAGTAATGAAAAATTTATAAACTTTATGCCATACTATTACCCTATTACCTCTTGGTGAAGGGTATATACAAATAGTAAAACTAGTGATACTTACCCATTTAAAGTAATAAAAAAGACAAATTTCTGATTTTATATTCAACATTTTTATTGTAAATTCATGAAAATATAAATACATTTTTTATTGTATATCATTTTTGATTTAGTCATGATAATACATATAGATATATCTAAATATATAAATATTTAAAAATTGTTAAGTCCTTTTCATGAAACATTTATGTATAATTGTTAGTAAAAACTTTATTTAGCTCAAAACAGAACAAAATCGAATTAAATATCAACATGATTTCATGTTAAAATCAAATGAATTCATGTTGAAGTAAAACTAGTTTTTAGTCTGAAAATTGTTTTTGTTTTTACATTCTAGTTATTTTCTTAAAATATTTATTTTTTAAACATTGCAAACCCTGAAATAATATTCTAAAAGTTGTTAACTTTTTAATTTATATAAAAATAAATCTTTTAAGTTACAAAATTACCTCCTTAAAATCTATTTTACTAATCAGTGTTTTTTCAAATATTTATGTTTACACTGTGAATATTATATTTGTTTCTGCCACAGAGAAAACAAACAAGTATCGTCTACACTAGATATGAAGTCACTAACATTTATGTTAGTGTTACATGTAGACCACTTATGTTTGTGTGTTGTTTATTCCTAATTAGTTTTAATAACTTAGAAATTGATGTACCGATTCCAACGAATTTAAATGAATACAAAAAAAAAAAAAAATTTTTTAAAAAATGTAAAATTTGAATATACCCAAAAATAGATCTGAGAATGACAACATTCGAAAACCGAAATATTTTTATTAAATGAAAACATTTTTCAAATTTCTTTTGATTTCATAAACATTATTTCATAAAAATATATTTGGTGGCTTGAATTTACTCTGTCACATTTTTTGAACTAGCATTAGTGTAATTCTTGTTATAAAATTGTGCGTAGTTTTGATAAATTATAACAACGGGTAGGCGCAAAGAGACAAGACTAAATATCAAAAATTTTTCTATAGAAAATGTTTTTATCAAAAATGTTTCTATAGAAAATGTTTTTATCAAAAATTTTTCTGTAGCAAATGTTTTTGTCAAAAATTTTTCTATAGAAAATGTTTTTATCAAAAATTTTTCTATAGAAAATTTTTTTTATCAAAAATGTTTCTATAGAAAATGTTTGTATCAAAAATTTTTCTATAGAAAATGTTTACATCAAAAATTTTTCTATAGAAAACTTTTTTATCAAAAATTTTTCTATGGAAAATTTTTTTATCAAAAATTTTTCTATGGAAAATTTTTTTATAGAAAATTTGTTTATCAAAAATTTTTCTATAAAAAAAGTTTTTATCAAAAATTTTTCTATAGAAAATGTTTTTATCAAAAAATTTTTTATAGAAAATTTTTGTATCAAAAATTCTTTTATAGAAAATGTTTTTATCAAAAATTTTTGTATAGAAAATTTTTTATAAAAATTTTTTTATAGAATTTTTTCTATAGAAAATTTTTCTACTGAAAATTTTTTTATCAAAAATTTTTCTACGGGAAATTTTTTATCAAAAATTTTTCGATCAAATTTTTTTATCAAAAATTTGTCTATAGAAAATATTTTTATCAAAAATTTTTGTTTTGCTATAGAAAATTGTTCTACTAAAAATTTTTCTATGAACAGTTTTTTTATCAACAAATTTTCTATCTAAAATTTTTTATCAAAAGTTTTTTTGATCAAATTTTTTTCTACCAAAATTTTCTAAGAAAATTTTTTTTTATTAAAAATTTTTCATTAGAAAATTTTTTTATCAAAAATTGTTCTATATTCATTTTATCAAAAAATTTTCTATACATATTTTTTTATCAAAAATTTTTCTATAGAAAATTTTTTTATCAAAAATTTTTCTATAGAAAATTTTTTTATCAAAAATTTTTCTATAGAAAATTTTTTTATCAAAAATTTTTCTATAGAAAATTTTTTTATCAAAAATTTTTCTATAGACAATTTTTTTATCAAAAATTTTTCTATAGAAAATTTTTTTATCAAAAATTTTTCTATATATTTTTTTATCAAAAATTTTTCTATATATTTTTTTATCAAAAATTTTTCTGCAGAAAATTGTTTTATCAAATAGAAAATTTTCTTTAAAAAATTGAAAATTTTTTTATCAAAAATTGTTCTATATTTTTTTTAGCAAAAATTTTTTATAGAATTATTTTTTTTTTAATTTAGCTCTAGAAAATTTTTTCATCAAAAATTTTTCTATAGACAATTTTTTTATCAAAAATTTTTCTATAGAAATTTTTTTGATTAAAAATTTTTCTATCAAAAATTGTTCTATATTTTCTTAAAAAAATATAAATTTTTTTTTGTCAAAAATTGTTCTATATTTTTTTTAGCAAACATTTTTTATAGAAAATTTTTTTATCAAAAATTTTTCTATAGAAATTTTTTTGATCAAAAATTATTCTATATTTTTTTTTATCATTAATTTTTCGATATTTTTTTATCAAAAATTTTTGTATAGAAAATTTTCTTAAAAATTTAAAAATTTTTCTATCAAAAATTGTTCTATATTTTTTTTATCATAAATTTTTCTATATTTTTTTATCAAAAATTTTTAAAATTTTTCTATGGAAAATTTTTTATCAAAAATTTTTTGATCAAATTTTTTTCTATAAAATTTTTCTACGAAATTTTTTTTTATCAAAAATTTTTCTATAGAAAATTTTTTTTATCAAAAATTGTTATTATATATATTTTTTTTTATCAAAAATTTTTGTAAATTTTTTTTTTTTATCAAAAATTTTTCTATAGAAAATTTTTTTATCAAAAATTTTTCTATAGAAAATTTTTTTATGAAAAATTTTTTTATAGAAAATTTTTTTATCAAAAATTTTTCTATATATTTTTTTTATCAAAAATTTTTCTATAGAAAATTTTTTTATCAAAAATGTTTGTATAGAAAATTTTCTTAAAAAAATAGAAATTTTTTTTGTCAAAAATTGTTCTATATTTTTTTTAGCAAACATTTTTTATAGAAAATTTTTTTATCAAAAATTTTTCTATAGAAATTTTTTTGATCAAAAATTATTCTATATTTTTTTTATCATTAATTTTTCGATATTTTTTTATCAAAAATTTTTGTATAGAAAATTTTCTTAAAAAATTTTTCTATTGAAAATTTTTTTACCAAAATTTTTTTTTATTGAAAATTTTTTATCAAAAATTTTTTGATCAAATTTTTTTTATCAAAAATTTTTCTATAGAAAATTTTTTTATCAAAAATTGTTCTGTATTTTTTTTATCAAAAATTTTTCTATAGAAAATTTGTTTATCAAAAATTGATCTATATTTTTTTTATCAAAAATTTTTCTATAGAAAATTTTTTTATCAACAATTTTTCTATAGAAAATTTTTCTATATAAAGTTTTTTTTATCAAAAATAATTCTATATATTTTTTTTATCAAAAATTTCTCTATAGAATTTTTTTTTTATCAAAAATGTTTGTATAGAAAACTTTCTTAAATAAATAGAAAATTTTTTTATTAAAAATTGTTCTATATTTTTTTAGCAAAAATTTTTCTATAGAAATTTTTTTTATAAAAATTTTGCTATAGAAAATTTTTTTATCAAAAATTTTTCTATGGAAAATTTTTTTATCAAAAATTTTTCTATAGAAATTTTTTTTATCAAAAATTTTTCTATAAAAAATTTTTTTTATCAAAAATTTTTCTATAGAAAATTTTTTTATCAAAAATTTTTCTATCAAAAATTGTTCTATATTTTTTTTAGCAAACATTTTTTATAGAAAATTTTTTTATCAAAAATTTTTCTATAGAAATTTTTTTGATCAAAAATTATTCTATATTTTTTTTTATCATTAATTTTTCGATATTTTTTTATCAAAAATTTTTGTATAGAAAATTTTCTTAAAAATTTAAAAATTTTTCTATCAAAAATTGTTCTATATTTTTTTTATCATAAATTTTTCTATATTTTTTTATCAAAAATTTTTAAAATTTTTCTATGGAAAATTTTTTATCAAAAATTTTTTGATCAAATTTTTTTCTATAAAATTTTTCTACGAAATTTTTTTTTATCAAAAATTTTTCTATAGAAAATTTTTTTTATCAAAAATTGTTATTATATATATTTTTTTTTATCAAAAATTTTTGTAAATTTTTTTTTTTTATCAAAAATTTTTCTATAGAAAATTTTTTTATCAAAAATTTTTCTATAGAAAATTTTTTTATGAAAAATTTTTTTATAGAAAATTTTTTTATCAAAAATTTTTCTATATATTTTTTTTATCAAAAATTTTTCTATAGAAAATTTTTTTATCAAAAATGTTTGTATAGAAAATTTTCTTAAAAAAATAGAAATTTTTTTTGTCAAAAATTGTTCTATATTTTTTTTAGCAAACATTTTTTATAGAAAATTTTTTTATCAAAAATTTTTCTATAGAAATTTTTTTGATCAAAAATTATTCTATATTTTTTTTTATCATTAATTTTTCGATATTTTTTTATCAAAAATTTTTGTATAGAAAATTTTCTTAAAAAATTTTTCTATTGAAAATTTTTTTACCAAAATTTTTTTTTATTGAAAATTTTTTATCAAAAATTTTTTGATCAAATTTTTTTTATCAAAAATTTTTCTATAGAAAATTTTTTTATCAAAAATTGTTCTGTATTTTTTTTATCAAAAATTTTTCTATAGAAAATTTGTTTATCAAAAATTGATCTATATTTTTTTTATCAAAAATTTTTCTATAGAAAATTTTTTTATCAACAATTTTTCTATAGAAAATTTTTCTATATAAAGTTTTTTTTATCAAAAATAATTCTATATATTTTTTTTATCAAAAATTTCTCTATAGAATTTTTTTTTTATCAAAAATGTTTGTATAGAAAACTTTCTTAAATAAATAGAAAATTTTTTTATTAAAAATTGTTCTATATTTTTTTAGCAAAAATTTTTCTATAGAAATTTTTTTTATAAAAATTTTGCTATAGAAAATTTTTTTATCAAAAATTTTTCTATGGAAAATTTTTTTATCAAAAATTTTTCTATAGAAATTTTTTTTATCAAAAATTTTTCTATAAAAAATTTTTTTTATCAAAAATTTTTCTATAGAAAATTTTTTTATCAAAAATTTTTCTATCAAAAATTGTTCTATATTTTTTTTTTTATTATAAATTTTTCTATATTTTTTTTTTATCAAAAATGTTTGTATAGAAAATTTTCTTAAAAAGTTTTTCCAATGGAAATTTTTTTATCAAAAATTTTTCTATATAAAATTTTTTTATCAAGAATTTTTCTATGAAAAATTTTTTAACTAAAGTTTTTTGATCAAATTTTTTTCTTAAAAATTTTTCTATAGAAAATTTTTTTATCAAAAATTGTTCTATATTTTTTTTTATCAAAAATTTTTCTATATATTTTTTTTATCAAAAATGTTTCTATAGAAAATTTTTTATCAAAAATGTTTGTATAGAAAATTTACTTAAAAAAATAGAAAATTTTTTTATTAAAAATTCTTCTATATTTTTTATAGCAAAAATTTTTTATAGAAATTTTTTTTTTAATTTTGCTATAGAAAATTTTTTTATCAAAAATTTTTCTATAGAAATTTTTTTGATCAAAAATTTTTCTATTAAAAATTGTTCTATATTTTTTTCTTATCATAAATTTTTCTATATTTTTTTATCAAAAATTTTTGTATGGAAAATTTTTTTAAAAAAAAGAAGAAATTAATTTTTTTTTATCAAAAATTTTTCTATGGAAAATTTTTTATCAAAAATGGTTCTATATTTTTTTATCAAAAATTTTTCTATATATTTTTTTTTTATATCAACAAAAATTTTTTTGAAATTTTTTTTATCAAATTTTTTATTTTATCAAAAAGTTTTCGATCAAATTTGTCTATCAAAAATTTTTTTTATCAAAAATTCTTTATAGAAGATTTGAAAATTTTTTAATATAAAAATATTTTTATCGAAAATTTTAACACTAAAATTTTCTTTAAAATTTAATTTTTATCTAACAGTGTCTTGGCAACAATGTTCGAGATAATTTTTCTTTGTTCTCACGAAATATGTATTTTGTTGTTATAAATTTGATTTTAATTTGTTTCTTGCCTGTTTTGTTTTTGTCTTTTCTTTAGCCAAGCGGCACCATCCAACTCTGTTAACATCCAAATTACAACTGATTGTTTTTAATACTCATTTTCACGAGTTTTATTAATGATCGTGGTATTTACGAAAATTAAAAAAATGTATCGGCTTCTAGTGGTATGGGCTGCCTACCCGTGGTTAAAACATATTTCAGAAATACAAAGTACTAAGACCGTTTAAAAATAATTGTATGTATTTCAATCACTTACATTTACCACATACATATAAAATAGCTAAATAATGAACATTATATTTTTTATTTTTACTTAATTATACAAATTATTTGTCCCTTTAGTTTTCTAAAATATTTTCTATTAACAGAATCACACGTTTTCTACCAACGCTCATACAAAAACTATTAATAAACTACATACAAATCAACAATTTCTTTGAAAAAATCTTTGAGTTTAACCCTTTCACGACCTTAAGGAATCCCAGTGTTACTTATAAATGTCTACAAAAAAGACATTTTCAAAAAATCCATAAATACTCTTTGTACCTTCAAGAGCTCTTAGAGGGTTAACTTTTGTTCCTTTAAGTCATTGTACATGAATGACGCTTCAGATTTGTGCGATGTGAGGGACTCTTGCTGCCTTTGGCCGATGTAAATGTAGGTAATGACTGTCGTCTTCTTCTTACGGCTGGACTTAGGTTGTAACGTATGTTGGCCTGTACCAAGAGCTCCTTGAAGATTTCTATTATGCCGTTATTTTCTTTAGCCGAACACTCAATATAGCCACAGTCCCAATCTTCGCAAACCACCATTTCGGTGACCTCATACTCGACTTGACGTTCGCTTTCATTTAGGTCGATTTTATTGCCGACAACGACAATTGGTGGCTTCGTTCCTTTTTGATTGATGATCTAAGAGAAGTAGAAAGAATTTTGATGGGTTAAAAAAAGAATAATTAAATTTTGAAATTATTAAATCATAGAAAATGTTACAAGTAAAAAAGCAATTAATGCGTAAAGAATGGAATCGACTTAAATTTTACATTTTTAATCTAAATTATTTAAGTTCCCATTTGTATTATTACAATAATTTTATACTTCAACAAATCTTGTTAAGGTCTGGAAAAAATTTAACTATTTCATTACACTGTGCTCGATTATGACAACTTTTTTGCCGACAAATGGGACACCTAGTGGGTAAAGATAATTCGAGTACGCGGAATTAAATTTTAGGTTAGTTTTTTATTTTAGTTCTAGAGGTATAGCGTTATTAAACAAATGGAGGAGGTTGAGCAATAAATATTTGCGTAACTCGAAAACTGTTCATTTTCTTGAACTAAGTAAAAAAATCATCGGAAATAGATTTTTTGTTTGCACAAAAATTTCCATTTTCAAAAATAATTATTTCCAAAACGGATTTAAAAACTTATTAGTGTTTCTGAAAGATAATTTTGTTGCCGAATTTCGAATTTTTTACTCAGTTCCAGAAAATCAACAGTTTTTGAGTTATACGAATATTTATTGCGCAATCTCCTCCATTTTTTAAATAACGCTATATCTCGAAAACTAGAGCTTACGTAAAAAACCGTAAGCACCATTAAATAAAACGTACTCGAGTTGGCTTTATCCACTAGGTCATCCCATTGTCAGTCTCCTCAATTAGCACAGTGTTAAAAATTGGTAGCTTTTGCAATTTTATTTTATAAAATATATATAAAGGCTGATTTACTGATTTTATCATATCTTTGTAACGAGTTGTTCGATTTGATTGAAAGTTACAGTACATTATTCCCCACAAAATAACATTTAAGTCACTTTAAAGTTATTTTTTCCTGTAATTAACGGATTCGGAGTTATTTGCACTTCAAAATTAAACAATCATTTTTTTATAAAATTGTCATTTTTATAAAGGCTGATCTATTGATTTTGTCATATCATTGTAACGGATTGTTCGATTTAGATAAAAGTCACAGAAAATTATTTCCAACAAAATTACATTTAAGTCATATTGAAGTTATGTTTTCCTATATTTAACGGATTCGGAGTTATTTGCTCTTCAAAATCAAACATTGATTTTTTTTATAAAATTTTCATTTTTATAAAGGCTGGTCTATTGGTTTTGTCATATCTTTGAAACAGGTTGTTCGATTTGGTTAAAAGGCACAGAATATTATTCCCAACAAAATTATATTTAAGTCACCTTAATGTTATGTTTTCCTATGCTTAACGGATTCGGAGTTATTTGCTCTTCAAAATCAAACATTGATTTTTTTTTTATAAAATTTTCATTTTTTATAAAGGCTGATCTATTGATTTTATCATATCTTTGTAACGGGTTGTTCGATTTGACTGAAGTTTACAAAATATTATTCCTAACAAAATTATCTTGAAGCCGCTTTAAAGTTATTTTTCCCTATAATAAACGGATTCGGAGTCATTTGCACTTCAAAATCAAACATTAATTTTTTTCCAAATTGTCGTTTTTATAAAGACATATCCGTTGATTTCACCACATCTTTGTAACGGGTTATTCGATTTGGTTGAAGGTAATTTTGTAGTATTTCCCACAAAATTATCTTTAAGTCGCTTTAAAGTTATCTTTTCGTATAATTAACAGATTCGGAGTTATTGGCACTTCAAAATCAAACAATCATTTTTTTTTATACAATTTTAATTTAGCAATAAAGTAAATGAAGTGTAAATATCCAAATTTTGTATTTAAGCCATTGCCGTTATTAGATTTTATATGAGAGCTCAGGTTAACTGTAGACCGATTTTCCCGAAATTTATGAAAAATCATGTCTGGAACGAATTAACATAAAATAGTTATTATCTTCAGAGTTAGGAGGGTTTTTTTTTTAATTTCAAAGCCTTTAAGTGGCTTTTCTCAAAAGAACTTGTATGGCAGCTATGGTCAAATATGGACCAATTAGAAAAAAAAATGTGTTACAGTGATTTTTGTTTATACAAGTACTCGTATAAGAAATACTTTTTCTAAATTTGATAGACATATACAAAAATTTGTAGCCAAGAACTTAAATCCGGGAAATAAGACCTATGTGAGGTACCCGAAATGTTGAAAAAATTTTAGCAAATTTCAAAAGCAATGGCCTCACTGCACAAAAAATATTTCTCTGGTAAATTTCATTAAGATAAAAGAAATTTTGTGGCTTTTAGAAACAAAAAACTATATTTCGGGAAAAAACTTGTTTAGAAGGTAAATGCTCGAATAAATAAAAGTTAAAAATAACTGTTATTTTTGCTCAAAAAAATTAAAATAAAAAAACTTTAAAACTTTTTTAAAAATAAATTTCTTTCTAAAAAATAAATATCAGTTTTTCATCGCATTTTAATAAAAGTACCTGGTTGACCGAACCTTGCTCGGAGCTTTAGATAAGCATTTTGTGGCTAATTTTAAAGTTTTTATATATTTTATTTTATAAAGTACTAAAATAAATTTAGAGAAAAGACATTACACAAATATTCAGTTAATATTGAATTATTTTATTTATTTTGTCAGATCAACACATAGTTTGCATAGTTTACAGTTTAACTCACTTTGAATAATTTTGGAACAAACTTTGCTAAAGATTATAGAATGATTAAATGCATAGTTTACGATTTTATTCATTTTCAGTAGATTTCAGTGACGCCACCTGTCGGAAGTTGTTTTTACCTTCTAAGAAACCTTCGTCTGTTTATGCGTAACAATTTTGCTAAAATCATAGCATGATTAAATGTACAGCTTACGATTTAATTGACTTTGAGTAAATTTCAGTGACGCCACCAGTCGCAATTACTTCATATAAACTACGAAACCTTCGTCGGCTCATGTGCAACAACTTTGCAAAAGAGCATAGCATGATCGAATACACAGTTTACGATTTAACTCACTTTAAGCCATTTTCAATAGCGCCACCTGTCGGAAATTGTTCACACAATCTAAGAAACCTTCGCCGGCTTATGCGCTACAACTTTGCTAAAGATCGTGGCATGATCAAATGCACAGTATACGATTTAATTTATTTTTAGTAATTTTAGTGGCGCCACCTGTCGGAAAATAGTTTTACCAACTTAAAACCTTCGCTGGCTTATGTGCTACAACTTTGAAAAATATCATAACATGATCAAATGTATATTCTATAAAGAACATACATACAAACAAACATTCATTTGCTTATCCCCTAATTTCAAAAAAATTCCATATGTATATTTGGTACTTCTTTGGTACCAATCGAATTCGGTACATTTTATTAAAACTCAGTTTACATAATGTTCCTATTCATATTACTTTTTGAGATGTTTAGTTATCATTTTATCCCTTTTTTGGCTCCAAAATCAAAAAAGTACCAAATAAGTATTCAATATATCTTTCACATCTATTGACTGTAGTACAAAGTTCCTTTCTATATTATTTGGTTTAAAAAATAAGAGTGGGTTAAAAAAGTACCAAAAAAAAAAAAAAATATTTTCATCCTTTTTTACTCCCTATCGGACATAGTTTCAAAGCAGTAGCAAACACCTGTCCGCTTATTTTCATAGCTGTTCAAAACGTAATTTTAATATTGTTCCTATACCTATTACTATATATATATATATATATATATATATATATATATATATATATATATATATATATATATATATATATATATATATATATATATATATATATATATATATATATATATATATACAATTATTGCTCGTTTAAAGATATAAGATTTGGTCCCTGGTATTTATACCTTTAAATGGTAAATGTTTTTTGGGTTCATTAGTTTAAAACCTAGGAAAGTATTGACTACATGAAATTTTTTATCAGTGAAAAAATCGTTTAAAAATTAATTTTTATGGAATGTACTCTGGTAACTTATTACCTTGTAATGACTACAACATAACCTCAGAATTACTTATACGCTATTATATATATAGAACTGAATGGCAAGGGTTCAAATTTCATCAAGAAAATTATATTAAAAGATTTTGTTCATGTTTTCCAATTGAACAGTTTTGACGCTTACTGTATGTTTTGTTAAGTTTTATTAGAAATCTAACATAGATTTTTGTTAATTTGTATTCTAGACAGTTTAACCCTTCAGATAAGCTTAAAGTCGTTTTAAAACTCTAAACAGGGACTTAGATATTATAATTTAAAGATGATTTTTCTTTTTGTATTTAATGTAAAATTAAATACAACTTTTAATTTTCCTTATCATTCAAATTAACTTACCATATTTCTTAGCCTCTCCACCTCATACCATGACTCCAAATCATCAACGGCATAAACCAAAATGAAAGCTCCACCTGTGGTTATGGACAAAGTGCGCATTGCCGGAAATTCAAAAGAACCCGAAGTGTCCAATATATCTAGCGTTAGAGCTGAACCATCAGGCAATTCATATTCGCCACGATGCAATTGTTCGACAGTTTGTCTATAGCGTGGATTAAATTTGTCGTAGAGAAATTGTGAAATAATACAAGACTTTCCAACTCTTGCGGCGCCCATAACCACAACACGATGCTGCTGCTTACGCATCAATAGAACTTGAGAGCCTTTGCTTTGACAGCTGCATTTGCTGTCGTCTGTGGTTGAGTCCGGGTAGTCGGCACTATTGGCTCGAATTGTGGGCGTTGACCTGAGTACTGATGTTAGGGAGGGCAGACGTAGACGTTGGTAGGCACCAGCAAGCATTTTTGTGGTTTTCAATTTAACTTTTGCAAATGTTTTAATTTCTGTTTTTTTTTATTTGAGCTGTAGACTTCTAGGATAATTAGTTTTTTTTTTTTAAATATTTTCCTTTTTTGTGGTTTCAATTTAGAGAACGTTTATATACTGGGCTGTTGGATTAGAAGAGAAAGTAATAAATTATAAATTACAACTTTAGTATTACTGAAATATATCCTCCGGACAAAATTTCGTAATATTTTGTGTAAAGGTTGGAAACGAAAAAAATACGACGTTAAAGTTCCAGATTATATTTTAACATCGAGTGCTGTGGCTTAGTTGATTAGCACTTCAACTATTAAGCATAACCTATCAAGCACTGCTTGGGTTCGAGCCCTAGACATAACAAACATTAATTTCTGTTATTACACAGTACGACAAAATCAAATTTTTTTGAGAACACATGATTAATGTTAACATAATATAAAAATAGGCTTAAAATAAGGAAATACGTGTCCCGGCGTTTTGCCGTAGCACGTCAGAATTTTAAGAAAATCGATTTTAAAGATTCGATGGACCGTGGAGGTTCACCTGTAAAGTAATACTATAATAAAAAGTTCTATAAAAATAGAATATGGGTGAACCGATTTAAATGCTTGAGCCAGTTTTGAAAAGGGAATTAAATTTGGATTTGTTTTTTTTTAAACAACATTTTTTCTGCTAGATGACGCTTTAATTTTCATGTAAAATTATAAAATATCCAAATGATGTACGAAATTCATTAAAAATACAATTCTACAATTAGAAAAAATTAAAACAAGTCGTCTCGGATTTGAGCCATTACATTACATTTACATTACATTGAATTACATTAAATTTTTTGGATATTTTTTAATTTTACATGAAAATTAAAGCGTCCTCTAGCGGAAAAAATTGTTGTTTTTAATAAAAACAAATCCAAATTTAATTCCCTTTTCAAAACTGGCTCAAGCATTTAAATCGGTTCACCCATTATATTTTTATAGAACTTTTTATAATAGTATTTCATTACAAGTGAACCTCCATGGTCCTTCGAATCTTTAAAATCGATTTTCTTAAAATTCTGACGTGATACAGCAAAACGCCGAGACACGTATTTCTTTATTTTAGGCCTATTTTCATATTCTGTTAACATTTCTCATGTGTACCAACCACTGTCGTACTGTGTTATTAATTCAAATTAAATCAATCCCTACATCATTACACGCCGTCGATGTAAAAGTAATAAAATTGCCTGTGTAACAAAAACCTTAAATACTTAGTCTACATAACAATAGATGGCGTAACTTCAATGTTCTCACTAAAGATATGACGTGCAAATATGGTGTTATTTTATATACAAATTAGGTTAAATTCTTTGGAAAGGGGATAGTTGAAAGGTGAAAGGTAGTAAAAAGGAGAGATAAAGCTTTTATATTATTTAAGAACTTTAAAAGCACGTCATGTCTCTAAAAAACTTTTTCAATAAAATCATTTTGTAAAAAAAAATTTCGATAAAATATTTTTCTATAAAAAAATTTTCTATGAAAATATTTTTCAATAGAAAAATTTTTGATGGAAATATTTTTTTATCAAAAAATTTTCTATAGAAATATTTTCTGTAGAAAAATTTTCTAAAAATTCTGCATAGAAAAATTTTGGATAAAAAAATTTTCTATAGAAAATTTTTTGATAAAAAAATTTTCTATAGAAAAATTTTTGGCAAAAAAATTTTTTGTGGAAAAATTTTTGATAAAAAAAATGTTTCTACAGATAAAAAAATTTCTGTTGAAAAACTTTTGATGGAAATATTTTTCTGTAGAAAATTTTTCTAAAAATTCTCCATAGAAAAATTTTGGATAAAAAAATTTTCTATAGAAAAAATTTTGGATAAAAAAATTTTCTATAGAAAAATTTTTAATAAAAAATATTCTATAGAAAAATTTTTGATAAAAAATTTTTTTGTAGAAAAATTTTTGATAAAAAAAATGTTTTGTAGAAAAATTTTTTATAAAAAAAAATGTTTTGTAGAAAAATTTTTGATAAAAAAATATTTCTACAGATAAAAAAATTTTCTACGAAAACATTTTTAAATAGAAAAATTTTTGATGGAAATATTTTTCTATAGAAATATTTCTCTGTAGAAAAATTTTCTAAAAATTCTCCATAGAAAAATTTTATAAAAAAAATTTTAATAAAAGATATTCTATAGAAATATTTTTGATAAAAAAATTTTCTATAGAAAAATTTTTGATAAAAAAAAATTTTTCTGCAATTAAAAAAATTTTCTGTTGAAAAATTTTTGATGGAAATATTTTTCTATAGAAATATTTTTCTGTAGAAAAATTTTCTAAAAATTCTCCATAGAAAAATTTTGGATAAAAAAATTTTCCATAGAAAAATTTTGGATAAAAAAATTTTCATAGAAAAATTTTTAATAAAAAAATTTTCTATAGAAAAATTTTTAATAAAAAATATTCTATAGAAAAATTTTTAATAAAAAAATTTTTTGTAGAAAAATTTTTATTAAAAAGAAAAATTTTTGATAAAAAAATTTTTTGTAGAAAAATTTTTGATAAAAAAATTTTTCTACAAGTCAAAAAATTTTCTGTAGAAAAATTTTTGATAAAAAATTTTCTGTTGAAAAATTTTGATAAAAAAAATTTCTATGGAAAAATTTTTGATAAAAAAAATTTCTATAAATTTATTTATACTTTTCTTAGAAATAAAATAAAAAAAATTCGGAATAATCGGAAAAATTAGATCCGATATTAGCAAAGCTCTGGACCTAAGTCGTCATAAAATGAAATTTTTTGTTTCGAATTCGAATATCTCTTAAACTATAGAAGATAAAGCATACATGTAGAAATGTTTTTTGTAAAGGGTTTTTCAATAAAAGCGCTACAAAAGTGTTTTTAAATAAAACAAAAGCGGTTTTGGATATCAATGAAATTCTTTATTCCTGTAAAAGCACATTTTATGCCATTTTGTATGTACCCTGATTTCTTTTGCGTGACCACTATGGGCACGTTTGCAGGCGCTGAACCCAATTTTCGACGGTTTGCAAACATAAATAAGCTGATAATGCTGCAATTTCACGTTAAATACTCGTACCAAGTTCATTAATAGTCGCTGGCTTGTTGTCATAGACCATAGTCTTGAAATAGTCTCACAGGAAATAGTCTAATGGCGTCAAATCGCCTTTCGTGAGATAACACGTTCTCCTAACTTTGTTTTCAATAAATTGTTTGTGACATTCGCTATGTGGCTTGTGGCGCCGTCCTGTTGGAACCAGTCCATATCATCCAATTGGGCCTACAAATATTCAGTTATCATTGAACGGTAGCGATTCCCATTCACAATAACGTGCCGGTCTTGATCTTTACTGTAGAAGTAGGGCCCAATGACGCTGCCGTCCCATAAATCGCACCAAACCGTAATGTGTTTGCGGGATGCTATGATGACTTATGGAGTACGTGTGGATTGCTGCCTGACCAATAATGCATTTTATGTTTATTGACGCAGCCATTCAGTCAGAAATGAGCCTCATCATAAATCGGATGTAGCGATCTTAACATTGAGGCCACTGACCATGAATTTCGGTAGTAAAGTTTAATAATTTCGACTCGTTGTTGGCTCGTATGTCTTTCCTTCTTGAAATGGCAAACCTTATTGATGAGAAATGTTAAAAGAGCAGCAAAAAATGTGGCGTCATCTGCTGTCTTTGTCGCTGTACTTTTGTAGCGTCCCTATTGAAAAACCCAATATATATCAGCCAGCAAATTTTGTACGTATAAAAATCTTTTATATCAGATCAAAAATGTGACTCCTGGATCATATTTAATTTTCGAATAACCTTAGATGACGAGGCTTTTAGCTCTCCTCCTTATAAGTCTACAGACTCAAAATTCTATACTTAAGCTTGAATACTTTTCCTCAATGGCCGTGTGCAATTTCACTATGATTGCGCTTACCGTTTAAAAATTCCTGAATTATTTCCCAAAATTTGTTTCAGCCCACTGTGCGACGGCGTGTTAATGCTGTAGGACTGAACCCTCAAGATTGATTGTTACTTCACTTAAAAAAAATATAAATATCATTTTAGTTTTCTTTGTCCGCAATCTAGGGAGTAAACATCATTAGATAAGTGTAAAATCAAAGACTCTATAATATAAAGATATTGCACTTCATACATTTGTTTTCTATCAAAAGTGGATTAAGAGCAATAAAAAACGCACAAACATACATTTCATCAGCACGTTTGTGTGCCTTAGCTTTCTCTTATTATATAATCATATCTATTAGTTGTTTCCGAATTGGAGTAAATGCGGTATACTATCTTCTTAATGGGACTTATCGAAAGGACCATTCTCTTTAATGGGTCTTTTCGAAAGGACCATACGGCAAATCAATGTATGGAAGTGCAACATCTTTATATTGTAGAGTCTTTGGTAAAATCTTGCCTATATTAGGAGCAAAGATTACAAAATCTTAATTTACAAATGTAAATTTATTTCTGTTTCCATCCTTTACAACGGCCATAAAAAATGTCATAATAATGGTGTAATTAAAAATATTTTTTTTCTCTGCCTTCCTTGTTGCATAATCTTTGAGTTAGTTGTAATTTTTAATTTTTTTCGGATTTTCTTTATAATTTTTTTTGTAAAAAATAGTAAATAAAAAGAAATTTTACTTTTAATTATGTACAATTAGAAATTTATTCATCTATATAAACCTTGAAAATATTAAAATAAGAAGTAAACAAATTTTAATGATTTAATTACAAAAGAAAAAACTTTTTTAATTAATTACATACAGTCAGATTAACTTATATATACCCAAGCAAAAAGCCTCCTAAAAATGTCTGTCTGTCTGTTTGTGTATCTGTCTGTATGTATGTCTATCTGTCTGTATGTCTGTCTGTCTGTCTGTCTGTCTGTCTGTCTGTCTGTCTGTCTGTCTGTCTGTCTGTCTGTCTGTCTGTCTGTCTGTCTGTCTGTCTGTCTGTCTGTCTGTCTGTCTGTCTGTCTGTCTGTCTGTCTGTCTGTCTGTCTGTCTGTCTGTCTGTCTGTCTGTCTGTCTGTCTGTCTGTCTGTCTGTCTGTCTGTCTGTCTGTCTGTCTGTCTGTCTGTCTGTCTGTCTGTCTGTCTGTCTGTCTGTCTGTCTGTCTGTCTGTCTGTCTGTCTGTCTGTCTGTCTGTCTGTCTGTCTGTCTGCCTGTCTGTCTGTCTGTCTGTCTGTCTGTCTATCTGTCTGTCTTTCTGTCTGTCTGTCTGTCTGTCTGTCTGTCTGTCTGTCTGTCTGTCTGTCTGTCTGTTTGTCTATCTGTCTGTCTTTCTGTCTGTCTGTCTGTCTGTCTGTCTGTCTGTCTGTCTGTCTGTCTGCCTGTCTTAAGTTTTATATCAACCATAGCTCTATAGACCATAACTTCCATATAAAAAAACTTACAAAAACACAAAAATACCAAAAATATAGCGGTTTCTGTCCATCAAATTAAAGCGCCTTAACGAAAAAAGCTTTAATCTGGATGCCGATTTAATTAAGGTATAGAACCTTGGTTTTAGTCTGCAGGAGAAAATAACTTAATTTAGTATATAGCTTAGGAGATGTCGGGAAATCTAAAAAGCTTCACAAAATTCAGTGTTTTCGTTTTCCCACCATAACCACGTTATTGGTAAAAGCCTTTTCTTTAGATTGAACGAAAAAAATTCACCGAAATTTACCGATCGTAGAACAAAGTTCAACATTAAAAAAAAAAAAAATTCATATAAATTGTTACGCATAATTTAAGCAAAAAGTGTTGCAGTCGTTTAGGCGTAAGTTTTTAATCAAATTTAATATAAGTTTAAGTCCAAGGCAGGTACCCGTAGGAGTCAACGGATTTCAACCAAAATTAGTAGAGCTCTTTTTTGGGTCAACCAATAGACGTGTGCCGAATTTCATTAAATTCTGTTGAGAATGGCTGTTTATATATTGAGAAGAAAATTAAGTAAAAAGCGGGGTACCCCAAGGAGTAGACGGATTTCTACCAAAATTAGTATAACTCTTTGTTGGATAAACTTAAAAACATGTGCAGAGTTTCATCAAATTTTGTTGAGAACTCCGGGCCTATACAATAAGAAGAAAACTAAGTGAAAGTATAGGGGTCCAAGGAAGGTACCTCAAAGATTCAAGGGATCTCATCTGAAATTAGTATAACTCTTTCTTGGATCAATTAATATATGTGTTCGGAATTTTTCTAAATTCTTATGAGAATTGCGGCTTATACATTAAAAAAAAATTGGTGAAAAAATTTGGGGGTCCAATCCAGGCACCCAAGGAGTCAACTGATTTCAACCAAAATTAGGAGACCTTTTTCAGATCTACTAAAAGACGTGTAACTAATTTCAAAGAATTCTGATGAGAATTTCTACTTGAACATTAAGAAGAAAAATAAGTTAAAATGGGGGTCCATGACAGGTACAAAAGGGATCTACTAATTTCAACCAAAATAAACAGAGCTCTTTTTTGGATTAATTGAGAGACGTGTATCGATTTTTTTCAAATTCTGTTAAGAATTGCGACTTGTATATTAAAAAGAAAAACTAGTAAACAAATGGGGGCCCAAGGCAGGTACCCCAAGAAGTGGAGGAATTTCAACCAAAATTAACAGAGCTCTTTTCTGGACCAACCAATACACGTCTACCGAATATTATCAAATTTTATTGAGAATTGAGACTTGTACATTGAGAAGAAAAATTTGGGCCCAAGGTAGGTATCATAAGGAGTTTATTTTTGCAAATCAAAGTGTGTTTTAAACAACAGCGGTTGTATTGGCTAGAACATGTGAGAATGGGTTAAAATACTTAAGCAAGAAATATATTCGAAAATGATCCCTAGGGAACTTGTAGAAGAGGACGTCCGAGGCTACGATGAAAAGATCAAGCATAAAAAATCTATCCAAGCTTGGCCTATGAAATAGGATAATATGCGCACAAGATCGAAGCGCATTAAATTCTAAAAAATGATCGGCCTTTGGCCTAAACTGGTCGTAAATATAGGCCATTTAAGTAGGTAAGTAAGTAGGTCCATCTATTTGTAGTCGACTGGTGGCACAACAGAATAAATTCTTTTAAATATCAGATAAATGTCGTTAAAATTTAATTTAATAATTTTCACTTTTACAAATAATGCCATCAATTTCAAATAACTCAATAAATTCTGAGTGCATTTTAAATTTATATAAATTTCGCTTTAAAGAAATGAAGCACATGTTTCAAATTATGTATAAAACCATTTCAAAGAATTCTTTTTGAGTTCAAGAAGAATTTGAGTTAATAAGAATCAGCAACATTCCACTCAAACCACTTTAGAAAAAACGTCTAAAGTATTTTTTTTAACTGAATAATCTTTATTAAAATGTTACAACAAGAGTAGAAATGTAAATTGCGTAAATCTAGTGGGAAAAAGACAAAAGGAATAGATATTTCTGGAATCATTGTTATGAAATTTAATAAGATTATATAAACATATTATTTTACATATACAAAGACTCTACATTTTTTCAAGGGAAATGTTTTAAGAAAAAATGTTCTTAGGTATTGAAGTGTTTTTTTTTTCAGTAAAATAATAATTCCAGCTAACAATGAATTACCAAATATTGAGTTAAAAAGCTAAAATATTAGACATAAACTGATGGGTTTTGGACTGTGTTGACATATTGTTTAAGCCAGACTTAATGCAGTTTAGAATGAAGATAATGCATAAGTTAATTTGCAGTCTGTCTACCCTATAAGCAGGAATAGGCAGCCCATACCACCAGTAGCCGATCAATATTTTTAATTTTTCGTAAATGCCACGATCATTAATAAAACTCTTAAAAATGAGTATTAAAATCATTCAGTTGGAATTTCGATGTTAAGAAGCTTTGCTAAAGAAAAGACAAAAACAAAATAGGCAAGAAACAAATTAAAATCCAATTTATAGCAACAAAATACATGGTTCGAGAGAACAAAGAAATATAATCTCGAACATTGTTGCCACGACACTATTATTTGGGAATATTTTTGTAAACTTTGGGAATATTTTTTAAAACAGAAATAAATCTAATATTAAAGAATTTAAGATTTTTATATTTTTTAGATATTTTCGATTCAAATTTGTAGAATTGTTCGATTAAAATTAGATTTTATAGAAAATTTTTCGATAAAAATATTTTTCTTTAAAAATTTTTAATAAACATATTTTTATGTAAAAAAAAAAATTTCAAATCTTCCATAGAAAAATTTTTGATAAAAAAAATTTCTATAAAAAAAATTTTGATAGAAAATTTTCTATAGAAAAATTTTTGATATAAAATTTTCCATAGAAAATTTCAGAACGAAAAATTTACGATTTTGATAAAAAAAAAATTATAAAAAAATTTTTGTAAGAAAATTTTTATAGAAAAATTTTTGGTAAAACAATTTTTGAAAGAAAAATTTTTGATAAAAAAATTTTCTATGGAAACATTTTTGATAAAATAATTTTCCATAGAGAAATTTTTGATAAAAAAATTTTCTATAGAAAAATTTTTGATGAAAATATTTTCTATAGAAAAATTTTTGATAAAAAATTTTCCATACAAAAATTTTTGATCGAAAATTTTCGATTTTGATAAAAAAAAAAATTATAGAAAAATTTTTGTAAGAAAATTTTTATCGAAAAATTTTTGGTAAAACAATTTTTGGGAGAAAAATTTAAAAAAAAAAAATTCCTATGGAAACATTTTTGATATAAAAAATTTTCTATTGAGAAATTTTTGATAGAAAAATTTTCTATAGAGAAATTTTTGATAGAAAAATTTTGTATAGATTTGATAGAAAAATTTTCTATAGAAAATTTTTGACTAAAAAATTTTCTTTGGAAAATTGTTCGATTAAAATTAGATTTTATAGAAAATTTTTTTATAAAAATATTTTTCTTTAAAAATTTTTGATAAAAATATTTTTATATCAAAAAATTTTCAATTTTCTTTAGAAAAGTTTTTGATAAAAAAAAATTTTCTATAGAGAAATTTTTGATAGAAAAATTTTCTATAGAAACATTTTTGATAAAAAATTTTCCATAGAAAAATGTTTAATCGAAAAATTTTCGATTTTTATAAAAAAAAAATATAGAAAAATTTTTGTAAGAAATTTTTTTATAGAAAAATTTTTGGTAAAACAATTTTTGATAAAAAATTTTTAATAAAAAATTTTTCTATGGAAAGATTTTTGATAAAATAATTTTCTATAAAGAAATTTTTGATAGAAAAATTTTCTATAGAGAAATTTTTGATAGAAAAATTTTCTATAGAGAAATTTTTGATAGAAAAATTTTCTATAGAGAAATTTTTGATAGAAAAATTTTCTATAGAGAAATTTTTGATAGAAAAATTTTCTATAGAGAAATTTTTGATAGAAAAATTTTTGATTAAAAAATTGTTCGATTAAAATTAGATTTTATATGTTTCTCAAAAAATATTTTTCTTTAAAAATTGTTGATAAAAATATTTTTATATCAAAAAATTTTCAAATTTTCTTTAGAAAAATTTTTAATAAAAAAATTTTTGATGAAAATATTTTCTATAGAAACATTTTTGATAAAAAATTTTCCATAGAAAAATTTTTGATCGAAAAGTTTTCGATTTTGATAAAAAAAAATTTATAGAAAAATTTTTGTAAGAAAATTTTTATAGAAAAATTTTTGGTAAAACAATTGTTGAGAGAAAAATTTTTAATAAAAAAATTTTCTATGGAAACAATTTTGATAATTTTCTATAGAGAAATTTTTGATAGAAAAATTTTCTATAGAGAAATTTTTGATGAAAAAACTTTCGATAGAAAAATTTTTAATAAAAAATTTTCCACAGAAAAATTTTTGATTGAAAAATTTTCGATTTTGATAAAAAAAATTTATAGAAAAATTTTTCTAAGAAAATTTTTATAGAAAAATTTTTGGTGAAACAAATTTTGAGAGAAAAATTTTTGGTGAAACAATTTTTGAGAGAAAAATTTTTAATAAAAAAATTTTCTATGGAAACATTTTTGATAAAATAATTTTCCATAGAGAAATTTTTGATAGAAAAATTTTCTATAGAGAAATTTTTGATAGAAAAATTTTCTATAGGAACATTTTTGATAAAAGATTTTCCATAGAAAAATTTTTGATCGCAAAATTTTCGATTTTGATAAAAAAAAAATTATAGAAAAATTTTTGTAAGAAAATTTTTATAGAAAAATTTTGGTAAAACAATTTTTTATAGAAAAAATTTTTTATAGAGAAATTTTTGATAGAAAAATTTTCTATAGATACATTTTTGTTAGAAAAATTTTCTATAGAGACATTTTTGTTAGAAAAATTTTCTACAGGAAAATTTTTTGATAAAAATATTTAAAAAAATGGAGTAGAAAATTTTTTCTTTTTAAAACGTTAGAACTACGCATTATAAAAAAAAGTAAGAAATTGCTATAGTCGGTCAAGCCCGTCCATACGATACCCTTCACCACTAAGGCCAAAAGTGTTATTTTTCCTATATAAAGGCAAATATTTGATAAATTTTACCATCATACAAACATTTTTTCAAAATTTATATATTTAAGCTGAATTCGTCATTTGGACTTATATGAGAGCTAGAGTCAAACGTGGACCGATTTTCTCAAAATGTGGCAAATTGATTACGGTTTTTACAAAAATTATGTATGCAAAAAATAAACTTGAAATTCTCATTATCTTCAGATTTTTGAGCGTTTTAGTGATTTTTGTCCCATTTAGTGCTTTTTGACAGAAGACTTTGTATGGGAGCTATGGTCAAATGTGGACCAATTTCAACGAACTTCAGCACAGTGATTTCGATTTACATAAGCAGTATTTGTTTTAAATTAAATTTCATGAAAAAATATTGATATTTGTGGCCAAAATATCAATTCCGGGAAGTGGGACGTATGGGAGGCACCATAAAAAATGGTCCGATTTTGAGGAATTCCAATAGCCATGGTCCCACTATCAAAAAAATTATCTGTGCTAAATTTCATCAAAATATCTTGAGAATTACGACCTGTACTTTGATTACATGGGGGTCCAGCCGGACGGACCGACTGACATCGCTAAATCGACTCAGAAAGTGATTCTAAGTCTATTGGTATACTAAAACTTATAATACCCTTTCCACCTATAATGGTAAAGGGTATAAATACCTATTTTAGATGATTCTGTTACTTGAGAGCGTATGATTAATGGAATTATGCAATATTTTGTAATTAAATATCAATCATACGTTAAAAAAAAGTAAGTATGCATAAGTAATCCAAAGACCTTTTACAAAATTTTAATTAAAAAGATATTTGCATTTACTTCTCGCTTAATCGCTTTAATGACAGAAAAATGTCTTTTAAATTAAAATATGTAAAACAAACAAATTTTACTTAAATACATTCTCTTATACGTAGAAACAATACAAACTTTGGCAAATTATCAACAAAATTTTAAGCTCAGTTTCAAAATATGAATTTAAATTTTGCTTTGTAAAGTATAAACATTTAAAATGAATATCAAACAATTTAAAAAATTCTTTTCTAAGTTAAAAAAGAATTTCAGTTAATAAGAATCAAGAGCATTTTTCTCTAACCACTTTAAAAACTTTAAAAGTAATTTACAAATGAATAATGTTTATTAAAATGTTTCAAAAAGAAAAGAAATGAAAATTTGCTAAATCTAATGGAAAAACATATAAGAATAAACATTTTTGGGATCATTGCATAAATAACATTATGCAAACTTTTAATTTCGTATACAAATAGTTTAAGGTTTGAGGAAAAAAGATATAATTTTTATGAAAAATTTCAAAATAAAGTTTTTTGAAGAATATTTTATATGAAAAGTTTTTCATATACAAAATTTCTTTTAAAGAAAATTTTGATATGTACAATTTTTTTTTTCAAAATGAAAATTTTCAACATAAAAATATTAAAAAATTTTCAATACAAAAGTTTTAAATATAAAAATTTTTCAATATAGAAATTTTTCTATAGAAAAATTTTCAATATAAAAATTTTATTATAGAAAAATTTTCAATATTGAAAACTTTTCTATAGAAAAATTTTCAATACAAAAATTGTTCTAAAGAAAAATTTTCAATACAGAAATATTTCTCAATAAAAATCTTTTATATAAAATTTTTTCTAAACAAAAATTTTCAATATAAAAATTTTTCTAAAGAAAAATTTTAAGTATAAAAATTTTTCTAAAGAAAAATTTTCAATATAAAAATTTTTCTAAAAAAAAATTTTCAATGTAAAAATTTTCTAAAAAAAAATTTCAATATAAAAATTTTTCTAAAGAAAAATTTTCAATACAAAAATTTTTCTAAAGTAAAATTTTCAATATAAAATTTTTTCTAAAGAAAAGCTTCAATATAAAAATTTTTCTAAAGAAAAATTTTCAATATAAAAATTTTTCTAAAGCAAAATTTTCAATATAAAAATGTTTCTTTAGAAATATTTTTTATATCAAAATGTCTCAATATAAAAATTTTTCTTTAGAAAAATTTTCAATATATAAATTTTCAATATACAAATTTTCAATAGAAAAATTGTCAATATAAAAATTTTTTCTATAGAACATTATTTTTCTACAATAAAAAATTTCAATATAAAAATTTTTCTATACCAAAAATTTTTCTTAACAAAAATTTTCAATATAACAATTTTTCTGTAAAAAAATGTTCACTATAAAAATTTTACTATAGAAATATTTTCACTATAAAAATTTTTTAATAGAAAATTTTTCTATAAAAAAACTTTCACTATAAAATGTTTCTACAGAAACCTTTTTTTTCAATATCAAAATTTTCTAAAGAAAAATTTTCGATATCAAAATTTTTCTAAAGAAAATTTTTCAATATAAATTTTTTCTTAAGAAATATAAAAATAATATATATATTTTGATATAAAAATTTTTCTATAGAAAAATTTTCACTATAAAAATTTTTCTATAGAAAAATGTTCACTATAAAAATTTTTCTATATAGAATTTTTCTAAAGAAAAATTATTTTTCTCTAATAAAAAAAATTTCAATATAAAAATTTTTCTAAAGAAAAATTTTCAAAATTTTCTCTAGAAAAATTATCACTATAAAAATTTTTCTATAGAAAAATTATCAATATAAAAATTTTTCTATAGAAAACTTTCCACTATAAAAATTTTTCTATAGAAAAAATTTCACTATAAAAATGTTTCTATGGAAAACATTTTACTACAAAAATGTTTCTATAGAAAAATTTTCACTATATAAATTTTTCTATTGACAACTTTTTACAATCAAAATTTTTCGATAGAAAATTTTTCACAATAAAAATTTTTCTATAGAAAAGTTTTCACTACAAAAATTTTGCTATAGAAAATTTTTCTATAGAAAATTTTTCTATAGAAAATTTTTCTATAGAAAATTTTTCTATAAAAAATTTTTCTATAGAAAATTTTTCACAATAAAAATTTTTCTATAGAAAATTTTTCACAATAAAAATTTTTCTATAGAAAATTTTTCACAATAAAAATTTTTTTATATAAAATTTTTTACTATCAAAATGTTTTCTATAGAAAAATTTTCACTATAAAAATTTTTCTATCGAAATTTTTTCACTATAAAAATTTTTCTATAGAAAAATTTTCGCTATAAAAAATTTTCTATAGAAAATTTTTCACTATAAAAATTTTTCTATAGAAAATTTTTTGCTATAAAAATTTTTCTATAGAAAAATTTTCACTATAAAAATTTTTCTATAGAAAATTTTCACTATAAAAATTTTTCTATAGAAAAATTTTCACTATAAAAATTTTTATTTAGAAAAATTTTCACTATAAAAATTTTTCTTTAGAAAAATTTTCACTGTATATATTTTTCTATAGGAAATGTTTCATTATAAAAATTTCTATATCAATAATTTTAGGCAAAAAAAATTTTTGATAGAAAATTGTTCGCTAGAGAAAAATTTCTGTAGAATTTTTCAATATAAACATTTTTCTATAGGAATTTTTTTACTCTAAAAACTTTTCTTTACTAAACTTTTTACTACAAAAATTTTTATATAGAACATTATTCTCTTTAAAAATTTTTCGATAGAAAAATTTTCACTATGAAAAATTTTTTCTACAAAATTTGTCACTAATAGAATCTTTCTATAGAAAATTTTCTACTACTAAAATTTTTTCTATAGAAAATAAAAATTTTTCTACATATAATTGTTCGCTAAAAAAATTTTTCTATAGAAAGTTTTTCACTATAAACATTTTTCTACAGAAAATTTTTCACTATAAAAATTTTTCACTATAAAAATTTTTCTATTAAAATTTTTCATTACAAAAATTTTTACTATAAAAATTTTTCTATTCAAAATTTTTCACTTTATAAATTTTTCTATAGAAAATTTTTTAGTATAAAAATTTTTTACTAGAAAAGTTATTCTATAGAAATCTTAGTAAACACTTTTTTTTATCAAAATTCTTTTCTTTATTAAAATATTTTTGATTAAAAATTTTTCCATAAAAATTTATTTCTGTACAAATTTTGTTAAATTTTATCAGGTTACAATTTTTTGTTTTTCTTTGTGCTTAAATAAATCTTTTGATTTATTTTTTTGTATTTCATTTTTAAAACTGAATTTTAAGCATAATCATTTAACAGGAAACGGATATTACTTTTTCACTAAAACATTTCCGCTTGTTTTTGATAAACAGGATATTTTTTGATAATTCGGCAATTGGTATAAAGACTTGAAGTTTTAAAATCTGTTGGATTTGTTATAATGTTATAATTTTTCTTTAATTAAAATTTTTTTGAATTTTATTTTGTTAACAATCGTATTTATTTATTCCGTTTTTTCTTAGGTTCTTTACTCGATGAATTTCCATTAACTTCTAAAATTTATTTGGCCTAAGACAATGTTTTTATATATGAGAGAATAAAAATATACAAAAAAAATTCTCTCTCTGCAAAAGAGTATGAGTAAATTTTTTGTTGTAATAGGACATATCCTTTTGAAGAGGAATTTGTCGGTCTAATTCATTTAAATTGCAATTTTTTTTTGATGATTTTTTCCATGAATTCAAAGCCATCAAAAATGTTTATGGAAAAAGAATATTAAGTTTAGAAATAGGTTTCAAGACCGATTCGAATATATCCCATACTCTAAAGAACCCCAGTTCGAAAGATAAACTTATTTGATGCCAATGTCTAGGAAATTGTGCTATATTTTTATAACGCATATAAACATTAGCCTGACACACATTTTGAGGTCTACAAATCGACTCAAAATCACTATCTAAGCCGATTTATCATTGCGATTTATTTGTATCTTCTAAACTGTAAGACTGATTGCATCAGTATGTATGAAAGAATTATTAGGGAGGACCCAAGCTTTCTAAATTAAATAAACTTTATAACTGCAGAAAATTATTTATGTAATTTCTACACCTTTTCAGAAATTTGAAGTCAAATTTGGCAAAAAAATACACTTTTTAGGTTTTTTCATAGATTTTTCCCACAAGTGCTTAAGTTCTTTTTTACACTACAAAAAATAAAAAGTGTATTTTTTACAAAATTTTACTTTAAATTTCTTGAAAACTGTACAAGATACATACATTATTTTTTGCTGCCGTAAAGCTTATTTTATTGGCTATACAAAAGAATTTAAAAAATTTCAAAAAGGAAACTCAATTTACCTTTTTTTGCGATTAAAATTTTGGTATATAGAAATTTGTCATATTTTATAAAATTCAATTTTCATTCAAACAAAATTATTCAATTTTCTGAATTTGCACTACTTTTTATTTTTTAAATCTAAAGAGAATATATTAGACTATATAACATCATTTCAGAAGTTGCAAAATCGGCTAGAGATTTTTGTTATATGTTCTAAAACACAAAAATTGTCGGAAAAATTTGACAAATCTCGTTTAATGTTGTACATAAAGAAATGTTGCACTGACTTATGTTTTGGTTTCAAATCGTTCTCTACGAATATATAAGAAAACATTAACTTTCAATAAAAAACTTCTTTTTAAAAATTAAAAAATTGGTATCATCTTTTTGAGAAAAAAATGCACTTTTTTGGTTAGAGAAAAATATTTAAATTTGGAAATTCCTCAACATTAAACGGTTCAAGTTATTTAAAAACGGTTTTCATTATTTTATTTCCTGAACTGTTGGCTGCACACCAATATTTTTTTAAAAAATTATGGGCTTAATATCGAATGCACAATGGGTCAAAAACTGAAAAAAGTCAAAGAGAAAAATTGTTTTTTTTTTTGTTAAAAATAAAAGTACCTGAGCTTTATGATAAGCATTTCGAGGCAAAATTTAAAGTTTTCATATATTTTATTTTATAATCAACTAAAATAAATTTAGAAAAAAGGTAAACAAATATCCAATTAATTTTGAATCATTTTATTCATTTTGTCCTATCAATACATGATCAAATGCATAGTTTAATATGAAGAATTTTGGAAATTGGTCATACCGACTTAGAAACCTCCGTCGACTCATGCGCAAGAACTTTGCTAAAGATTATAGCCTGAGTAAATGCACAGTTTACGATTTAATTCATTTTGAGTAATTTTCAGGGGAGCCACCTGTCGGAAATTAGTCATACCAACTAAAAACCCTTCGTTTCTTTGTTGGTATAATCAAATGCACAGTTAACGATTTAGTTCTTTTTTAGTAATTTTCAGTGGTGCCACCATTCGGAAATTATTCATACCAATTAAAAAACCTTCGCCGGCTCATTTGCAACAACTTCGCTAAAGATCATAGCATGATGAAATACACAGTTTACGATTTAATTCATTTTGTGTAATTTTCAGTGGCGCCACCTGTCGGAAATTAGTGATACCAACTTAAAAACCTTAGTCGTCTTATGCGCAACAGCTAAAGATTATTTAATGTGCATAACATGTTAAAGTTTACTATTGTATACAGACAGAAAAACATTAATTTGTTTAAAAGTTCTAACATTACCAATTTTTTCCCCTTTTATAGCCTAATTTCTAAAAAGTTACATATGCATATTTGGTACCAAATGAATATTACTTCATGAGGTGGTAAGTTATCATTTTATACCTTTTTTACCCATTTTGGCACCCGAAATTAAAAACACGTGTTCAATATTTTTCTCACATTTATTGATTCCATTGCAAAATTCTTTTCTAGTGAAGTAATCATATTTTTTCTTTGTTTTTTCAAGCTCATCGCAAAATATAAAAAATCGGCCATATTAGACAATAACAAGTAAGAGTGGTATATTCGGCTTTGCCGAATCTTGGATACCCTTCACCAATGGTGTTTTGCAACACTACTTAATGTAATTCCTAGCAAAATGTGGTTATACTAGTATCTATTATATGCAAAGAGTCTTTAAAATTAAGAGTCGGAAAAAGAAAAGCTTTTCGGTGGCGTCATCATCTAGAATAGTTATGCACCCAAAGGTTAGGTTGGGCAGGTGGCTGATGTCTAGGGAAGCTTCACTTGGGTTCTAAAGTGGTCCCTTTGTGAAAAATAATGATTACTAGACTACAAGTAGAGAATGCATATTTAAGCCAGCCAGTAGCTTCGAAATAAAATAGACACATATTTTACGAACATTTAATAAAGTTCGATAGACCAGATAAACCATGCAGAAAAGATGCTTCAAAATGTAGATGCCCTTACATTTGCAATAGCACATCGATTTGATGAAGTTTAAGTATTCTGACATGCAACCCAAAAACGCTGTGCCCAGTGAGGGTTGTGGACTTTAATTCGTACGAATTATCCAACTAGTAAAAGTTCTTGATTAGTTATGTAAAACTCTGAAGTTAGCGGACTGATTTAGGTCAAAGCTTTAACAATGATTGTCAATGTATACAAGCCTTAAAATTATAGGGTATACACTCCTAGTTTTAGATACATACGTGAAATATATAGCTTTTGAATGGATGGTTATCAGCTTTGTCGGAAAAGTTTACTTATTAATTTGAAGTTAGTTAATTAATTAAAATAAACACTTCATCAATAATATTTGGGATGTATAGTTCTTTCGATCTGTCCGATGGATGTTTGGAAAGTTTTGCTCTAGTTCTTTGTGCAATTTTAATATGATTTAATTTATCAGCATTAAATCCATTCCCGGTCGGGTTTATATGAGAGATTTCACTAAATGTGAATAGAGCTCGCCCATTTTCAATATCGAAATTTCAAGAGATCAGAAATACTTTTGCCAAATGCTGTCCCTCTAGAAAGTTTATTTTAGGCGCTATTGTCCTGAATATCAATATTGTACAACGTCTTTATACTAAATGTCATCATCGTATCTATTATAATTTGTCATTTATTAGCTACTAAGAGATTGCCTTAGGCAAAGTTATACGGGATCAATTGTCAAACGTGAACGGATTTCTCCCAATTGCAATTAAAAAATTTAAATTTTCGTTGATATGTGAGATACTTACATACATATGTAGGTTTTGAACGGATATCATGTAATTAGCTGCATTTTTGTACTTCCTAGGAAGATTACCTATAATTTGATATGTAATACATTCTCAAATGTTATCATAATGTTCAAAAGTCAGACACAAAATTAAGATAAATGCAGAGTGTCTGTCTGCTAAAATCAGATTTGTGGAGCTCTTGGATTTTACACAAAATTTTAGGATATTGTCCCACCCTGAATTTTATCATTGTCGATCAAAATACTATCGCTTAAACGCTAAATTATATCTACCACAAATTACCGAATGCATCAGGATTTAGGTAATCCCCTGCGAAGGACGCTATTGAATTTCATCAAAATAAACACCTGAGATATCGACAAAACAGGAGCTCCAAAAACTTGACTACAACAGAAAAAATTACAGACAGGTAGACGGACGGACAAAAAACAGACGGACGGACAAAAAGACGGACGGACAGGCAAACAGACGGACGGACGTTGCGAAATCGATTCTCCTGCCGATTCTGAGTTGATCGGTACAATTTGAATGGTATTCATAATCAGATTTATAGAGTTTATACATCAGATTTTAGGAAATCCTCCTACAAAGAACGCTGTCAAATTTCATCACAATCGGTCCAATAACACCTGAGATATCGCTGAAACAATACTTACAAAATGTCAACAAAATTTCTTAGACACGTAATTACTTTGGGGAATTTGCTGCACATCACAAGTAGTGTTTTGGCGATATCTCAGTTGTTTATGGACCGCTTTTGATAAAATTTAATAACATGTTTGCCGGGAGAAATTCCTAAAATCTGATATAAAATTAATGTATGTCCGTGCTAAAGAAGGATGGTTTTTCCTGTTTCTGCATTTCATTTTTTCAACAAACATTCTCTAATGCGAACTTTGGGCAATTTGCGATACATAAAATTCAGTTTTTTGGCGATATCTCAGTTGTTTATGGACCGATTTTGACAAAATTTTACAGAGTGCTTTGGGAAACTATTTCTACAATCTGATATATATGTTATATGTATTATCACATGTACACCAGGAGTATCTTTTTTCTCTTGTTATTTAAAAGTGTGTTTCAATCAAAAATTTTAAAATTTTCGTCTAATTTTTTGTATTTTTTCGATATTTTCGGTGTTTATAAACCGATTTTAATGAAATTTAATAGCGTTCATTGCGGGAGAATTTCCTAAAATCTGATATATAATTTATGTAAGTCCATCCTCCAGGGGCTTCAAAAACTTGATTTCAACAGACAGACAGACAGACGGACAGACAGACAGACAGACAGACAGACAGACAGACAGGCGGACATCGCTTAATCGATTCTCCTCCCGATTCTGAGTCGATCGGTATAATTTTTATGGGGTCTACGATCACTAATAAAAAAATTACAAACGGAATCACAAACTTATAATACCCTTTCACCTATTGGTGAAGGGTATAAAAAATAGCTACACAGCTCAAAAGCTTTTCTACTTCTGAGGTGGTCTACTTTGACCAATAATTCACCCTGTGTTTGACCAATAATTCACCCTGGGTAACCATAAATCCAAAATTCGGAAAGCTTGGGCCCTCCTTAACAATTCTTTTATACATACTCGTGCAATCAAACTTATCACTAGTCAGTATATTTCAAATTGGAAATTTCGGTTTCAAAGCTCATTTTTTGGTTCTTTGAAAATTTTGTTTAACAAATATTTAAAAAAAAAAAAAATCCTGCATTGGCGTTTTGAAACAAATAAATGGAAGAACTAAACCCAAGAAAATTGAAATAGATATCTTGAACTTGTTTGCCTTGCTTACGATTTAAAATCATCGAATTTCACAAAAATGTATATAAAAGTTAGCTTTTTTATTAACTCCTTTTAGATATACGATATTTTAATTGAAAAGTTTTTCTAAATATTTTTATCCTTTTAACTGGGTTAACCCTAATAGCTTCTTCTAATACTAATAATACTCACAAATATTTCAAAAGAATTGTTGTTGACTATGTCAATTTTGTTTGTAAATTATTATAATAACAATAAAACCAAAATTATTCCAAAACAAAATTTAAATACCAGCTTTTAGGTTTTTTGTAATAATTTCATATGAAAATTTGCTGCTTAAATTCTGAGAATTATTAAAAACGCTGAATTTTAAACACTACATACATAAACATTTAACAGGAAACGGATATTATAAATATTTCCGCTTGTTTTTGTACAACCGCTTATTTTGTAGGAAAACACTCGAAACTTGGAAAATTTAAAACACACACAAAAATTTTTTTTTTTTTTTAATTTTTATAATTTTTCTTAAATTTATGAGTAAATTAAAATTTTATTAATTTGTTTTTATTATTGTTTTGTAAAAAAACTAAAAAATCGTATTTAGTTTCCGTTTTTTTCAAGCAGTTGCTTACAGGACGAATTTCCACAAACCTCTGAATGTTATTTCGCTAAGGACAATGTTTTTATATAAACGAGAATGGAAATTTTCTCTTTTACCACAAACGAGATGAGTTAGTTTGTATTGTATGTTCACAGAACATTTGTAGTCATTCACACCAAAACGTAACAAATCCATTTTTTATACCCATCATCTGTCTGTCTGTCTGTATGTCCTTCTGTCTATCTGTCTGTCTGTCTGTTTGTCTGTCTATCTGTCAGTAAGTCTGTCTGTCAGTCAGTCTTTCTGTCTTTAGTCACAATCGGTAACCATTTGACCATAGCTTCCATATAAAAAACTTAACGAAACACAAAATTCCAAAATTCCGTCTGTCGGACAAATAAAAGCGCGATAGAGCTTTTACAAAAGGAGCTAGAAGGACAAAATTTTGCAAAAGTACTTTCAATGTCTTAAAAAAGTTCTGTATTGCAAATGGGCGAAATCGGTTCACACGGTTCCTACAATTGAAAAAAAAAAATACTTAAAATTTGGCGGAATGATTTTCAATTTTTCAAAAATTTACTTTTTATAAGAAATTTTTCAAAAATTTACTTTTTGTAGGAAATTTTTCAAAAATATACTTTTTATAGGAAATTTTTCAAAAATTTACTTTTTATAGGAAATTTTTCAAAAATTTACTTTTTATAGGAAATTTTTCAAAAATTTACTTTTTATAGGAAAATTTTCAAAAATTTTTCAAAAATTTACTTTTTATAGGAAATTTTTCAAAAACTTACTTTTTATAGGAAATTTTTCAAAAATTTACATTTTATGGGAAATTTTTTAAAAATTTACTTTTTATAGGAAATTTTTCAAAAATTTACTTTTTATAGGAAATTTTTCAAAAATTTACTTTTTATAGGAAATTTTTCAAAAATTTACTTTTTGTAATATATTTAAAAAAAAAATTACTTTTTATAGGAAATTTTTCAAAAATTTACTTTTATAAGAAATTTTCAAAAATTTACTTTTTATAGGAGATTTTCAAAAATTTACTTTTTATAGGAAATTTTTCAAAAATTTACTTCTTATAGGAAATTTTTCAGAAATTTACTTCTTATAGGAAATTTTTCAGAAATTTACTTCTTATAGGAAATTTTTCAGAAATTTACTTTCAAAAATTTACTTTTATGGAAATTTTTCAAAAATTTACCTTTTATAGGAAATTTTTCCAAAATATTTACTTTTTATAGAAAATTTTCAAAAATTTACTTTTTATAGGAGATTTTCAAAAATTTACTTTTTATAGGAAATTTTTCAAAAATTTACTTCTTATAGTAAATTTTCAGAAATTTACTTCTTATAAGAAATTTTTCAGAAATTTACTTTCAAAAATTTACTTTTATGGAAATTTTTCAAAAATTTACCTTATATAGGAAATTTTTCCAAAATATTTACTTTTTATAGAAAATTTTCAAAAATTTTCTTTTTATAGGAGATTTTCAAAAATTTACTTTCTATAGGAAATTTTTCAAAAATTTACTTCTTATAGGAAATTTTCAGAAATTTACTTTTTATAGAAAATTTTTCAAAAATTTTCTTTTTATAGGAAAATTTTCAAAAATTTTTCAAAAATTTACTTTTTATAGGAAATTTTTCAAAAATTTACTTTTTATAGGAAATTTTTCAAAAATTTACTTTTTATAGGAAATTTTTAAAAAATTTACTTTTTGTAGGAAATTTTTCAAAAATTTACTTTTTATAGGAAATTTTTCGAAAATTTACTTTTTATAGGAAATTTTTCAAAAATTTACTTTTTATAGGAAATTTTTCAAAAATTTACTTTTTATAGGAAATTTTTGAAAAATTTACTTTTTATAGGAAATTTTTGAAAAATTTACTTTTTATAGGAAATTTTTGAAAAATTTACTTTTTATAGGAAATTTTCCAAAAATTTACTTTTTATAGGAAATTTTTCAAAAATTTACTTTTTATAGGAAATTTTCCAAAAATTTACTTTTTATAGGAAATTTTCCAAAAATTTACTTTTTATAGGAAATTTTTCGAAAATTTTCTTTTTATAGGAAATTTTTCAAAAATTTACTTTTTATAGGAAATTTTTCAGAAATTTCCTTTTTATAGGAAATTTTTCAAAAATTTACTTTTTATAGGAAATTTTTCAAAAATTTACTTTTTATAGGAAATTTTTCAAAAATTTACTTTTTATAGGAAATTTTTCAAAAATTTACTTTTTATAGGAAATTTTTCAAAAATTTACTTTTTATAGGAAATTTTTCAAAAATTTACTTTTTATAGGAAATTTTTCAAAAATTTACTTTTTATAGGAAATTTTTCTAAAAATTTACTTTTAATAGGAAATTTTTTAAAAATTTATTTTTTATAGGAAATTTTTCAAAAATTTACTTTTTATAGGAAATTTTTCAAAAATTTACTTTTTATAGGAAATTTTTCAAAAATTTACTTTTTATAGGAAATTTTTCAAAAATTTACTTTTTATAGGAAATTTTTCAAAAATTTACTTTTTATAGGAAATTTTTGAAAAATTTACTTTTTATAGGAAATTTTTGAAAAATTTACTTTTTATAGGAAATTTTCCAAAAATTTACTTTTTATAGGAAATTTTTCAAAAATTTACTTTTATAAGAAATTTTCAAAAATTTACTTTTTATAGGAAATTTTTCAAAAATTTACTTTTTATAGGAATTTTTTTAAAAATTTACTTTTTATAGGAATTTTTTCAAAAATTTACTTTTTACAGGAAATTTTAGTAAAAATTTACTTTTTATATGAAATTTTATTTTCTAACTCTGATATAATATTATTTTCTCTCCTAATATCTTTCTCCCTCTCTTCTCCTTGCGCATATTTTGAAATCCATGTTTTCTGAGAACAAAAGCTACTCCAACAACAAGTGCAAAAAATATGTTACAAATAACTGTTGATTTGTCATTGACCCTCATGCACACTTTCCTTTTGACATTGTTAAAAAATACTGTTGTTGTGGTTGTTTTTGGTGTTGCCTCTAAAACAAAAGATATCATGTTTATGGCTTTTAAGCGGAAACGGAAAACTGCAATTTCACACGAATGCAAATAAATACATAAATACCTTTAGGTTATGTTAACACCATTAACAACATACAAAAAAGTTCGCAAAAGACAACTGTAATAGAAATAAATAATTTTTATCTAAATTGAATTATTTACTATTTTATATATAAAAAGAAAACCGCATTTTTGGGGCTAAATATTATTTGCAATTTTAAGCAATAAAATTGGACAAGCCATGATCCCAAAAAATTGTCATACCTGTACTTTGCTTACATGATTTACATGGGGCCAGCCGTCCAAACATAAGGACGAACGAACTGATATCGCTAAATCGGCTCAGGAAATAATTCTAAGTTTATTGGTATACTTAAAGGTAGGTCTTAGATCAATATTTCTATGCGTTATATACATCATCACAAACATATTATACACTTTCCACCTAAGGTAAAATTTTTAATAACATTGGACAAATTTCAAATATAAGTATATAAAAACAAGTAAGAAAGTGCTACAGTCGGTCAAGCCCGACCATACGATACCCTTTACCACTAAGGTCAAAGGTGTTCTTTTTTCTGTATAAAGAAAAATATTTGCCAAATTTTGCCATCATACAAACATTTTCTCAAAACTTATATATTTAAGCTGTTTCCGTCATTTGGACTAGGGTCAAATGTATTACAGAAATTATATTTGCAAAAAATAAAGTTAAAATTCTCATTATCATCAGATTTAAGAGCGTTTTAGTGATTTTTGTCCCATTTAGTGCTTTTTGACAGAAGAGTTTGTATGGGGGCTATGGTTAAATGTGGATGGATTTCAACGAAATTTCGTTCAGTGATTTAATTTTATATGAGCAGATTTTGTCTTAAGTTTTATTAAAAACAAGTAGGAAAGTGCTATAGTCGGTAAAGCCCGACCATACGATATTTAAGCTGTTTCCGCCATTTGGACTTATATGAGATCTAGGGTCAAATGTGGACCGATTATCTCGAAATCTGGCAAATTGATTACAGTTGTTACAAAAAATATGTATGCAAAAAATAAACTTAAAATTCTCATTATCATCAGATTAACGAGCGTTTTAGTGATTTTTGTCCATTGAGTGCGTTTTGACAGAAGAGTTTGTATGGGAGCTATGATCAAATGTGCACCGATTTCAACTAAATTTAGTACAATGATTTTGGTTTATATAAGCAGTATTTGTTTTAAATTTCATGAAAAAATATTGATATTTGTGGCCAATATATCAATTCCGGGGAGTGGGACCTATGGGAGGTAACATAAATAATGGTTCGATTTTAACGAATTTCGATAGTCATGGTCCCACTATCAAACAAATTGTTTGTGTAAAATTTCATCAAATTATCTTTAGAATTGCGACCTGTACTAGGTTTACATGGGGTCAAGCCAGCCAGACGGACGGACATCGCTAAATCGACTTAGAAAGTGATTCTAAGTCTATTGGTATACTAAAAGGTGGGTCTAAGACAAATATTTCTATGCGTTACATACGTCAGCACAAACTTATAATACCCTTTCCACCTATGGTGGTGAAGTATATAAATATTGATATTTGTGGCCAATATATAAATTCCCGGAAGTCGGATCTATGGGAGGTACCATAAATAATGTACTAATTTTGACGAATTTCAATAGCTATGGTCCCACTATTAAAGAAATTATCTGTTCAAAATTTCATCAAATTATCTTTAGAATTCCGACCTGTACTTTGATTACATGGTTTACATGGGGGTCCAGTCAGCCAGCCAGACGGACGGACGGACGGACGGACATCGCTAAATCGACTTAGAAAGCGATTGTAAGCCTATTGGTGTACTAAAAGATGGGTCTAAGGCCAATACTTCTATACGTTACATACATCAGCACAAACTTATAATACCCTTTCCGCGTATGGTGGTGAAGGGTATAAATAGTTTAACTTAAATGTAATTTTTGCTATTTATCAGTTTAATTTTTCAATAGTTTATTTTAAAATCAATCTAAATTTGAAAATAAATTAAAATTTTGAACATCATCCTACATTTAAACAAAGTTTGAGAAATTAAGTTTTATATCAAGTGTTAACATCTTATTTTTTCCATGGTTTCTTAAGAAATTTCAAAAATTTTAAGAAAAAATAACGAAATTATCAAGTGAAGTGTTATTTTTATATAAAAATACTTGAATGTGCTTTCAAATGTAAAAAAAATTTGCCCATACTCTTTATTTTCATGCGATTAAATAAGCATTCGAATTCATTAGAAATTTATTGTCATTTCGTCGAAATGACCGAAACATGTACCTACATATGTACATTAGGGTGACAATAAAATTTGTATACCCTTCACTACCCTGATGTATGTAACGCATAGAAATATTTGTCTTAGTATACCAATAGGCTTAGAATCACTTTCTGAGTCGATTTCGCGATGTCCGTCCGTCCGTCCGTCCGTCCGTCCGTCTGGCTGACTGGACCCCCATGTAAACCTTGTAATGAAACTACAGGTCGCAATTCTAAAGAGAATTTGATGAAATTTGGCACAGATCATTTTTTTGATAATGGTCCATGGCTATTGAAATTCTTCAAAATCGGTCCATTATTTATGGTACCTCCCATAGGTCCCACTTCCCGGAATTGATATATAATATTTTTTCATGAAATTTAAAGTAAATACTGCTTATGTAAGCTCAAAATCACTGTACTAAATTCTCTTCTCAAAACGCACTAAATGAGACAAAATTCTCTAATAAATTCACTCATAAATCCGAAGATAATGAGAATTTTAAGTTTATTTTTCGCATACATAACTTTTGTAACATCTGTAATCAATTTGCTAAGTTTCGAGATAATCGGTTATATCCAGAGACCGAATATTAATACTTTTAAAACAATATTTTCATATTTTAATCCATACAAAAAAAATCATTGAAGTTTAAAAAATAATAAATATCCCCAAAGATTTTTAATTGTTCAAAAAATTTTGTATCGTTTTTCAATCCGATGAAAATAAAAAATAAAAAAATCGTTTGGGATATTTATCAGTTCAAAATTATTTTCATCTTTTTTCATCCGATGAAAAAAAATTGGTAGAAAATATTTAAATTTTATTTCTGTATTTGTCCTGGTTTCATTCATCATAATGTTCTTGCATAGATTAGGAAACTCCAAAATCCTTGCGCCAACTGCCGTAGCATGGGGATTTGTCGCATGATTACCCCTTGGAGTAGTATATTCTGTAATATTGTTTCTTTTAATGCTTAAAACATCGTGAGTGCTAAGTCGGTGGGTGATGGGTCCAAAGACACAAGGCACGTTTGTATAGCGAGCAGCTCGATCCGAGACTGAGGCCCGCTTGCAGCCGCAACTAACATGTTGAACAGACGCTGCATTTTCGTACTTTACGAAGTACAATTATCTTAGACCCTTAGACCATATACGTTGGAATGGTTCTTAGATAACTCCCTTTTATATTAGCCCTGACCTAGAATCCCACACTGGTTGTTTACCGCATCTAAAACTAGGTTGCTAAGGTTTCCAGGATGTACCACGAGAAGGTTAGAGTGGGATTTGGATACAGTTCTTACCTGGTAGCTAGAGACGTCAGGCAATTCTGCATCCTTCCATTCCCTATGCTCCACTGGGAGCCAAGAATGACAGAAGAAGATTTGTCCTGGTATAAAAAGTCTTTAGGACGTTTAAATAACAATAAATTCAATTATTGTTGCAAATTATATGTTGAAATGGTTTTGCGAGTCAAATAAACTACCAATAGTTCCATTAGGACTATTAGGTTTAACTTCGATGTCATTGCAATTAATTGGAAACATATTCATACATTCATTGTTAAAAGTTTTATAATTTCAAAAATATTTTATTTTTCAAAGTCAAAACAGAAGTTCAAAAATAAAACAATCAATAAAATATTTTTCTGTTTGGATATTTATCGTTATAGATATTTAAAATTTTCATCGTGAGGGATATTTATATTTCAAATATAAATCCCTCATTTTTATTCATCGATCGAAATGAAAATAAATTTTCATCGGCAATGATATTTATACTTGATTGATTTAAAAAATAAAACAATATTCGGTCTCTGGTTATATTTGACTCTAGCTTTCATATAAGTCCAAATGGTGGATACATTTTAATTTTATAAGTTTTGAGAAACTGTATGTATGATGGTAAAATTTAGTAAATATTTGTCTTTATTCAGGAAAAACAACACCTTTGACCTTAGTGGTGAAGGGTATCGTATGGTCGGGCTTGACCGACTATAGCACTTTCTTACTTGTTTTTCTTTGAATTCATATGTTTTTCTACGGAATATTGTGACACTAGGTCTAAAAGTTTAGATCTAAAAATTTTAGCCAAATCGGACAACGTTCTATGGGCGCGCATCGGGTACAAAGTTAAAGAGTAAGAGTAAAAAGGGGGAAAAATGGGTAATTTTTTTTGTTTTTGCAAAATTTAGACCAAAAATAAATAATTTTTACCAGAAAAAATAATAGAATATTAAAGAAAACTAATACGGCTTTATTCCAAATCATAAAAGATGAAAATCTATGAAGTAGTTTAAAAGTTATTGCAGTTTTCCCCCGAAAACCCATGTCCAGAAAATCCAAATTTTGACATTTGACCGCTGTGAAGTAACGGTTAATTTCTTCCAATATTAAAAAACCCTTTAGCATAGGTGCTCCATAAACGAAGCAATAATATTAATTATCTTTTTTGTTAAAATTGAGTACAAGCAAAATTTACCGAGCATTTACTAGAATTTGGCCCAAAAATTTACATTTTCGCGAAATTCTTCAATTTTAAATCTCAGGTACGGCAAAACGGTTCTAGATATTGACCTAAATTTTTTTGGGTTTTATTCTCCTATTTGCCTGTTTTAACACGCTGGAGAGCAAATTCTAAATTTATAATATTTGTTGAACAAAATTTTGAAAAGATTAATAAATGATTTTTGAAACCGACCTGAGAAAAATGTACCATTTTCCAACATGAAAAAACTAAGTAAATTTGATTATATTTAAGCAAAACTGAACTATTTACTATTAACAAGCCATTAAATGATAAAAATTATTCACTTTTGGTCTAAATTTCGCAAAAACAAAAAATAACCCATTTTTCCCCATACAAATGGGCTCTTAAACTTTGGACTCGATGCGTGTCTGTAGAACGTTGTCCGATTTGGCTCGAATTTTCAGATCTAAACTTTTTGAAAAAGTTATAAAATTCCAAAAATCATTTTACTTCATACAAAAAATTGTCACCCTAATGAACATAATATGTATTTTTATATAACTTTAAGTATTAAATGTGTTGCTGATTAAATGTCATGGAATCACATGCTATTAGTGCCAATTAAGATTTTTTTTTACACATGTTTGAGTATATCGGGTGATTTTTTTTGCAAATTTAATATTATTTTATTTTGCCAAAGTAAAAGATGTGCATTTGTCTGACATAACAAGAAACAATGGCATAATTGAATGGCGAGTTCGTTTAAAAGTCAATTTTTCGTTTTGGCCCTCGTAAATTGGCCGCATAGATTGTGCCATTTACGTGTCTAAAAAAGATTGGCCAATATTAGATGGAACTTGGACCTAGCGTCTGAACTATTTGAAAGGTTGCTGCAAAAATATGTACCTATATGAAGACCTTATTTTGAAAGTGGATTAAGTCCATTTTTTTAAATTGAGATATAAAGGGCTTTGCGTCTAAGTGTTTTTAAAAATATATGTAAATTAAATCTTAGGTTTTGATCAGAACCTATTAAATTTTTTCTTTCATAAAAATAAATTAAAAAAAAAAACCATTTGGAAATGCGTTTTGAAGCGGGTTGAATGGACTTACACCATTCAATTTTAAAATATTAATTTTTTGAATTGAAAAATGTATGGGACTTAAACTGTATTCAAAACAAATAACATATCAATTTTTGGTTTTGTATGAAAAAATTTTTACTTTTGAATTGCAAAATGTATGGGACTTATTCCACTATCAAAACAAATAATATGAAAAATTTTGTTTTAAAAAATTTTGCCAAATATCTTTTATAACAAAATTCATACAAAAGGCAAATTCTCGAGAAAATTCCTATAAAACGCAAAATTTTAAAAAATTTCCTATAAAAAGTAAATTTATGAAAAATTTCCTTTAAAAAGTAAATTTTTGAAAAATTTCCTATAAAAAGTAAATTTTTGAAAAATTTCCTATAAAAAGTAAATTTTTGAAAAATTTCCTATAAAAAGTAAATTTTTGAAAAATTTCCCATAAAAAGTAAATTTTTGAAAAATTTCCTATAAAATGTAAATTTTTGAAAAATTTCCTATAAAAAGTAAATTTTTGAAAAATTTCCTATAAAAAGTAAATTTTTGAAAAATTTCCTATAAAAAGTAAATTTTTGAAAAATTTCCTATAAAAAGTAAATTTTTGAAAAATTTCCTATAAAAAGTAAATTTTTGAAAAATTTTCTATAAAAAGTAAATTTTTAAAAATTTCCTATGAAAAGTAATTTTTTGAAAAATTTCCTATAAAAAGAAAATTTTTGAAAAATTTCCTATAAAAAGAAAATTTTTGAAAAATTTCCTATAAAAAGAAAATTTTTGAAAAATTTCCTATAAAAGGAAAATTTTTGAAAAATTTCCTATAAAAAGAAAATTTTTGAAAAATTTCCTATAATTTCCTATAGTAAATTTTTGAAAAATTTTCAGTATTTTTTCAATTGTAGGAAATTGCAAATATTTTTAAATTTCAATAAAAACAATCCTAGTGTCGTACTTCTATAAAAATAAGTTTAACTTTTACTCTGTTTGAGTAAATATTTCTTTTAGAACTTAAAAATGCATTAGACTTAACCCACATAGAAATTTTTGCAAGATTCAAGCGATGTATATCTCTTGAAGCAAGTATTTTAGGAAACAAATTTATACCACAGTCGATAAATACTCGTATTAAAGCATATAAAAAATATTCGGTACTTTTTCGAAACATCGTTGCTCTGCAAAATCTTAAAAATACGCTATATCTCCTTAACTAAAATGTACAGGAACAAAATTTAAATTGCACTGAGAACATATTTGATACTTTTATGTAATTGGGATAGTTTGGGTTAAAACATGGTAAAACCTATTTTGGTACTTATTTAATCAATGTGTATATTTAGAACCATTTGTTATAAAATATATAACACAATCTATTAGTATTAAAAAAAAGTATCAAATTACTTGACGCAAAATATACCTATCCGCAAAAACATGTGAGTTACCTATGACGTTTTCATGTCAATTCCATGCCGAACTACATACATTTGTATATGAGTATTTGCTTGAACAATATATGTTAATCCTAATAACCAAAATTGTTAAAATAAAATAGATATGTTTGTTTGTATCATTTTGGAAAAGTGAGAATATTTCCTCTTTACTTTTGGCACCAACACTAGTTTTAAGTTAGATTTACTTTATGTAAAAAACCCATTTCTTACTCGTCTCCTGAGTAGAATTAATGATTGCCTATCATTAAGTCGAATTGTTATGTTTTGATGCCTTCGTCAAAAAATAAGTTTAATAAATTTAACCCTCATTGACTGACGTAATACTCTAGTTGACGCCTAAAAATCTAATTTTTTTTTCAGAAAAAAAAGCCGATAAATTAATATACATATAGCGAATTTTAGCTTTGAATTGGAAAATTTTACAAAACAGATCTTGAAAAATATAAGCCATAGAAAAAGTGTCTTTTGATAATTAAATTATATAAGAACCAGCGAAGTGAACCGATTACAAGTAGTACTCGTATAATGTAAAAATAGACAAAAGAAAAATTAAATTTTTTCCTTTAATGTTCTCTTTTATAACATAATGTAGTATAATGTAGCAAGTGATTCACATGTTGAATCCTATCACATGCTGATTTTAAAAATAATTACAAGGAAGCGTTCACGTTTTTCATATGACGTATACAACTTTTTTCTACTTATGTACATTAGGGTGCACCTTATTTTAAGAAAGCGTGAAATTGAAACATAAGTAAGTAAACATGATGTGCAAATTTTTTTTAAAGTGTTAAACTTGTTTGTATGGGTAAAATTGGGTGTATTTTATATACCAGTATTTTTAACCACTTACAATTAAACTATTTAAAAAAAATTTAGATAATTAAAGAGAACTTAAGTAGCTTTATTTTAAGTCATCAATATTAAAAATACATAAAGTAGTTTCGGAACTTTTACAATTTTTCCTCGAAAATTCGTGTCCTTGACGGCACTCCTAAGGACAGGCAGTCAAAAAATTAGCTGAAGGATAACTAAATTTCAAAGTAAACACGATTTATAATATTATGACCTGTAGGTATCAAATTGTCGAGTTTTGTTAAAATATAACCGAATTTACTTAGCTTTTTTATACCCACCATCAAAAAGAATGGGGGGTATATTGAGTTTGTCATTCCGTTTGTAATTTCCTTAGCATTGGCTCAAAAAACAAAAACGATATATATTCTGAATCTTTATGAAATTCGAAGATGAGCGATGTCTGTCTGTCTATCTGTCTGTCTGTCTGTCTGTCTGTCTGTCTGTCTGTCTGTCTGTCTGTCTGTCTGTCTATCTGTCTGTCTGTCTGTCTGTCTGTCTGTCTGTCTGTCTGTCTGTCTGTCTGTCTGTCTGTCTGTCTGTCTGTCTGTCTGTCTGTCTGTCTGTCTGTATGTCTGTCTGTCTGTCTGTCTGTCTGTCTGTCTGTCTGTCTGTCTGTCTGTCTGTCTGTCTGTCTGTCTGTCTGTCTGTCTGTCTGTCTATCTGTCTGTCTGTCTGTCTGTCTGTCTGTCTGTCTGTCTGTCTGTCTGTCTGTCTGTCTGTCTGTCTGTCTGTCTGTCTGTCTGTCTGTCTGTCCGTCTGTCTGTCTGTCTGTCTGTCTGTCCGTCTGTCTGTCTGTCTGTCTGTCTGTCTGTCTGTCTGTCTGTCTGTCTGTCTGTCTGTCTGTCTGTCTGTCTGTCTGTCTGTCCGTCTGTCTGTCTGTCTGTCTGTCCGTCTGTCTGATGAAATCACGATAATACCTGAACGAAAGGAGCTAGCTCACTGAAACTTAGTAAAAACATTCTTCATCTATGAGAAAATTTAAGTGTTTAAATTGGGCAAAATCGGTTTACATTTGACCATAGCTCCCGTATAACATCGCCTAAGCTAATCACTTATTTGCTAATAAATAAATAACAGATATGATGATAAAATTTGCTATATAGTAATTGTAAATAATTCCTAGGCAGCTTATAAAGTTTCATCAAAATCGGTTCACATTTAGCCATAGCTCCCATATAAAAATCTTATGAAAACAGCCTAAATTTCACCTAAAATACACTTAAATGTCCATAAATCTAAAATGATAATAGATATAACCACTAAATTTAGCACGAGGAAGTCTTATATCAGTGCCAGTCAGTGTGCAAAATTTTGTCGCAAAAGGTCATCATTTGATTATAGCTCCCATAAAAAAAACTTACGGAAACACAAAAATACAAAAAGAAAAGGGGGTTTATGCCCGTCTGTACGTCAGATGAAAGCATAATAGCTCCTAAACTACAAAAGCTGGAGAGACAAAATTTCGGGGCCTCTGTGACCGCCTGTCGCGATTTCAACAGCTCAAAATACAAAACATATTTCGGGGCCCTAATTCACTAAACTACAATTCTACAAGTTTACAAGTTACAATTACATGTCTAATACTTACAAGTGCTGTTCAATTGTGTTTCATTAAAATTTTCACAACAATTGTAGCTTTTTGGACTTGTAAACTACAATTTGTACAATTACAATTTCTAAAATTACAATTTCTACGATTATAATAAAATAAATTATTTTGATAAATAAATATATGGAGTCAAATATAAAATATTGAACTCGCACTGACACAGACAATTCTTTTGGTAGTATGACCATGGCTATTAAAATTCGTCAAAGTACACTAAATTCGTCATGGTACACTAAGTAATGGACTACATAATTAAAAACAAACAAAATAAATAAATGAAAATTAATATTGATTTGATTTTGGGTTAATTTTACCTAATTTTTATTAAAAAATTAGTTAAAAACATAATTTGAATTCAATTTATCATTCACTTGTAATTTGTAAAATTTTTTTGAGAGTCTTCGTCGACCCTTCCCAGTAAAAAATAGGATCATCCAAAGAGTACTCTTGGAGCGCTCCTTTGCGAGTAATGGATTACTCCATAAAACTCCGAAACTCATAGGATTTTTAACACAGCATGTCCGCAGATACGAGTACTCCTTTTAAGCTCCTTATGGAGTACTCCCTTTAGTCTTGAAAATGACGACAGAGGGAGTAATCGTTTTTGTCTCCTAAAGGAGCATTCATATAAAATACAAATTTGGTAATTTTTTACAAAAATAAGAAAATATTGATTTTTATTTATATTGGAAACGTGTTTTTAAGTGCTTCTGCAATACATATTATTTAAAACAGCAATTGAAAAGTCACCAATTACCGAAACAAAAAAAAGTAAACAAATTTGTATCTGTTTATTTTTTTATCCATTCCAATTTAATTTGAGCAAAATATTTTTTGTTATGTCAAAGAAAAAAAAAAAATGATGCATCCCTTGTTGATCCATTTGGAGTAGTAAGCGAGGCATAAACAAGAAAACAAAATAAAAAGTTTCGATAGCTCGCTTATTACTCCAAATGGATAAACAAGTCATTACTCCTTTGTTGCTCGGTTATGGATTAATTCATATATTTTTTACTGGGTTTTTTTTTCTACAATTCTACAATTGTACAAGTACAAATTTAGATTAGTGAAACAAAACCTCTTGTAGAAGTATGACTTGTAAGCTTGTGAATTGTAAAAATCACTTGTAGCTACAAACTTGTAATTGTATTTTATTGAAACACAATTATGTACAAGTTTAAAATTTTACAGGCAAAAACACTTGTAATTGTAAACTTGTATCTTAGTGAAATAGGGCCCAGATCTCACAAAATGCAGAACATTAGTTTGGCGTCATGGATATATATTTATCTATTTGGTCGGTATTGGCATATGACGTTTTGAATTTGAGGTTATCATAATGTATCATCATCATCGAAATCTCTTGGCTTGTCTTCACATGGGATGCAATTTCCTTGCTTTGGAAAGAATCCCAATGCCTTTAAATGTAGAGAAATGGGTTGTTGTATGACTTCCAAATGTGTTCTACCAACAATCGGCAACTTTCACCATCCGTTTTTCTTCAAATGAAGGAAGGTTATCAGGCTTTTATAGACCACATCATTTATTGGCACAAAATTCGATATTATTATAGCTATTGAAAAAGAATTGTGTTTTCACTTTAGAGTCTATCTAATACTGAATTATAATGACAGAGGTTAACCCTTCAAAATACCATATTTGGTATAAAATTTTTCGTTAAATTTTTCTTTTAAAAAATTTTTATAATAAAATTTTACGTTTTAAAATTAGAAAAATTTTCGGTTTAAAAATTTTATTAAAAAGGGTTTTTCAAACATTTTGGGAAGTCAAACATTTAATTAAAAAGTTTTACTGTAGTATATTGCACTAAGATCCCAATTTATTACAATTATTTATTATTGTAGTAAACAATTTTTTGATATAACCAAAAAAATGTTGTTGGGGAAACCTTTCCTCCTTGGTTTAAAAATTTTTATAGAAAAAATTTTCGAATTAAAAATTTTTGTAGGAAAATTTTTGGTTTCAAATTTTTTATAGAAACCAAAAAAAAAAATTATAGAGAAATTTTGAATTTAAAAATTTTTTATTTTGTTCAAATCGATTCATCTTTTTATATTAAAATTTAATACCTGAAATTTTTTAAGTACAAATATTGCCTAAACTTAAACATGCTCTTTATATAGTTTACATTTCACTGATATCAAATTGAAACTTTACTATGACACATAAAAAAGTGCTAGGATTTTGATGGGTATAAGGGATGTCAGTTGTGAAAGTACAAAGTCCCTGTAGTTAACTACATATTCGCTTTCTCTCTTCAGCTAAAATACCAAATAAAATTTTACATCATGAAAAAGTTTCTTTTAATATTTTATTTTTGTTTAAATTTAACAGTTTTTATACAAGTATAGGGTGGCTGATGAATCTTGCTATATTAAGAAATTAAAAAAATGTTATATATAAGTGTATTGAATGTATTTATTCATTGTCGTGACTATATGGGTCCTATTTTACTATCAAATTGTAGTATCCCTATACTCAGTTTGGTCAATTTAGTGACCGTTTTATTTTCATGGGCCTCCAAAGTTTCCAAATATTATCATGATGCCTAAAAAAGGTGTCATCAATTTTTACCAAAAAGCAAATCAGCACTTAAAAATATCGCTTTATTATGTTCAGCAAAAATGTAGCCAAAAGTATAGGGAATATTTCTTGCTACAATCTTACGATAAAAATGTATTTTATCTTAAACTTTTTTAAAAAAAGTTAAAGAAAAATTTTTGTGTTTTAAATTTTTTGATCATAACTTTTTAGAAATCCTAATTTTCCTACACAATATTTGGGAAAATTGTAGCCACGGAAAAGCTAAAGAACTTTTGTAAACACACCAATATAATTGAACGTGTTTAGATGCCAAATATATGAGGCTTTAAGCAGCCACCCTGTATATGTCCAATAGAGTGTACCTAAAAATCCAAAAAAATTCCTATAAAAAGTAAATTTTTGCAAAATTTCCTATAAAAAGTAAATTTTTGATAAACTTCCTAGAAAAAGGAAATTTTTGAAAAAATTTCCTATAAAATGTAAATTCTTGAAAACTTACCTAAAAAAAAGTACATTTTTGAAAAATATCCTATAAAAAGTAAATTTTTGAAAAATTTCCTTTAAAAAGGAAATTTTTGAAAAAATTCCTTTAAAAAGTAAATTTTTGAAAAAATTCCTTTAAAAAGTAAATTTTTGAAAAACTTCCTAGAAAAAGTAAATTTTTGAAAAAATTTCCTATAAAATGTAAATTCTTGAAAAATTACCTAAAAAAAAGTAAATTCTTGAAAAATTACCTAAAAAAAAGTAAATTCTTGAAAAATTACCTAAAAAAAAGTAAATTCTTGAAAAATTACCTAAAAAAAAGTAAATTTTTGAAAAATTTCCTATAAAAAGTAAATTTTTGAAAAATTTCCTATAAAAAGTAAATTTTTGAAAAATTTCCTATAAAAAGTAAATTTTTGAAAAATTTCCTATAAAAAGTAAATTTTTTGAAAAATTTCCTATAAAAAGTAAATTTTTGAAAAATTTCCTATAAAAAGTAAATTTTTGAAAAATTTCCTATAAAAAGTAAATTTTTGAAAAATTTCCTATAAAAAGTAAATTTTTGAAAAATTTCCTATAAAAAGTAAATTTTTGAAAAATTTCCTATAAAAAGTAAATTTTTGAAAAATTTCCTATAAAAAGTAAATTTTTGAAAAATTTCCTATAAAAAGTAAATTTTTGAAAAATTTCCTATAAAAAGTAAATTTTTGAAAAATTTCCTATAAAAAGTAAATTTTTGAAAAATTTCCTATAAAAAGTAAATTTTTGAAAAATTTCCTATAAAAAGTAAATTTTTGAAAAATTTCCTATAAAAAGTAAATTTTTGAAAAATTTCCTATAAAAAGTAAATTTTTGAAAAATTTCCTATAAAAAGTAAATTTTTGAAAAATTTCCTATAAAAAGTAAATTTTTGAAAAATTTCCTATAAAAAGTAAATTTTTGAAAAATTTCCTATAAAAAGTAAATTTTTGAAAAATTTCCTATAAAAAGTAAATTTTTGAAAAATTTCCTATAAAAAGTAAATTTTTGAAAAATTTCCTATAAAAAGTAAATTTTTGAAAAATTTCCTATAAAAAGTAAATTTTTGAAAAATTTCCTATAAAAAGTAAATTTTTGAAAAATTTTCTAAAAAAAGTAAATTTTTGAAAAACTTCCTATAAAAAGTAAATTTTTGAAAAATTTCCTTTAAAAAGGAAATTTTTGAAAAAATTCCTTTAAAAAGGAAATTTTTGAAAAAATTCCTTTAAAAAGTAAATTTTTGAAAAATTTCCTATAAAAAGTAAATTTTTGAAAAATTTCCTATAAAAAGTAAATTTTTGAAAAATTTCCTATAAAAAGTAAATTTTTGAAAAATTTCCTATTAAAAGTAAATTTTTGAAAAATTTCCTATAAAAAGTAAATTTTTGAAAAATTTCCTATAAAAAGTAAATTTTTGAAAAATTTCCTATAAAAAAGTAAATTTTTGAAAAATTTCCTATAAAAAAGTAAATTTTTGAAAAATTTCCTATGAAAAGTAAATTTTTGAAAAATTTCCTATAAAAAGTAAATTTTTAAAAAATTTCCTATAAAAAAGTAAATTTTTGAAAAATTTCCTATAAAAAAGTAAATTTTTGAAAAATTTCCTATAAAAAGTAAATTTTTGAAAAATTTCCTATTAAAAGTAAATTTTTGAAAAATTTCTTATTAAAAGTAAATTTTTGAAAAATTTCCTATAAAAAGTAAATTTTTGGAAAAATTCCTTTAAAAAGTAAATTTTTGGAAAAATTCCTTTAAAAAGTAAATTTTTGGAAAAATTCCTTTAAAAAGTAAATTTTTGAAAAATTTCTTATAAAAAGTAAATTTTTGAAAGTTTTTTTTTTCAAAATCCTTTTTTTTTTCGTCCTATGTAAAAGTGACTTAACGTTAGCCCCTTGCAACAAAAATGGACAGTCAAATATCTAGAGGTCTCAAAAAAGTAAAACCAGTCAAACTTTTTAAAATTTGTTAAAAATAATGAAATTTTGTATTGCATATGTTCAGGAGCGTCTTCAAGAACGTAAAATATTTTGGGAAACCCTTAATAATTAGGAAACCTTTCAACCGATATTAATGTCTTACATCTCGTTGGAAAGCTCATTTTGTTATCTGTAGCATGATGTTAGAAATATATTTAAATTTATATTATAAGTAGAAACATTTGAAAGAAATCTAAAGAAACCCCACAGTTTTCCAGTATAACTGGGATGCCAAAAATTTGGCGTTAAAGCGGCACGCTTTCCCGATATCGGATCTGAATGAAACTTTGTATTTGGATTATCGGGGTCAAATGTAACAAACTTGGGGGTACGTCTGTCCCAATTTTTCTGGGACACTCTAAAGTACATATAGGTATAAAGTGATTGGTTTGGTAGGATTTGATTAATTTGTAAAGGGTGTTTCCACAAATGGTAAAATTTTAAGGCTTAACTGTAAATCTGTCAACTCTGAGACCCCATCGAGAAACTCAAAGATCTCAGCGCTGATTTATTGCTTAGTAATAGATAACATTAATTTTAAAAAGCTTTTCTTTGAATCTCTTGCAAAACAAAAATTGTTATTTATTAGATCTTTCTGAAGAACCCTTTATCAATATTCTCTCGAAAAAAATGTTACATATCGTTACTTTAATATAGAAAAGCCCCAACTAACTCCTAACTCCTTACATTACAGGAGAGGAAAAAAATCTAAATAAAATCTTAAGTTTTGAAGATACATAATTTTTTTAAACGCAGTTTTTTACTAAATTCTCTAAAGAATTTAATATTATAATAATATTTTTCAAAATCAAAAGGTTTTTAGAAAATTTTATTAGATAAAGCTTTAAAAAGCGATTTGAATGAAAAACGACTTAGGGCCTTTCTATATTAAAGTAACGATATTTATTAACCCTTTTGGCAACTTCATATATATTTACATTGAAGAAGAAAAAAAAAACAATCAAATAGAAACCAATTTATGAGCAATGCTCATGGCGTAAACACTTAAACCTAACGAAATAATCAATAATAAGATTTAAGGATATTTTGTAGCCTTAAAAAATTTAAGCCCAACAATAATAAAAAATGACGAACATTTAGATGGATGTATTTTTAATATATTTTGCTCATAAAAAAGGTCCTCTAAAAATAAAGTTTTAAAATATAATTTTTAAGGAATTCATTTTTAGGGCTTGAATTTTTTTATACGTTTATACGAGAGAAGTAAGAAAATGTGGACCGATAATCTCGTTGGTAAGAAATAGTAAAATACTACCACTGAGGTACTTGGGTGCTGTAGCTTAATTGGTTACCACATCGAAGACTAAGCACAACATAACATATCCTGGAGTCGAGATCCAGTCAGGGCAACATCGATTTCTGTAATTTTTTATTTTAATTAAAATTATAAGTTATCACTACAAATTCCACTGAATTTTTTAAAAAATGGCAAATTTTTATATATCAAAATTTTGAATTGTACAAAAAAAAAAACTAAAAAGTGTATTTTTAAAAAATTTGACTTGAAATCTGACTTTAAATATCTAAAAATCTGTACAAGGTACATACATAATATTTTGCAGTTATAAAGCTTATTTTATTGTTTATCTAAAACAATTCAAAAATTTTCAAAAAAGAAAACCCAATTGACCTTTTTGTGCAATTAAAATTTTGGTATATAGAAATTTGCCATTTTTTATGATACTCAATTTTCTGGATTCGTTTGTGAATTTGCGCTACTTTTTGTTCTTGAAATCTAAAGGGAACATATGGGACTTTATAACTGCATTTCAGAAAGTTGCAAAATCGTCTTCAGTTTTTTGTTATATGTTCGAAAACACAAAAATTTTCCTAAAAATTAGAAAAATTTCGTTCAATGCTGTACGTAAACGGAATAAAGCAATGATTTAGATTTTCGTTAAGAATCATTCTAGAACTCAATTCTTTAAGAATATATAAAAAACATTTACTTTTAATAAAAAACTTCTTCGTAAAAAATAAAAAATTTACCATCTTTTTGAAAAAAATGCACTTTTTTCGATCAGCGAAAAATATTTAACTTTGTAAATTTCTCAACATTAAACGGTTCAAGCTTTTTAAAAACAGTTTCCAGTGTTTTATTTTCTAAACTCTTGGCAATACAACAATATTTTTTAAAAAATTATGGGTTTAATATCGAATGCACAATGGGTCAAAAAATAAAAAAGCTTTTTTTTCTAAGGTGGTCTACTTTGAAATGCAATGATTCACCATGTGTAAACACAGGGTAATCACAAAACCAAAATTTAGAAAGCTTGGGTCCTCCTTAGCAATTCTCCCATACATATTGTTGCAATCAGACTTACAGTTTGGAAGATTCAAATTTATTAACACTTTTTTTTTTGGTTTCAAACCACTTTGCATCGATAAAGGTCCTAACTCACACTTTTTCTCGAAATTGAGTTTTTTTGGATTCCAATACACATAACTCAAATACACTTTCTTACAAAAATGTAAGACAATTTTATCAAAACTAGCGGTTATTCAAGTAGTTTTCTAAAGAGCTCTTACTTATTCCTACAAAAAACATATTTTTTAAAAGCCCTATATCGCAAAATAATGTGTCGTTGCATCTACAAATAATAGGAAATTTTCGAAAGGTCTCCTATAGGCACATTTAATATTTAAAACTTTCTATTAAAAATATTCCACATCGAAAGCTTTCCAATAAAAAGCTCCCGTTTTCTAAAGTTTTCTCATATAAAACTTTCGATGTCGAAAGGTTTCCAATTATAAATTTTCGATATCGAAAGATTTCTTATATAAAACTTTTCCATTTAAGAATTTTCCTATAAGCAACTTTTGATGTAAAAAGCTTTCAACTTAAAATATTCCATATCAAAAGCTTTCCAATAAAAAAAAAAAAAAAGATTTCCTATATAAATGTCTAAAATTTTCCAATTATAAACTTTATATATCGAAAGATTCAAAAACTTTCCTGTAGGCAACTTTTAATGTAAAAAGCTTTCAACTTAAAACATTTCATATCGAAAGCTTTCCAATAAAAAGAAAAATTCCTATACAAAACTTCCGATGCCGAAAGGTTTTTTTATAATAAACTTTTGATATTGAATAATTTTCTTTAGAAAACTTTCGATATCAAGAGATTTCTTATATAAAACTATTGTCGTCAAAATATTTCGGATAGAAAACTTTTTAAATCAACAGATTTCCGAAAGGCTAATTTTTATATCATTTTTATATCAAAAGCTTTATTCTTCAGCATAAAGCTTTTGATATCGAAAGCTTTCCAAAATTAAACTGCCAATATCTAAAGATTACCTATATAAAACTTTTGGTCATTCGATATCGAATGATTTTCTATTGAAAACTTTTGATTTCTTACATTAAACTTTAAAATTGGAAGATTTCATATACAAAACATTTGATGTCAAACTTTAAATATCGAAAGCTTTTCAATAGAAAGAAAACTTTTGAATCGAAAGATTTTCTATAGAAAATATTCGCTATCGAAAGCTTTTGCTATCAAAAGCTTTTCTATAAAAACTCTTTTCGTTTTTCTTTAGAAAACTTTCAATATTAAAAGATTTTCTTTTATAAAACTTTTGTTATCAAAATATTTCGGATTGAAAACTTTTTAAATCAACAGATTTCCGAAAGGCTAATTTTAATATCTAAAGTTTTATAATGAAAACATTCCATATCGAAAGCTTTCCAATATTAAACTGCCAATATCTTAAAATTTCCTATATAAAACTATCGATGTCGAAAAGTTTCCTATAATTAATTTTCGTTATCGAATGATTTTCTATTGAAAACTTTTGATTTCCTATATAAAACTTTAAATTGGGATTTTATGTCAAACTTTAAATATCGAAAGCTTTTCTATAGAAAGAAAACTTTTGCATCGAAAGATTTTCTATAGAAAATCTTATCTTTAGAAAACTTTTGCTATCAAAAGCTTTTCTATAGAAAATCTTTTTTTTCTTTAGAAAATTTTCGATATCAAAATATTTCTTATATAAGACTTTTGTCGTTAAAATATTTCGGATAGAAAACTTTTTAAATCAACAGATTTCCGAAAGGCTAATTTTAATATCAAAAGCTTTATACTGAAAACATTCCGTATCAAAAGCTTTCCAATATTAAACTGCCAATATCTAAAAATTTCCTATATAAAACTTTCGATGTCGAAAGGTTTCCTATAATTAACTTTCGATATCGAATGATTTTCTATTGAAAACTTTTGATTTCCTACTGTTTAGTTGAATAACTGAAATATCATTTAACTATTATTTTGCTCTATGATGTATCTATTAATATTGTGAATTATTTATGCATAAAAGCTCTCTCTTTTCCTCATCATTGGTGAGAGGAGTTTTTTAGTACATTTTAAGCTACTCATTTTATGTAGTAATATAAGGAGTTTAATTTAAACTCAATTAGTTTGAGTTCTGACTGAATCGGCAAAAGGCAAGTCAACCCTGTGACACTAATAAAAAGTGAATTGAATATTTAATATTGTGTTTTTTTTGTACCCAAAATTGCATATAAAATAATTCCAAGTATTGGACTAAGTGCTCCCCCAAACATTTTCTGGTCCTTCGAACCGGATTACTGGAATTATTTTATGTGGATTTTTATTTTCAGATTATAACAAATTTTATAATTGTGTTAAATATTCAACCCAGAATTAAAAACCCATTTGGAAGTTACGCAATTAATTGGAAAGTGCTATTAAAAACAAAAACTCATTCGGAACTAACCAAGGAACAAGCAAGTAAAATTAAATAAAAGCCAATTATATATAAAGGTATGTGGAATCAATTTTGTCGAATAACTTTAAAATTTTTAACAAATCGACAAACAGACATATGTACACTTCTCGTACCATTTACATATGTACGTATTTTTTGAAACAGTTAATCTCATTTCGCCGAGAAAAAATCCCTCACTTATAAGAAACGAGTTCCACCTCAAAGGTTAACAGAAGACTGTTTAATATTAAAAATATTTGACTGTCCAAAATTACTTAGCAACATTTTCATCAACATTTTTAATGTTTATCAACATAATTTACAAATTACAAGAAACAATTAAAAGTTCAAAGTGCTTCAATCTAGGAGAAAACAATAGTGGAGTTTAAATTGTACAAAAGAGTTTTAACATTAAAGGTTTTATATTAAAGAGCAATTATATATACAAATCAAGCAATTATCTACATTCTCTGCAATTAATTTACAAGCGAAAGCAATTGATTTTAAAGTGTAATAAGAGAAAATTAATTATTTTTAACTTATTGATCCTTAAGAGAGTTTGAATAATATTTGCGGCTATCAATCGATTACTCTTTATTGTTATTTATTAATCGTCTACAAAAGTCAAAATAATGTACACTGCCAAGTGATTTTAATTTACACAGTTACAGAACAGAATGATTATATATCACTTCTCTTTATATGATAAAACATTGCTCTACTTAATATATTGTAATCGCGCCTACCTCCCTTAATTATTTTTTTGTTGATGAAAACAAGAAGTTTTTAGTGGCTTAGAAGTGATAAAGAAATAAAAGAGACATTTATCATACAAAACTTTTAAAAACTCTCTTATAATAACTGTCTTCAACCTTTGTCAACATTTATATATATTTATATATATCAACATTTATTCATTGAGAAAAAAAATACACGCTGAAATCAATAACGAAAATAATTTTATTGTTGTTATTGTGAAATAAAAAATCTTTTTTTTCGAATTTTGTTTTGATTTTATGTTCGTTTTAGATACTTTTTAATTTTCTAAATATACTTAATATATCCATACCTATTGATTTATATCGATATCCCAGCAAACATTTTTGTTTCAAGAACACTTTTTTTTAAAAAACGGGAAGTTACTTTATTTTTCACGGTTAATCGTTGGTAATCGATATAATCTACTCTTATTATTGTTCCTTTTATCCCATTTCACTATTTTCCGTTTGAAAAATGACCGAGTTAAACGCTTTCATTAGGGCATCAGACCGCGTCGTTCAATTCTATGCTTACTTTTCCTCAATTGCACACGATGAACATACTTTACACACCTTACCAGTGCAAAAAGATGAAATTCTTCATCTGTGGTCTTCTCTTCGGACAATTTATGACGAACTCTTAGCCGAGCTTGAAGCTGAAGATATTAACGTGGCTTTGGCGACGGTGCAAAACAAATATTATGTGGTTTATGAAGCTCATCTTAAATGCTTGTCAAAAGCAAATGAGCTGATTGATCAGCTTTCAACTAAAGCTACTCCTCCTCCTGACAACATTGTGTTACCAAATGCCTCTACTCCCAATATATCGTTGCCACCCTGTGATACAGACATTTTTTATGGAGACTATGTCTCTTGGCCAACGTTCAGAGACATGTTCTCCGCGTTGTACAAGAATAACCCCCGACTATCTCCTGTAGAAAAACTATATCACTTGCTGAAGAAGACCCAAAACGAAGCTCGTGATATAGTTAAATCTTGCCCATTGACTAACGCAGGGTTCGAAATGGCCTGGAACAATTTAGTTGAAAGATATGAAAACAAAGAGGTGCTTCTCAATGCCCAATTGAAGACTCTCTTTAATTTAAACCCCATTCACAAGGAAACAGGTCCCAGCATAAAGGCTCTTCAACGTACAATTAATGATTGTATTACCAATTTATTGCTTCTTAGCATTGACACGGAGAAATGGGATGTTATATTTGTGTATTTATGCTCATCATGCGTCTCAGATGTTACTCTCGATTTGTGGAAACAACACCAACGAACGATTCCTGATTTACCCACTTGGAGACAGATGAATGACTTCCTTACATCTCGATATCAGACTTTGGAATCCTTTGCCGATCTTAGGTCTTCTAAACCCTCTTTCAACTCGATGAAGACTACACCCCCTACAAAATCCCAAGGTTATAAAGATGTTAAAAAGTTCAATTCATACCATACCAACGTAACCCAAAATAAATCTCAAAAATGTTCTCTTTGTTCAGATTCACACCCCCTTCGTTTCTGCCCAATATTTCTTAAAATGTCTATAGATGAGCGGTTGTCTTTAGTTAAGAAGCAAAAACGTTGTAACAATTGCTTAGCATCCTCCCATGAGTACAAAAAGTGTCAAAGTCAATATCTTTGTTCTTTTTGTAAACAAAAACACCACACTCTTCTTCATCGCACCTCAACTTCTCATGTTAACCAAGCCCAACATTGCAGCCAAACTCCTCCAGTTTCGACATCTCGTGCCGTTACAACCCCCGATGATCAACCATCAACCTCTTCTGCTGCATTAGCCAGAACACACAAAACATTCACAACTCGATTACAGTCCACTCCTTATGTCTCAATACTCCTTGGTACAGCGTTAGTAGATGTTTGTGTAGGTGAAGTTAGATTTACTTGTCGTGCTTTGATAGACCCCGCTTCGGAAGCATCGTTTATTTCTGCCTCTCTTCAAAAGAAACTGTCATTGCCGACAAGATGCTCTCAGACGCAAGTGATTGGTCTAAACGGTTCGGTCACCGCCACCTCTAGCCAAACTTGTTCCATCGCATTAGGTTCTCCAATAGATAATAACTTTTCGATAAAAATAGATGCTTTTGTGGTTCGAAAAGTTACTGGTCAATTACCATATAAGGATATTCTCTCTTCTCTACAAACCAAATTCGACGGCTTGAAATTTGCAGATTACGATGACCGAAAGGGATCTCAAATTGATATCCTATTAGGAGGAGATATTTACCCACACGTGATCCGCGATGGTATTAAATGGGACCATGAAAACCATCTTGTCGCACAAAAAACCATATTCGGATGGATTGTGACTGGTCAGGTTGTTTCATCAACTCCCACCCCAACTGTTTCTTCATTTTACAATGAATTGGATCTTAACTTTCAGTTAACGCGGTTCTGGGAACTTGAGGAAGTACCAGAAATAAGTCGCCTCTCAGAAGAAGATCTTTATTGCGAAGATCTTTACAAAAGGACCACATATCGAAATGATGAAGGAAGATTCGTAGTTTCACTCCCATTTAGAAAGGAGTTTCCCCTTGCAAAAAACCTTGGTTACTCACGTAATCTGGCCATTGCTCAATATCTTCGTAATGAAGCCCGTTTATTAAAACAACTCGATGACAAATCAAACTATGATAAAGTCATCACCGAATATCTTACCCTTAAGCATATGAAGAGAATTCACCCCGATTTGTCCGCAAGCTCTAATACTTCGTATTATCTTCCCCATCATGCTGTCATTAAACCTGACAGCACAACAACTAAGCTCCGAGTCGTTTTCAACGCCTCAAACCCCTCGTCTAACGGGACTAGTTTGAATGACATACTCTATTCTGGCCCCGTTTTACAAGTTGATCTCAATACCCTAATTCTTAGATGGCGTTTGTTTCGATATGTTTTCAACGCTGATATAGAGAAAATGTATCGACAAATTCTTGTCAACAACAAGCAAACCCCTTATCAACGCATAATCTTTCGAAACTCACCCGATGAACAATTAATGGACTTCGAAATGCGTACAGTTACTTTTGGAGTAAATTGCGCCCCATACCTAGCAATTCGAACATTGCTGGAGCTAGCCAATCATTGTGAATCTGAGCACCCCATCGTATCCGAAGTTCTAAGGCGTTATATGTATGTTGATGACGTACTCTTTGGCTCACATGATCTGGAATCTGCAACTCAAGCTCGTAAAGACTTGACTAAAGTCCTAAGCTCAGCTGGATTTTCTTTGAGAAAATGGACTGCAAACAATCAACATATTCTTAGTGATATTTCCCCGGATCATCTTCTCGATTCCAGTTTTTTAAATTTGTCGGATTCCAGCACGTCGAAAACATTAGGTCTAAGGTGGAACGCAGGGCGTGATTTCTTTTATTTTAAACCCTCTAAATTTTCAACTGAAACTGTTTTTACTAAAAGAGCGGTGCTGTCCGATATAGCAAAACTTTTTGATCCCGCCGGATGGCTGGCCCCCAAGATAATCGTTGCAAAGATTATCATGCAGCAAATTTGGAAGGACCAGACGGATTGGGATGAAATAATATCTCCACAAGTCTTAAAACAGTGGCAACACTTTCTCGAAGACTACCCCAATATAGAACAAATCAAGATTCCGCGTTTCGTTAAATATAACCCTTCTTTTTCTATTGAATTGCACGGATTCTGTGATGCGTCGGAAAGAGCATATGCTGCTACGTTGTATCTTCGTGTTGAAAACCCTAAAGGCGAAGTTCACACCCACCTGCTAGCAGCAAAAACCAAAGTTTCCCCCATTAAATTTATAACTTTACCCCGAAAAGAACTTTGCGGTGCTGTGCTTATGGCAAAAATGTTTAAAACAATACAGACCCAGTTGAACTTTGGAAACCCTCGCATCTGTATGTGGACAGACTCCACTATAGTGCTATCATGGCTTCAGAAATCCCCGAGTTATTGGAATACATTCGTCGCAAATCGTGTCTCAGCAATCATTAAGGTATTAGACACAGACGTTTGGTTTCATGTAGACTCGAAAGACAACCCCGCCGATCTGGCCTCCCGTGGGATCGCAGCTAGGGAATTGATCTCAAATAGCCTTTGGTGGCATGGGCCTCCATGGCTAAAATTATCTCACTCATCTTGGCCAACTTATAAGTTTAATCTAGAAACCCAAGAAGAAATGAAACCCGTTAGATCCCACGTTAATCAAGTTGTTTCAACAGATATTCTGGATCGTTTCTCGGATCTAGCAAGAGCCATGCGTGTGATCTGCTATGTTTTTCGATTTTTTCATCGGACCTCTCAATCTCATCACTCTACCTTTGCTACAACCCACTTGAATCAATCCGAACTCAATCACGTCAAGAACAGATTAATTATCTTATGTCAACGACTACACTTTCCAGAATACGAGATTCTGCATCAAGGGTTGCCCGTACCACATAAAAGTGATCTTTTGACATTAAACCCCTTTATAGACTCTAAAGGATTCATGAGAGTAAATGGCAGATTATCCCAATCACCGGTACTCACTTATGACGAACGGTTCCCAAAAATATTACCCTACAATGCCAAATTCACTCGACTTTATCTCGAACTGATTCACAAAACATCAGTTCACGGCGAAAATTCCCTCTTACTGCGACTAATGCGAATTGAATTTTGGGTCCCGAAACTTAAGAACCTCACTAAAACGATTGTTCGAAACTGCAAAGAATGTGTTTTGCAGAAGCATCTCCGCAGTCAACAGATTATGGGATCACTACCACCGGAAAGAACGACTTTAACACGCCCGTTTACTAACACAGGAGTAGACTTTGCAGGCCCGTTCGACATAAAGTCTTATGCTGGACGAGGATGCAAATTAACGAAGGGCTATGTACTCGTCTTTGTGTGCCTAGCAACAAAGGCCATTCACTTGGAAGTCACAAGCGAGATTTCCACCCCCGCTTTTATGGCAGCATTTGCAAGGTTTTTCTCCCGTCGTGGGTGTCCACACTCAATTTATTCGGACAATGGAACTGCATTTGTTGGCGCATCGAATATTTTGGTTAAGGATAAGAACGATTTTATCTCCCTTGTTAGACAATCCCTGATGTCGCAAAATGCTTTTCAATCAATTGAGTGGCATTTTATCCCCCCTGGTGCTCCACATATGGGTGGTATTTGGGAGGCTGGTGTAAAGAGCTTTAAAGCTCACTTAAAAAAGGTAACTCATGACCAAAAAATGACTCATGAGGAGTTTTCCACGATGCTTTCTCGGATAGAAGCTTGTTTGAATTCTCGACCTCTAAGTCCTATGACGGACAATCCATCAGATATTGTTGCTCTAACCCCAGGACATTTTTTAATAGGATCCCCTCTTTTATCACCTGCTGAGCCAGATATCTCTCAGCACTCGTTAAGTTATGCCAATAGATGGCAAAAACTCAAAATTCTTCACCATAATTTCGCTCTAAGATGGAAAGAAGAATATCTGAAAGAGCTTCATAAGAGAACTAAGTGGAAGTATCCCCAGCGCGACTTCGCAGAAAAGGACCTTGTAGTTATTCGACGTGACAATTTGCCACCAAACCAGTGGAGATTAGGTCGTGTAGAAAAAGTTATATATGGCCCGGACTCTAGAGTTAGAGTTTGCGAAGTTCGTACATCTACTGGACTTATAACCCGACCGATTGTTAAATTAGTTTTACTACCCCCTGTAAACAACAATAATTAACTATTTTACCTTTTCAGCTAAGATGACTACCCCTCCTAGGCGCTTGAGAACCAACCGCATCACCAGAACCGATGCCTCAAATAGCCACAGTAACACCTTGTCCCTTCGCTCTAGGACTAATAGTGACGGATCAACAAATATTCAAAACGGTTCTTTGCTTGGTCGCCAAAGAAGACTTAAGGACTGCAGATATTGTAACAAAGATCATCCCTTAAGGAAATGTTTACGTTTTAAACGATTATCAGTACGGGATAGACTCAAGGTAGTCCGAAAATACGGCTACTGTTACAATTGTCTCGCACATTCACATTTTCTGCAGAATTGTCGGTGCCGGGATAGATGCCGAGAATGCCTTTCCAACCACCATACACTTCTTCATTATAATAGAAAAGATCGAAATAGACACAATAACCGACTTCAAGGACATAGCAAAGAAAACCTTCAACATCAAGAAAAACATCAACAGCCTCAATCAACACAACTACAAACCAGCTATTCTGTAAACCCACAACCTGGACTTGGCTCCTCCAGCTTCCCAACCATTGTAATCAACGTCACATCTAAATAGTTTTTTTGGTTTACAATTTTATTTTTAACTAAAACATTATGCTTATAAAAGTACAAATTTATGAATTAATTATATACTTACTTATATACCTTATTGATCTTCTACTTATGTACATACTAATTTTTTGATAACTTGAATTTTATAATTTTGAAAAAAAAAATCTAAATCTTCTCCAACTCCTTCAGCAAGGTATTGCATTCCTGCAAGAGGGGGCGGGATGTTTAGTTGAATAACTGAAATATCATTTAACTATTATTTTGCTCTATGATGTATCTATTAATATTGTGAATTATTTATGCATAAAAGCTCTCTCTTTTTCTCATCATTGGTGAGAGGAGTTTTTTAGTACATTTTAAGCTACTCATTTTATGTAGTAATATAAGGAGTTTAATTTAAACTCAATTAGTTTGAGTTCTGACTGAATCGGCAAAAGGCAAGTCAACCCTGTGACACTAATAAAAAGTGAATTGAATATTTAATATTGTGTTTTTTTTCTACCCAAAATTGCATATAAAATAATTCCAAGTATTGGACTAAGTGCTCCCCCAAACACCTACATAAAATTTTAAAATTGGAAGATTATATAAAGAAAACATTTTTTGTCAAACTTTTTTATAGATTGAAAACTTTCATATGGAAAGATATAGAAAATATTCGCTATCGAAAGCTTTCTTTTAGAAAACTTTCGCTATCAAAAGCTTTTCTATTGAAACACTTGCTATGCAAAGCTTTAATAAATAAAATTTGTTTTGTTATTGTTTTGTTAAGTTATATTTGTGCTATATTCGACCCAATTTCATTTTTAGAGGGTAACACGAATATTGAACATTTATTTTAAAAATATAAATTTCGAAAGTGCTTTAACAACGTATGCACATCTAAAAGCCAAAAGCATTTAAAGTTCACTCATGTACAAATACTTGAGTTATTGATTTTTTTTTTTCGACAAAACTCTCTACTCGATAACAAATAAAATTTGAAGAGTTTGAAAAGGCTCATGTTAAGTAAATACACATTAAAAATGAACACAAAAAAATGTCCTTGTTAAAAATATTCTGTATCAAAAGCGGACTTTTATGTACATATTTACTTTAGTTTTACTTTCATTTATGAAAGGATAAAAAATATATTTACAAAAGTATAAACTTTTTAATAATTTTGCAAAAGTTTGTTTCGCTTCCTTATCTATTTGCTCCTTTTTTTAGGGGCTACTGACCCTTAAATTATGTCAATATTCAAGATAAATATCAGAAAGAATAAACTAAAAGAGACAAATTATATAACTTTCGTTTATTTAATAGTATACATTTTTTTTCATTTTGGTAATCTCTTTAAACTTTATTATTTTGAAAAAAAAACTTTTAAATTTGATTAGAGATTATTTACAGGACCATCTGTCACAATTAAATTTGGATTGTATTTTTTGCCTGTAAATACACACTAATACTAATAATTTTTAGTCAAAATAACGAAATCCTGCGATCACTCAAAAAAATTGATTTTTTTTGAAATTTTTTTGTGAAAAACTTTAAAGTCGATTTTCTCGTTAACTATGATAGCTACAGCAAAATTTACGAAATCCTGTGATCACTCAAAAAAATTGATTTTTTGAAATTTTTTTGTGAAAAACTATAAAGTCGATTTTCTCGTTAACTATGATAGATACAGCAAAATTTTTTTTAATTAATTTTTTTAATTATTTTGACATTTTTTTGTAAAAAATTTAAAGTCGATTTTCTCGTTAACTATGATAGATACAGCAAAAGTAACGAAATCTTGTGATCACTCAAAAAAATTGATTTTTTTGTGAAAAACTTTAAAGTCGATTTTCTCGTTAACTATGATAGATACAGCAAAATTAACGAAATCCTGTGATCACTCAAAAAATTGATTTTTTTGTAATTTTTTTGTGAAAAACTTTAAAGTCAATTTTCTCGTTAACTATGATAGCTACAGCAAAATTAACGAAATCCTGTGATCACTCAAAAAAATTAATTTTTTTTTAATTTTTTTGTGAAAAATTTTAAAGTCGATTTTCTCGTTAACTATAATAGCTACAGCAAAAATAACGAAATCCTGTGATCACTTAAAAAAATTTTTTTTTTTTGAAATTTTTTTGTGAAAAACTTTAAAGTCGATTTTCTCGTTAACTATAATAGCTACAGCAAAAATAACAAAATCCTGTGATCACTCAAAAAAAAATTTTTTTTGAAATCTTTTTATGAAAAACTTTAAAGTCGATTTTCTCGTTAAAAAAATTTCAAAAAAATTTTTTTTTTTTTAATTTTTTTGTGAAAAACTTTAAAGTCGATTTTCTCGTTAACTATAATAGCTACAGCAAAAATAACAAAATCCTGTGATCACTCAAAAAATTTTTTTTTTTTTAATTTTTTTATGAAAAACTTTAAAGTCGATTTTCTCGTTAACTATAATAGCTACAGCAAAAATAACGAAATCCTGTGATCACTCAAAAAATAGATTTTTTTGTAATTTTTTTGTATAAAACTTTAAAGTCGATTTTCTCGTTAACTATGATAGATACAGCAAAATTAACGAAATCCTGTGATCACTCAAAAAGATTGATTTGTTTGAAATTTTTTTGTGAAAAACTTTAAAGTCGATTTTCTCGTTAACTATGATAGATACAGCAAAATTAACGAAATTCTGTGATCACTCAAAAAAATTGATTTTTTTGAAATTTTTTGGGAAAAACTTTAAAGTCGATTTTCTCGTTAACTATGATAGATACAGCAAAATAACGAAATCCTGTGATCACTCAAAAAAATTGATTTTTTTGAAATTTTTTTGTGAAAAACTTTAAAGTCGATTTTCTCGTTAACTATGATAGATACAGCAAAATAACGAAATCCTGTGATCACTCAAAAAAATTGATTTTTTTGAAATTTTTTGGGAAAAACTTTAAAGTCGATTCTCTCGTTAACTATGATAGATACAGCAAAATTAACGAAATCCTGTGATCACTCAAAAAATTGATTTTTTTGAAATTTTTTTGTGAAAAACTTTAAAGTCGATTTTCTCGTTAACTATGATAGCTACAGCAAAATTAACGAAATCCTGTGATCACTTAAAAAAATTAATTTTTTTGAAATTTTTTTGTGAAAAACTTTAAAGTCGATTTTCTCGTTAACTATGATAGCTACAGCAAAATTAACGAAATCCTGTGATCACTCAAAAAAATTGATTTTTTTGAAATTTTTTTGTGAAAAACTTTAAAGTCGATTTTCTCGTTAACTATGATAGATACAGCAAAATTAACGAAATCCTGTGATCACTTAAAAAAATTAATTTTTTTGAAATTTTTTTGTGAAAAACTTTAAAGTCGATTTTCTCGTTAACTATGATAGCTACAGCAAAATTAACGAAATCCTGTGATCACTCAAAAAAATTGATTTTTTTTTAATTTTTTTGTGAAAAGCTTTAAAGTCGATTTTCTCGTTAACTATGATAGATACAGCAAAATTAACGAAATCCTGTGATCACTCAAAAAAATTAATTTTTTTGAAATTTTTTTGTGAAAAACTTTAAAGTCGATTTTCTCGTTAACTATGATAGCTACAGCAAAATTAACGAAATCCTGTGATCACTTAAAAAAATTAATTTTTTTGAAATTTTTTTGTGAAAAACTTTAAAGTCGATTTTCTCGTTAACTATGATAGCTACAGCAAAATTAACGAAATCCTGTGATCACTCAAAAAAATTGATTTTTTTGAAATTTTTTTGTGAAAAACTTTAAAGTCGATTTTCTCGTTAACTATGATAGATACAGCAAAATTAAGGAAATCCTGTGATCACTCAAAAAAATTAATTTTTTTGAAATTTTTTTGTGAAAAACTTTAAAGTCGATTTTCTCGTTAACTATGATAGCTACAGCAAAATTAACGAAATCCTGTGATCACTCAAAAAAATTGATTTTTTTGAAATTTTTTTGTGAAAAACTTTAAAGTCGATTTTCTCGTTAACTATGATAGATACAGCAAAATTAACGAAATCCTGTGATCACTCAAAAAAATTGATTTTTTTTAAATTTTTTTGTGAAAAGCTTTAAAGTCGATTTTCTCGTTAACTATGATAGATACAGCAAAATTAACGAAATCCTGTGATCACTCAAAAAAATTAATTTTTTTGAAATTTTTTTGTGAAAAACTTTAAAGTCGATTTTCTCGTTAACTATGATAGCTACAGCAAAATTAACGAAATCCTGTGATCACTCAAAAAAATTGATTTTTTTGAAATTTTTTGGGAAAAACTTTAAAGTCGATTTTCTCGTTAACTATGATAGATACAGCAAAATAACGAAATCCTGTGATCACTCAAAAAAATTGATTTTTTTGAAATTTTTTTGTGAAAAACTTTAAAGTCGATTTTCTCGTTAACTATGATAGATACAGCAAAATAACGAAATCCTGTGATCACTCAAAAAAATTGATTTTTTTGAAATTTTTTGGGAAAAACTTTAAAGTCGATTCTCTCGTTAACTATGATAGATACAGCAAAATTAACGAAATCCTGTGATCACTCAAAAAATTGATTTTTTTGAAATTTTTTTGTGAAAAACTTTAAAGTCGATTTTCTCGTTAACTATGATAGCTACAGCAAAATTAACGAAATCCTGTGATCACTTAAAAAAATTAATTTTTTTGAAATTTTTTTGTGAAAAACTTTAAAGTCGATTTTCTCGTTAACTATGATAGCTACAGCAAAATTAACGAAATCCTGTGATCACTCAAAAAAATTGATTTTTTTGAAATTTTTTTGTGAAAAACTTTAAAGTCGATTTTCTCGTTAACTATGATAGATACAGCAAAATTAACGAAATCCTGTGATCACTTAAAAAAATTAATTTTTTTGAAATTTTTTTGTGAAAAACTTTAAAGTCGATTTTCTCGTTAACTATGATAGCTACAGCAAAATTAACGAAATCCTGTGATCACTCAAAAAAATTGATTTTTTTGAAATTTTTTTGTGAAAAACTTTGAAGTCGATTTTCTCGTTAACTATGATAGATACAGCAAAATTAAGGAAATCCTGTGATCACTCAAAAAAATTAATTTTTTTGAAATTTTTTTTGTGAAAAACTTTAAAGTCGATTTTCTCGTTAACTATGATAGATACAGCAAAATTAACGAAATCCTGTGATCACTCAAAAAAATTGATTTTTTTTTAATTTTTTTGTGAAAAGCTTTAAAGTCGATTTTCTCGTTAACTATGATAGATACAGCAAAATTAACGAAATCCTGTGATCACTCAAAAAAATTAATTTTTTTGAAATTTTTTTGTGAAAAACTTTAAAGTCGATTTTCTCGTTAACTATGATAGCTACAGCAAAATTAACGAAATCCTGTGATCACTTAAAAAAATTAATTTTTTTGAAATTTTTTTGTGAAAAACTTTAAAGTCGATTTTCTCGTTAACTATGATAGCTACAGCAAAATTAACGAAATCCTGTGATCACTCAAAAAAATTGATTTTTTTTGAAATTTTTTTGTGAAAAACTTTAAAGTCGATTTTCTCGTTAACTATGATAGATACAGCAAAATTAAGGAAATCCTGTGATCACTCAAAAAAATTAATTTTTTTGAAATTTTTTTGTGAAAAACTTTAAAGTCGATTTTCTCGTTAACTATGATAGCTACAGCAAAATTAACGAAATCCTGTGATCACTCAAAAAAATTGATTTTTTTGAAATTTTTTTGTGAAAAACTTTAAAGTCGATTTTCTCGTTAACTATGATAGATACAGCAAAATTAACGAAATCCTGTGATCACTCAAAAAAATTAATTTTTTTGAAATTTTTTTGTGAAAAACTTTAAAGTCGATTTTCTCGTTAACTATGATAGCTACAGCAAAATTAACGAAATCCTGTGATCACTTAAAAAAATTAATTTTTTTGAAATTTTTTTGTGAAAAACTTTAAAGTCGATTTTCTCGTTAACTATGATAGCTACAGCAAAATTAACGAAATCCTGTGATCACTCAAAAAAATTGATTTTTTTGAAATTTTTTTGTGAAAAACTTTAAAGTCGATTTTCTCGTTAACTATGATAGATACAGCAAAATTAAGGAAATCCTGTGATCACTCAAAAAAATTAATTTTTTTTAAATTTTTTTGTGAAAAACTTTAAAGTCGATTTTCTCGTTAACTATGATAGCTACAGCAAAATTAACGAAATCCTGTGATCACTCAAAAAAATTGATTTTTTTGAAATTTTTTTGTGAAAAACTTTAAAGTCGATTTTCTCGTTAACTATGATAGATACAGCAAAATTAACGAAATCCTGTGATCACTCAAAAAAATTGATTTTTTTTAAATTTTTTTGTGAAAAGCTTTAAAGTCGATTTTCTCGTTAACTATGATAGATACAGCAAAATTAACGAAATCCTGTGATCACTCAAAAAAATTAATTTTTTTGAAATTTTTTTGTGAAAAACTTTAAAGTCGATTTTCTCGTTAACTATGATAGCTACAGCAAAATTAACGAAATCCTGTGATCACTCAAAAAAATTGATTTTTTTGAAATTTTTTTGTGAAAAACTTTAAAGTCGATTTTCTCGTTAACTATGATAGCTACAGCAAAATTAACGAAATCCTGTGATCACTCAAAAAATTAATTTTTTTGAAATTTTTTTGTGAAAAACTTTAAAGTCGATTTTCTCGTTAACTATGATAGATACAGCAAAATTATGGAAATCCTGTGATCACTCAAAAAAATTGATTTTTTCTTATTTTTTTGTGAAAAACTTTAAAGTCGATTTTCTCGTTAACTATGATAGCTACAGCAAAATTAACGAAATCCTGTGATCACTCAAAAAAATTGATTTTTTTGAAATTTTTTTGTGAAAAACTTTAAAGTCGATTTTCTCGTTAACTATGATAGCTACAGCAAAATTAACGAAATCCTGTGATCACTCAAAAAAACTAATTTTTTTGAAATTTTTTTGTGAAAAACTTTAAAGTCGATTTTCTCGTTAACTATGATAGATACAGCAAAATTAACGAAATCCTGTGATCACTCAAAAAATTAATTTTTTTGAAATTTTTTTGTGAAAAACTTTAAAGTCGATTTTCTCGTTAACTATGATAGATACAGCAAAATTATGGAAATCCTGTGATCACTCAAAAAAATTGATTTTTTTGAAATTTTTTTGTGAAAAACTTTAAAGTCGATTTTCTCGTTAACTATGATAGATACAGCAAAATTAACGAAATCCTGTGATCACTCAAAAAAACTAATTTTTTTGAAATTTTTTTGTGAAAAACTTTAAAGTCGATTTTCTCGTTAACTATGATAGATACAGCAAAATTAACGAAATCCTGTGATCACTCAAAAAAATTGATTTTTTTTAAATTTTTTTGTGAAAAACTTTAAAGTCGATTTTCTCGTTAACTATGATAGCTACAGCAAAATTAACAAAATCCTGTGATCACTCAAAAAAATTGATTTTTTTGACATTTTTTTGTGAAAAACTTTAAAGTCGATTTTCTCGTTAACTATGACAGATACAGCAAAATTAACGAAATCCTGTGATCACTCAAAAAAATTGATTTTTTTGAAATTTTTTTGTGAAAAACTTTAAAGTCGATTTTCTCGTTAACTATGATAGCTACAGCAAAATTAACGAAATCCTGTGATCACTCAAAAAAATTGATTTTTTTTAAATTTTTTTGTGAAAAACTTTAAAGTCGATTTTCTCGTTAACTATGATAGATACAGCAAAATTAACGAAATCCTGTGATCACTCAAAAAAACTAATTTTTTTGAAATTTTTTTGTGAAAAACTTTAAAGTCGATTTTCTCGTTAACTATGATAGATACAGCAAAATTAACGAAATCCTGTGATCACTCAAAAAAATTGATTTTTTTTAAATTTTTTTGTGAAAAACTTTAAAGTCGATTTTCTCGTTAACTATGATAGCTACAGCAAAATTAACAAAATCCTGTGATCACTCAAAAAAATTGATTTTTTTGACATTTTTTTGTGAAAAACTTTAAAGTCGATTTTCTCGTTAACTATGACAGATACAGCAAAATTAACGAAATCCTGTGATCACTCAAAAAAATTGATTTTTTTGAAATTTTTTTGTGAAAAACTTTAAAGTCGATTTTCTCGTTAACTATGATAGCTACAGCAAAATTAACGAAATCCTGTGATCACTCAAAAAAATTGATTTTTTTTAAATTTTTTTGTGAAAAACTTTAAAGTCGATTTTCTCGTTAACTATGATAGATACAGCAAAATTAACGAAATCCTGTGATCACTAAAAAAAATTGATTTTTTTGAAATTTTTTTGTGAAAAACTTTAAAGTCGATTTTCTCGTTAACTATGATAGATACAGCAAAATTAACGAAATCCTGTGATCACTCAAAAAAATTGATTTTTTTTAAATTGTTTTGTGAAAAACTTTAAAGTCGATTTTCTCGTTAACTATGATAGATACAGCAAAATTAACGAAATCCTGTGATCACTCAAAAAAATTGATTTTTTTGAAATTTTTTTGTGAAAAACTTTAAAGTCGATTTTCTCGTTAACTATGACAGATACAGCAAAATTAACGAAATCCTGTGATCACTCAAAAAAATTGATTTTTTTTAAATTTTTTTGTGAAAAACTTTAAAGTCGATTTTCTCGTTAACTATGATAGCTACAGCAAAATTAACAAAATCCTGTGATCACTCAAAAAAATTGATTTTTTTGACATTTTTTTGTGAAAAACTTTAAAGTCGATTTTCTCGTTAACTATGACAGATACAGCAAAATTAACGAAATCCTGTGATCACTCAAAAAATTGATTTTTTTGAAATTTTTTTGTGAAAAACTTTAAAGTCGATTTTCTCGTTAACTATGATAGCTACAGCAAAATTAACGAAATCCTGTGATCACTCAAAAAAATTGATTTTTTTTAAATTTTTTTGTGAAAAACTTTAAAGTCGATTTTCTCGTTAACTATGATAGATACAGCAAAA